>CM042564.1:17768741-17998741 GCA_023630585.1 Cranoglanis bouderius
TTCCCGGTAATGCCACAGGCTCTCAAAGAAACAATGCCATCATGTGCGTTCTATATATTTTAATGCAATTTGTTGCACAGATTGAGACCTCTTGTGTTCAAACAGTGCAATTGCATTAGGTGCACAATTAATAGAATGCTGATTTCCATGTGAATCGCACATTTCCATGATACACATCGTCACATTTTTGCATCACAATGCATCATGTAACGATGCACCCTTACACACCTATAATTGACTTTCATTAGATATGGCTTTTATTTACGCTGGTGCATTAAATCATAAGATCCTCATTTTTATATTTATGTACTGTAGTTGTTTACATACTGTGGTGTCTTATATATTTTATTTTGACTTTTATTACAGTCAGTATTTATATGATTCATTCAATTAATGTGACTAAGGGCAAAGCTTATATTTTAACTGAGTATTATATTTATACTTACTCACTCTACTGAATAAATGATACAATGAGTGCAACTATTTCGTACTTGAACTGGTTAAAAAATAATTTATTTTAGTCATTATTGTGCAGTCCTAGTGTATAGCAGCATTGTAAGTGCTATCCAGAATACTGTTGTGTTACAGAACAGCAG
Source organism: Cranoglanis bouderius (assembly GCA_023630585.1). Lineage (NCBI taxonomy): Eukaryota > Metazoa > Chordata > Actinopteri > Siluriformes > Cranoglanididae > Cranoglanis > Cranoglanis bouderius. The sequence goes on from CM042564.1 coordinate 17,769,338, forward strand.
TCAGCTAAACAGCAAACTCACATCTTCAGTCAAAAATGGTCAGTTGTCCGAGGACAGAACCAATAATGTTTACACACAGAAAAATGTGTAGAGCACTCTGTGTTCTGTGACATGGACACATGACTTCCTGTTATTTGTTTGTTTGTTTAAATCACATCTGGAGCCAAGGCCATAACCCAGACAGCTCACACTGTGTTCAGACACTGGACTCTCACCAATATAAATGCCTTGAAGTCTGTATACACAGATCACATGCTTACACCCTAATCATTACACAAGCATACACGATCATCATCACAAATTGAGGGAGTTTGTATATATGAGCAAGCATGTGGGATATTTTGTGTACATGAGCATATTTATTCTGTGACTATGTGATTGATGCAGCTCTCATTTCCTTTTCCCCAGACCTCATATCATGTCTTCACAGAGGAAGCCACTTCACCTCCCAGCAGATCAGGTACGAGGCCATTCCAGACTTTTTTAAAAATTTTTTAATTCTCCCACGTGCATAAAGTTTTTTTTTCTCTCCTTCTCTCCCCTGCCTTTTTATATTGTATTTAAAGTTTTCTTCTGCTTTTCTTATCTTTTCTTTCTTTCCTTTAAACAAAATAAAACAAAAACCATACCTAACACCAACTCTATCATATACATCTTTGGTCTTCACAATCTGTCTACAAACAACATAAACTGATTCTTTTGGAATTCTGTTCCTTAGAATTATTTACTGCCATTATTCTTGTGTGTCTGTCTTACAATAAAAGTAGAAAAGCTGTGCAGTCATTGTGGATGTGCACATGCACATGATATTTTGTACTAATCATATGTCCCACCTGTTTTCCAGTGTGTTTTGTCCTGGGGGCTGCAAGGATGTGGCAGGGGAAATCTGGGGTCAGCATGGGCAAGGCTACAGAGATGTAAGTCCTCTATTTCTTATCACCTGCATGGTCAAAATCATTATTAAGATATTGTGTGATGACAATCCTTGAGCATTACAATAAATGAGCGATGACTGGATTTTACTAACTAGACTATGGGCTAAAGTTCTGGTATAATGTTGGTGTGTTGTCATAATTTGTTGGGGTAGAAGACATTTTTTTTCCATTTTCCACATATTTGTACAACATTTCGGTTGTTATTTTTATGATGAGAAATTTCAATGCTTGTCCCTTTGCGAATGTTGTAGCTCAACAGGGGGTGGAAAATTTGAAATTCACAGGAGTGGTTGTATTTTCAAACCCACTTTGGTCCAAAGTCTGGAGCTTGTGTTACTGCTTGCTGAGGTCTCTTATAAGCACAAACACAATGCCAAAATGTTTTTTTTTTGTTTGTTTTTGTTTTTGTTTTTTTACTTCAAATGCAGAATAAATCCCATTCTAGTTTCCTGGTTGTCTGCCCATTCAATATAAATATGCTATGTCACACAGCCAAACAAATACAGCTGACATTTTATCTGTAGCACATAAGAACAAATCACAGACAGAATCAATAAAATGTATAACAAAACTAATTAAATTGCAGACTTATTGAGACAAGGAGTTAGAGTAGAATGATTTAGTAGAATGCATTTGTTTTTTTCTCCCAGCCAGCTGGTTATTTTACCTCAGTGAAATCTAATCGCATGTTATTATCAGAATGTCACTGCACTGAGCCATCAGAGCATGCTTAGTTTTGTAGGGGTAATGGGAGCTTTCACAAGGACAGAGGCACATGGATGGAGTTAAGTGCCCAGGTGATGTTTTTCCAATCTTCAGCTGTCTAATTTCGGTGAACCTGTGCCCACTGTAGCCTCAGATTTCTGTTTGTGGCTGACAGGAGTGGAACCCGATGCCCATCCACCTCACGGTTCAAATCCCAGGAGATCAGTGTAACAATTAAAGACGGGCAAGGAGGAGGCTGGAACCGGCTGAACATAAACGTAAAGTTTAATCATAAACGAAACAGAAACAGAACATAAAACACACACACGGAACACAAAATGCACGTGCATCTCTCTCTCTCTGGTGCATCCAGCGCTCCTTTATCTCTCTCTCCCACTGATTTGTCTAATCAGTGCCAGGTGTGCGTCCTCACAGCCTGGCCACTCCCTCCACCCCGCCACACTCCTCCGCCGCCAGATTCAGGCCTCCGGCCTGATGTACACCCCCTCCCACCCTTTCGGGAGGGCGGTGCTGCCACTCTACCTGCGAGCGACTCCTCCGTCCTCCTCGGCAATCACTCCACCACCACCGCCTCCTCGGTGTCGCGGTCCTCCCACAGCGGCGAGAGCTCTCTGACAGCGCATCCCTCCTCCTTACCGGGTTTCGGCACCAGTGTAACAATTAAAAGTCGGGCAAGGAGGAGGCGGGAACCGGCTGATCGTAAACATAAAGTTTAATAATCAGCGAAACTGAAACCAAACATAAAACACACAAACTGAACACAAAATGCATGTGCGTCTCTCTCTCTCTCTCTCTCTCTCTCTCCGGCGCTTCCAGCCACTCCTTTATCTCTCTCTCCCACTGATTAGACAGATCAGTGCCAGATGTGTGTCCTCACAGCCTGGCCACGCCCTCCTCCTCGCCACACTCCTCCGCCGCCAGATTCAGGCCTCCGGCCTGACGTACACCCCCTCCCACCCTTTCGGGAGGGCGGTGCTGCCACTCAACCTGCGAGCGAGAGGAGAGACGAGGAGGAGGAAGAGGGGAGAGAGAAGAAGCAAGCTGGAGAGCAAGCCAGAGAGAAAGAGAGAGGAGAGAGAGAGGAAAAAAAACACTCCGGTCCCCAGATACGCTGTCATCCGGTTCTCAGCCAGCTGGGAAGCGATCCCCCACAACGCCGGGCGATGGCACTGGACTTCCGAGCGGGTGGCTGCGGCTCCTCCCCTACGGACGACTGCGGCTCCTCCCCTTTACAGGTGGACGGCAGCCACATCTCTGCTTCCCTGGCGGAAGTCAGGCTCCTCCCCTTTTACAGGCAGACGGCAGCCACATCTCTGCTTCCCCAGCGGACAGCAGCGGGTCCTCCATCTCCTGGCGGACGGCAACCGCTCCTCCCCTTTCAGGCGGACGGCAGCGGTTCCTCCGTCCTCCTCGGCAATTGCTCCAGCACCACCGCCTCCTCGGTGTCGCGGTCCTCCCACAGTGGCGAGAGCTCTCTCACAGCGCGTCCCTCCTCCTTCCCGGGTTTCGGCACCAGTGTAACAATTTAAAGTCGGGCAAGGAGGAGGCGGGAACCGGCTGAACATAAACGTAAAGTTTAATCATAAACGAAACAGAAACAGAACATAAAACACACAAATGGAACACAAAATGCACGTGCATCTCTCTCTCTCTCTCTCTCTCTCTCTCTCTCTCTCTCTCTTCGGTGCTCCCAGCCGCTCCTTTATCTCTCTCTCCCACTGATTAGACAGATCAGTGCCAGGTGTGCGTCCTCACAGCCTGGCCACGCCCTCCTCCTCGCCACAATCAGTAATTGGTGCAGTCTGGCACCAACTAAGGCTCGGCGATATATATCGATATTATATCGATATTGTGATAAATGATTACACAATACACGTTTCTGAGATATCTTTGGTATGGTGATGTGTTTTTTAAGTTTTTAATAATCATGAATTAAATGGTACTGAATGGATGCGATTGATTTGATGTACTTTTTTTGTCTTTGTAGGCATTAAAGAAGAATATCGGCAAACTCAGTTTAACAGGGTTTTTTTTTGCAAATTTTACTACTGTTTTGCAGACAGTTTGTTAGCTAAATTATATCCCACAATAGGCATCGTGTATCGTAGAAATGTCTTCAGGTATCACGATATGATATTTTTGTCATATCGCCCAGCCCTAGCACCAATAACCATGCCATGGTCAAAATCACTGAGACACATTTCTTCCTCATTCTTCTATTTGATGTGAACATTAAGTAAAGCCCTTGACCTGCAGCTGTACGATTTTATGCATTGTGCTGCTGCCACTTGATTTGCTAATTGCATGAATGAGAAGGTGCACAGTTGTCCCTATTAAAGTGGACACTGAGTGTACAAATGCCCTGAACTAACTAAACATATGGGGTATATACAACTATGTGTGTATGGTGTGTCATGGAATTGCATGTGTGCATTATTAAAGGAATTTCCCAATTTTACAGTGAAAATACTCAAGTGAGACAGACAGGTCATATTCAGAGCTGTTATTGAGAAGAATTTTGTGCTGAAGTTTGCCCTTGAACTGAGCAGAAGCAGCACCAAAGCAGACAATTATGACGGAGGTCAGGATGGACTAGCTGTGTAGCACTGGACCAGTATTGCCTGGGGGATATTTAATATTTTTCAGCTGCGAAAGGAAGAATAGCCTTTGCTGAGCCTAGCATCAAAACACTATTTTGGGCTGCCGATGAAAAATGCCAGAAATACCATATATATATAATGCTGCAAACTTCTGCTATATTTTTGTTCTTTCGTGATCATGGACCTACAGTATGTGTTATGTAATTCCTGCATTGTGTGTTTTGTAGACCTCCGTGCTGTGCAAAGCTGCAGTCCATGCGGGGGTCATATCAGACAGCCTGGGAGGCATAATTAATGTGACCCAGCAGAGAGGCATCACACTGTACGAATCAAGTTTTGCTAATGGAGTTCTGTCCAGAACGTGAGTGTGCTCATCTGTCAGCTAAGCACACAGACACTGTTCCCTGCAGGAGACCTGCTAAAAGTACCCACCATGCAAGCAAATTTCCATCCATACTTATTAGCATTTCAACTCTGTGGTAGCAAATATAACAGTTGCTCAGCTGTTTGAGTGTACAATTTGAGCAATATGAAAATCCCTCTCTCATCCAAAAATCTCTTCTTTCCCCACAGAGGGTCATTGTCAGATAAGAGGCTAGTCTTCCGCAGAGGTAAATCCAGTGCTGCATGCAGTTATTAGAAGTATGTAACACTGATGCTGTGAATTGCAACACCTTTAATAAACATCACTGGTTTAATGACCACAGGTTTGTGTGGAAAAATCTAATTCTATGCCAGTGGGCGTGGTAGTATGACCAATGACATAACACTATATACATGATTATAGAGAAACTAATATGTAGTTACAACTACTGCTTGGTACTTACATAGTATGTATCATCATTACCCATGAGACAATTACACATTTCCAGTGTAGAAACATGGTGTACACACATCTGCACTGTTTACTTATTCGTTGACTCATAATGTGAGAAATGACAGCTTGTTTTGCTGAGTTCATTTCCCTCCCACGTTCCATGTAACAGCATGTGACAGCATGTTAGCAGTTATGACCTACAATGCGTCCTCCATGTCGGTGGATGTGGACGGACTGAACTGGATTCCAGAAAATGGGGACACGAGAGGCCAGTTTGTGAAGTGGCACACCAGCACTGAGGATCAGCAGCCATGGCTGGAGCTGGAGCTCTTTAATCGGAGCAGCATCACAGGTCAGGAGGCCAGAAGAATGTATTCTCGTATATCTGTCTTCCTTTAAATCCCCTTTGAGTGTATGTCATTGAGTTGTCCCTTTTGTCAGTAGGTCTCTCTTTGACTTGTGGACATATACAATAGGCTGAACTGCAGAATGTTAAGACGAACCAGTAATACCTGTCTGTTGGGCACTGGGTTGATGGTATAGATGTTTTTTTTTTCCCAGGAATAATAACAGAGGGACTGTCAAACTCTTTCATTGAGACTTACACAATCAAGTATAGCAAAGACCGCAAAACATGGAAAATATACAAGGAAGCAACCAGCAAAGGGGAAAAGGTACCTTCATATAAAATTCCCATTTTACATTATGTACCATGAAATAACACACTATACCAGTTAGACATTCATTTTTCATTTTGAACACACATTCAAGTGTATTACTGAACTTTTTTCTTCTTTGTGTGCAGGTGTTTGAAGCCTCTTCTGATGGCCATACGATGGCTCTCAACAGCCTGTTTCCCCAAATAACAGCCCGTTACCTCCAGATCTGGCCCCAGCGCTGGCACGGCAGAGTCTCTGTACAGGTGCAAGTGCTTGGATGTCCATTATCTGGGTTTCGACCCCGATCCAACGCTGGTGGTGAGGCACCATCTCTCTTCTCACACCTAGCCCTTGCTCTGTGTTTCTCCTTCATGAGGCTGTATATAAATTACTTGTCTGAGTTTCTTCTATACGAGTACAGCACAAAGGTAATAAGGTCTAGGAATTTTAAAACACATCTCTTTCAGAGCTGATAATTACATGGTGTGCAGCATTCCACTGAGTCTGCTTAGTTTCCTGAATGCCATACTTATTAGTTCAGTCAATCCTCTCCTCAGGATCCAGCGCGGTGAAGCCAGTTCCCACGGAAACCACGCTGCCGTATGAATTCTCCACAGAGAGTCCTGTGGTCATAAGCTCAAGCCAAAGTAAGTTTAAACTTCCTAATTGGTAGTGATTCTATCATTTCTACCACATTGACATGGTGTATTTAAACTTCAGTAATAGGCATAAAAGGCAATTCGCAAGTAAGTAAGTATGTACAATATATCTTAATTCCTTAAACTCCCAGCTATGAATTATTGAGTAACTTCAGAGAAAATATATAATAATGTAGTTACAAGAATGAAAAATGGAAATCTGCACTTAGCATCAGTTTCTGGGATTTTAAAGCAGTGGACACACAAAATTAAATCCACCTGACAGTGAAGAAGGCAGTACAGGACGTCCATGCTAACAAAGTTATATGCCTGATACAGATACATCACTGGTGTGCAGATGAGCAGTAGAAGAGTGACTGCGCATTCATGTTAGTGCATTTTTGTGTGGGTGCCCCATGCCCCCGCCCTAGGCGACTACCCATCTCACCCATGACAGGATCTGCCACTTGGGCAGTGTTATTCCTGCCCCAATGTGGCTCTTTTAGTGCCTGTTGCAGTTCCAATTTTTGACCACTTGGTGCATTAATAACTCTGTGGAGTTAATTGGCACCGAGAAACTGCTGCCCCACGATTACACAACATCTAGAAAGGTGAGCAAATCAATGGAGCATTGGCTTATATCTGTCAAATAGCAACATTTTTTTAAAATCGTCGGTCATTCAAAAGGGTTCATTTGTATTTCAGTGGAATTTACAATGTATGGAGTTATGAATGAGGACTAAGATTTGTTGACCAGCTGATATAAATGGTGTAGCAGAGTATCATGGTCACCGCATTCAGATCACTCCTGTTACACCTACAGTGTTTTGTCCAACATTTAATGTCTCCTTAGTGTATCTAACCCTTGTGACAGAATCAGTAAGGGGAATTATTTGTTAATTGGGTGGCATGATGGTTCATATAGTTGTGGAAACATGAAGAAAGGCAAGCAGAGATCCTATTGTTGTGTTTTTCATTCTGCTTATTATGCTGTATTATTATTACATTATTATGAAGATCTGTAAAGATGAAAATCACAAACAAGTCTTTTAATCAATTTCCTTATAGGTTCCAACCATCCAGTGATATTGATGGTGGGTATGGTTCTGGGTGTGGCTCTGTGTGTGTTTTGTCTGTCGGCGGGATTGTTCTGGAGGAGAAGGTACGTTTCAAAACGTGTTCCTCTGATAATATAGGATGTGCAGAACTGTCATTTGTAACAACTACTTTTTTTTTTTTTATTTAACACCAGTTTTTCAATTAAAACTCTTGTTTCAGGAAAAAGGGTATGCACATGAAGAAGTGTTGCCTTGACACAGGTAGGCCCTGGATACAGTGTTAGATATTTTATGCTTGACATGCCAGGCTTGCTTTCCTGAGGCTGTACTCTCTAGTTAAGTGCTTTTGTCTCTTGTGATTGTTAGGCTGTCAGAGTGTCCATGGGGGAAAACTGCCGTATACAGAATCAGAGCTTGTGTCCTACCCTCTGGCTAGGAGCATCCATGACAGCCTGCCTAACCCTCCTCTCAATGGTGAGATGCACTAGTGTTTTCAAATGAGCTTAAGATTGCTTTTGCCTCAGAATTAGAAGCTACTCTGAACAGCCATGACAAAAACACGTTTGTTAGTGATTTAACTTGTTAGCATATTAAACACTTATCTGAAGCATGTATTATTCTCATAAATGTATTACTAATGACATTTGATTAGCAATAAAAGTCATTCGATGTGATTTATTACCTTGTATACTCCAGGGAAAAGTAATTCATACAGAGATAGCATGAATCAATAAAAATGTTTGTTAAGCTGAAGCTGAAGGACACAAAAGTTCTTCCACGTGACACAGATAGTAATCATTCAGTATGATGGAAGAGAAAGTTCAGTGTGGCTTCAGCAGCAGCAGGTCAGAGAGTGAGCATGACTCTTCTGTCCCCCTCCTGCCTCCTCCATGGTTCAGCCAAACAGCCAGAGAAACTCAAGAGAAGACCTGAGTGCATTCTTCTCTTTCACTAGTTCTCTCTTTCTCTCTCTCTTACCCTCCCTTTCAGTCACTCAACAGCAGCATAAATGTGCCTTTCTTTAGTCAGCTGAGCCTCTGTGAAAGGGTCTCTGTAATTTGTGCCCAAATAAGGGGCACTTATGCCCCCCAGCCCCACCCCCCACTCCCTCGGGCTAACGGACTCTACAGTGAGGCCTTCAGTCACAAATAGCACAGAGGGTCAAGACAATCAGACTCCCTTTACAGTCACTCTAATTAAAGCAGATTCACCCAATTGGAATTCCTCCAGTGTAGTGAATAATAGACAGTAAGACATGCATAGGGACCAGGGTGGCTGTATAAATGGGCTGGGCTAGCAGGGTTATAGCCCCCTGTCTATCAAAGACAAAAAAGACATCCATATACAGTTTTGGCCTGCACATCAGATTATTTTCTGTTAATAAATGTCGGTGGATTATTTGGGACAGCATTAGTGACATTCGTATCAGGGATTGAAAACCCTCTAGATGTTATCTCGTTTCAGGCTAATATTTTTCAGCCTAACATATGTAACACGTCGTCATCAGCAGTGATTGAGAAGGCACGTGTAAAAATACTGTTGCAGTTCTCTCATGTAATGACTACTGTATACTGTAGTATCTATTGTGCCCAGACCTTTGACACACTGGTAGTGGGTGTACCTAATGAACTGGTAACACAGAGCATTTCTATGAACATTCACTGTCATTCAGGTGATTTGAAATGTCTAGTAGTAATAAGTCACTCATCTGTCAATAAAGGTTGATGAAACTGCTTCCAGATTATAACACAAGTCCAGTTGCTTCGGGATTATGGTCTTTCTACTACACCCACATAATTATGTGTACACTTTTGCATACATATACATTCATTCTATCAGAATATACAGTATATTTGACACTAATTTATTACGTTTAATAATTTAAAATAATATTCAAATGGTTTTCATGATCTTGAACCCCAGTATTTTAAGAATTACACATTTCTCTGTAAGACCAAATACTTTATTTTATTTTTTTTCCCCAGACTATGCTGAGCCTGATGTTCTCGCAGGTGGACAGAAAGTGGGTGTCACCTTCCGACCGCCTCTGGATGAGGGCTACACTGTTCCCTTTTCCATTAACCATTATGACACGCCGAATCAACTTCCTGAATACGCCGAGCCCCTGCGGCTCGAGCCAGAATACGCCACACCATTCGGCGAGCCAGTCCTCGATCCCTCCATCACCACACAGCTAAAGACTCTGCAGAACCTCTCTCACCTTCACACAGCTGCCAGTGCTTTACAATACGATTGCCCTGCTCACCGACACCTTTCTAACGGATATTGCACTCCTTTAATCAATGGCACAGCAAACTACACACAACCCCAGCCTGTAGATTCGGTAGTGCAGCATACGTATCACGAGCCCCTGTGAGCGCTGAACACTCGGCCGTAAATCCTATCAGCGAAGGTCATGTTTGCAGTTTTCAACTGTAAATATTAAACGTTTCCAGGCTACTGTGAGACATAAATAAATCCACTGTTGGCTCCTGTGAGAAGCAGATGTAGCCAGTTGGACCATGCACAAGTATATACTGTATTTATTGTTACTGTTATTATTTAGAAATGAATTTTTTTTAATACAACTTTGTTAGATGGAGGTGCACAGTGACCCAGTCTATGGATTCACTTCTACATCATTCCTACATCAAACACCTCTCTATAATGCCTTATAGTTTATTAATGACTATGAGGGTATGAGAGACATAGCTGCAGAGGAATACAGTCGGTGCCATGCACTGTAACTACAGTTGTTTCCTGTTATGGATGTTTAACCCTATATTGTATCTATATATTTGATTAATTCAGTCTGAAAAAGCAGCATTGTATATCCAAAGCACCTTTAAAATGACAAATGATAAATTGTATAACAGTGAACTAGATTTTTGTATTATGGGTGCAATACCACTGTATTTTTTATTGACTAATGACTGTTTTATATTAAATTAAGGATTTGGATTCTATGGTGGACCACTGATCTTTTTTTGTGTATTTATATGAGTGATTTTTTTTATATAGAGACTAATATTAATATACAGAAAGTGCATACTGTATGTGCTTATGGTACAGGAGTGTGCTGAGGTACAAAACAGTTGTTTAATTGTTGAAAAAATGAAGTTATAATGCTTTTATAGAAAACAGTATCAGTCTTATCTATCGTGATATTTAAAGGCTTGAAAATGGATGTGTTCATCAGCAGGGGTGGAACCTACTTGAGTAAATGGGGTTAGGGTTAGAGTTAGCCCTACTTCGAATCATATTATTTTGGCCGCATTTAAGCTTTAATTAAGACTTATTGAAATTGACTACTTGCACTCACACTTAATTACATTTCCAAGAAAAAGCATTACTTTGTACTCCTTACATGTGGGCCTTCAAAGGACCTGATACAAATTTCAAAGGTCTCTTCTTCTCTCATCCAGCCAATGCTATGCATCAATTGAATGAACTTCATTTAGCATCCAATCAGGTTCATAAATGAATAATAATAATAAAAAAAACCTGTGCCAATTTGTCATCTGTGGTGACCTTATTGTGCTACACAACATAGTTAACACTGTAGCTATTCTTGTGTGTTTGAAGAGGGATAATCTACCAGACTTCAGTGTGGAATTTGAGGATGAGCACCTTGGCCCTTTAATACGCTGAACAAAGACTCGTATAAAATGAGGTGCCTTCTTTGCCTCCCTAGGGAGCACATTTGCCTCGCACTTCCGGGGTTGGAGGTTCGGATCCCTCTTCCACTTTGCGTGCGTCGAGTTTGCATGTTCTCCTCGTGCTTGGGAGTTTCCTCCGGGTAGTCTGGTTTCCTCCCCCAGGTTAAAGACATGCGGTGTAGGCTGATTGGCATTTCCAAATTGTCTGTAGTGTGTGAGTGTATGTGCGATTGTGCCCTGTGATGGGTTGGTACCCTGTCCAGGGTGGTCTCCACCTTGTGGCCCGAGGCTCCAGGCTATCCGTAACTCTGTGTAGGATAAGCGGTACAGAAAATGGATGGATGGATGCTGAGGTAAGTTTTGCTAATTTGCTAGCATTAGCTAGCTATGTCGAACTAAGTTAGTTTGTTTTCTTTGTTAATGCCAAGTTAGACTAGCATTGATTCCAGTAGCTAAGGTAATTGGCTAGGCAGCAAGTCAGATTCAAGCTAATGGTAAATATTGCAGATTGCATGATGAATGTGAATGATGTTTTCATGCAAAATGGTGTAGCTGCTTTAAAATGAAAAATAATATAACAGTTTTAGTCACGTAATAAAAGTTACTTTTCACAAAAAGCATGAACGCATGACATTAACTTAATCTAATCAGTTAAAAACATTTACTTTCTACCTTTTTCAAACTTGAGTGCATTTAAATGTAGCAACTTTTTTTTTTAATTTCACTTTTTTTGGATGGATACTTTTAATTAAGATTTTGAAAAATTACCTTTGCTTTCATTTAAGTATAATTTCTAAGTATATGGTCCACCACTGGTCATCAGCTATATTATTAGATCTGTGCTTAGTGGCTTCACCAATGAGACTGCTGTACTTAGACTGTACTTGAAATATAGAAAAGAAAGAACCAGTACTGTATATCACAAACCATAGAACACAAATTAGGGGGAAACAAAACCTACTACTAAGAATCCCTGAATGCAGTGTAGCCCAAAATTCAGAAGTTATTCATATTATTTATAAGTAAAAGGTGCTATCTCTTATGTATTAAGAATTACACAGATTTCAAATCATCCACATAACAGATGGAGTTAGTGAGCGATAGAGATGTGCCTCCACCCTGTGGCTGTTACAGAAAATAGCCCCTCAATGAAGTCTGATTATGTAACAAGAAAAATGTATTTGCTGTCTTAATTTAGCATTGGAGATATTTTAGAACATAAAGAGTACACTAAATAAAAACAGTTCATAAATATTTAAACACATTTATATTTTTGCGTTAAAATAAAACAATCCAGACTAATTACTAGACCAACATTCATTCATTCATTCATTCATTCATACGTCTTTAGTAACCATGCTGAATCCTGGTCAGGGTCATGATGGATCTGGAGCCTATCCAAAGGAACAAGCGAGAGAATTTACACTGGAGACTGTAAAGCTGTGAAGTGGCTACTGTACCTGCTGCACCACCGTGCCACCCAAGTAGAATAGCAGACTAATAAAGAGAATATGAGTAACTGTATTATAAATTGTATTAGTTTGTCCACCTCTGACCTACCAAAAAGATGATATAATATTACCTCATATTGGGTTCAATGAGGTTCCTGGACTTCATACAGACATGTAGACATAGTTTGTGCGTGATGCCACAATAGGTTCATTTAGACTGCAAAGGAAAAGACTCAACTTTTTTTCTTTTTTTTTTTTTTCCAATGCACCCACCTTATCGTATTACCCAGCTGTGTTCCTCTTAGGAAAGAAGGTTCTACAAGTTTTTTTGTTTTGTTTTGTTTTGTTTTTACATACATTTTAACTTCATAAAGAAAACCTATTTGGTAGGAAACCCCTCCTGCTTTAAAATTATTTCGATTTTAGGTTTAACATTTATTTTCTAATAGTGAACAGGAGATGTCCAGAGTTTACTTTAAAAGCTATGTGCTTCTGTATGGTCAGTGTTAACCTCCTAAAAGCACTTACTGTTCTCTGTGTTGGTTGATCCAATCTTATTTGTGCCTCTGTACAATGTTTATACTGTTTAATGTTAGAGCTGTGGCAGGGTTGTGGAGGGTTGGGGGCGGATGGGGTTGGAGAATCAGGAACTGCTAAAGTTTGTGCAGGATAGGAAGTAAAACACGGTGAGCTTTTTGAAAAAGTATGAATAGTTGTTGTAAATCTGTCCGAGCTTTCCTCCATAAATCTGTCAGTGCTCTGAGTTTACTGATATCCCGACTTCCCTATTTGTTTCACGGTTAATGTTTTGCTGCTTCACTGGTGCTTATAAGCTGATGTAAATTATTTACACTGGCAAAACTCAGCACGTGTCCTTTTCTGACCCCATGTGTACTACAGAAGAATATGAGAATAACAATGAACAAAGTGCAACACAATTAATTTTGTTGTAAGTCCCACCTGTCTGTGTCCTGAGGGAGGGCGTGCACTTCAAGTCCAACCCCTGTTTGGAATGCTTCATTTGAGCACAAATTAAAGGGAGGAGTAAAAGAATCATGTAGTTTAACAACCTCAAAATGTAGACAGCACAAGAACATTGCCTTAGTGGGGGTGGGAGTAAACGTTTTATTACTGCTTGAGTACTTCTCTAAATCGAGATAATTTCTTTCCATGCCTACATGGTATGAGTAATGTAATGAGCTGGACTCAACAGGAAATACTGGGCTTGTCCTGATATGAAATTGGCACTCTGAAGAAACTGTGCTTCTCTCCCAAACCACTCCCTCTAACAAGTATGAGCAAGCAACAATGATAAAGCACATCAGAACAGGGAGGTTCCTCCCCTGCACCAGCTCAGCTGCTCTGCGTGAGATTATTACTCAAACCTGACTTTAAGAGAGTCAGGAGTTATACACGATAGCTATGGACTTTAGTCTTCTGACCGATAATGTGTAAAGTGAAAGTTTCATTGGACCTCCAGCAGAAAGGCTATCCTGCAACTTAGTACTGAGATTGTTGACTTTGTGAGTCTTGGCCGTGGAGGTCTGCTGTGATAAGATCTTCTTAGGCCTACAGAAGTCATGGACCTGACACTGTGGCAGTATCAGTTCCGCATCATCATGCTGGGCGACTCTACGGTGGGCAAGTCATCCATGCTGAAGCGCTACACCGAGGACCAGTTCCTGGAGTGTATTAACGAGACGGTCGGAGTGGACTTCTATGTGCATTTCCTGGAGGTGGAGCCTGGTATGATGGTCAAACTCCAATTCTGGGACACAGCTGGACAGGAGAGGTTCAGGTACAACACAATGAATATCAATGTATTTATTGTTAACTGTTCTAGATACTCTGGGGATTCTTGCTATCCTGTCTGCTCTGTGTGAATTATTTCCTTTTCTGAAGGTTCTACTTGTGCAGTCTTGGCCCGGATTTGGAATGTTGGAATGTTAATCTTGTTGTTTTAAGGTTTTAATGGAGGTAGCAAAGCAGTTTCTTAGATCAGTTGATGTAAAAACATTTGCACTAACAGTACAATGACTGATCAAAACTGGCCACATTTGCAGAACCCCATGTTTGTGAGAGAGTAGAAATGCAAATTATGCAGAAGTTTTTCTTTTGGCTCACACAATACTCCAATTTTTCAATTCCAGTTACAAACATTTGGAAACATGTACATTCATAATATATGTTTTGTGCTTTTTTTTGTTGTTGTTACAATTCCATTTTACACTGAAGCTATTGAATTAATTTGGTGTCATAGTTTAAACCACACAGCATGTGAATTTCCTGACAAAGAGCTGTCACTGAAAACATAACATGCAAAATACATTTACCATTCACTTTATTAGGAACGCCTTTACACCTGCACATTCATGCAATTATCCTATCAGCCGATCATGTGGCTGCAGCACAATATGCAAATCATGCAGATACACGTCAAAAGCTTTAGTTAAAATGCCAAAGCCATTAGTGACCAGGGGCCAAGGGAGCAAAACTGACCATGCTGTCTTGGTGGGAGGGATGGCATACTCTCTCCCCTGTCAATCACAGTGATGCAGCATAAACATGATGCAGCAGTTCGGAAAGATGTGGTTGGCTGGCTTCTCGTGTCACAGAGGAAGCACATGTTAGCCTTCAATCTCCCTGGTTGGTAGCTGTTGTGTGATAGATGGACAGAACTGGCTGATGGGAGTTTACACAGAATGGTGGCAGCAATCATCCATGCCATGGTCACTGAGATCACATTTTTCCCCCCATTCTGATGTTTGATGTGAACATCAACTGAAGCTCTTGACCTGTATCTGCATGATTTCATGCATTGTGTGACTAATTGGATAACTGTATAAATAAGAAAGGGTACATGTACAGCTATTAAAGTGGCCAGTGAGGGTGTGTATTGAGAGCATCGAAATACTGATCTGCAAGCATATTTGTGTCATAATATAATACTAATTTCATGTAAGTTCCACAAATGGGACATTTGATCTAAAGACCTCAATCATCTCAACACCTAAGATAAATAAGTATTGTATGTGCAGAGCACAGACCTTTTACATGCAGAGATTAAATACAAAAAAGGACCTGATTATAGGAAACTAATATTACTGAGAAAATCAGCTCTTCACCCAAAAAATGTTGAAAAACTACAGTTGCTTGTGAAGCCCTATGATTAAATAAGACATTTATTTTTAATGAGTGAGAAAACATTTTAGGAGATATGACCAACTATATGGCCAAAGGTATGTAGAAACCTGACCATGACCTTCTTCCCCAACTGTTCTATGCTGTAGCATTACAATTTCCCTTCACTGGAAGTAAGGGGCCCGAACATGTTCCAATGCCCCTGTGCACAAAGCGAGGGTTATAAAGACATGGTTTGCCAAGGTTGGTGTGGAAGAACTCTAGTAGCGCCTGACCAAAATCTAGTGGAAAGGCCTCCCAGAAAAGTGGATGTTATTATAGCAGCAAAGGGGGACTAAATCTACAGTATAATGGGATGTTCAGCAAGCACATACGGGCATGATTGGTGTTCACATACTTTTGGCCATATAGTGTATTGATGCAGAAATCCAGATAATTACCAAAGATTTACAAATGCATTTTTGCAACTGTATAATTGCTTAAGGGTGCAGTTCAGACTGTAATTAACTTGTCTTACTGTAATTATTAGGAAAATGAAAAAAAAATGTTACAAACCAGTGTTATTTCCAAGAGAACACAAGCAAAAATTACAAGAGGTAGCAAATATTCCAAGAGGTTTTAAAGCTCTCATACATTCAAAATATAACTAATCTACAGTATCTGCTATTACATTACCACTATTCTTGTTGTAGGTCAGTGACACGCTCCTACTACCGGAACTCAGTTGGAGGCCTGTTGGTGTTCGACATAGGGAACCGTGCCTCGTTTGAGCATGTGAGAGACTGGTACGCAGAAGTGTGCGAGCATGTCATGCCTCATGCCATGATCTTCGTGCTGGTGGGCCATAAGAGCGACTGTGAATTGGATGGAGAGCGCACTGTCTCCAAAGACGAGGCTGAGAAGCTGGCTGCTCAACTCGGGACAACATATGTGGAAGCCTCGGCCAAAACGGGCAAGAATATCCAAACATGCTTTGAGGTACTGACACGGCGAATCTACCAGGGGCTGCAGAGTGGAGAGGTGAAGCTGAGAGAGGGCTGGGATGGAATAAAGAGTTCAGCTCTACAAGCACAACAATTACAGAGTCTCCAAGACAGTGAGCAAACAAAGGAGAAAAAACGCTGCTGTTAGCCCTTTACAGACTGTTTATTAATTATACTTTATATTAAGGGAACATTGAATCACTGATGTCCAATATTAAGAGACTACTATCGATATAGTGACCTGATACAAGTATCACCATCAAGCATTATTCCCTAAACACCTGATTTCACCAGTTGGATTTCCTTTCTGAAAGAATAAGATCTTGCAGGAGCTATGAAATCTGCTGTTTTTACATATTTCTAGCAGGAACAGAAAAATCGTTACAATCACAATAGCCATGTGGAGTAAAACTTCCCCAATTTCTTTATTGTATTCTATGTTTTATACTTTATACAGGTGGATGTGCATTTTCTTTGTTTGATTTGGATATAGGAAGTTTACAAGATAGAAGTTTACTGATACTAGATAGTGAAACATATCTGAGACCTTGGAATTATACAACTGAGATAGTGTTATAAATATGTAACAGAGAGGCATTACACGAAAATATTTAAGTATGAAAATATATAGTTGTAACGTTGTATCTGCTTTGGCTTTATTGAAAATCAAAACATGGCTCAGTATCAAAAAATCACATAATTGTCATATACTGTAGAACCCTATAATTCCCAGGTCTCGTTCTGGTAATTAGTTATTTAACTGGGGTGTTGTCCAGACTCTGTTTCACAGCTGTTGCACTTGTCTCGCTGCCGCATTACAGCCATATTAGCATTGTCCTTTTCTTTTTTGGTAAGACACTTTGGGATACATACTGTATATCTTACAATAAAAATTCCAAAAGACAAATCTCAGCTCAGAGTTTTTCTCCGTGCATTTGCATAGTGTTTGTGCTTAAGAAAAGATTTTTTATATCTGACCAAGATATTTCTGAATTGAAATCTGCAAGAATGATAAACTATTAAATCAGACTCTTTGTGCTCCAGATCAGTCCCACCTTTAACATAATTGTTTCTTGCCTTCAGAGTTGATCGTGTGGTGCAAGAAATTTGTCTTATCGGGTTCTTTCATATTAAATTATAATAAATGTAAGGTCCCTTACATTTTATTTTCTTTGTTATGGACACTACTATTCTATTATAATCTATAAAATAGAATACTTCTATTTGTAGTGATCAGCAAAGGGAATGTTTGTTTGAGGCATTTTATTGCTAATCACTACAGACAGAAGCAAAATGTTATTAGTAATGTATATTACCTCATGCACTCTAATACACACTATATGGCCAAAAGTATGTCATGCTGGAACAGGTTTGGGTCCCTTAGCTCCAGTGAAGGGAAAATCTGATCTTATTCTCATTCTGTACAATCATGTGGCCCACATGGGGGTCATGGTTAGGCATCCACATACTTTTGGCCATATAGTGTATCAGTCACCTTTTTCTAGTGTGCAGTCTTACCTGATAAAAATAAAACAACTTCTTAAATTTCTGGGTCAGTATACTGGTATTTACTGTCAAGTTTATCTCCCTGAGCTTTCATCTGTTTCTGGTGTTTACTCAAGAACTGTAGTACTGAATTGCAGGGCACGGTGACTTGGTGATTAGCACGTTTGCCACGCACCCCCAGGGTTGGGGGTGTGCATGTTCTCCCTGTGCCTCTGGGGTTTCCTCCGGCATTTCCAAATTATCCGTTGTGTGTAAATGAGTGGGTGTGTGTCCTGTGATGGGTTGGCACCCTGTCCAGGGTGGCCCTGCCCCGAGTCCCCTGGGATAGTCTCCAGGCTCCCCATGACGCTGTATAGGATAAGCGGTATAGAAAATGGATGGATCATTTACCTAATATTAGGAGGACAGGCTAACTGCAAAAATAAGGGTGAAGTATTTCTACTTGTTGCTGATTATAACACAAGATAGAATATTCATGTTATGCTCCAACTCAAACACTGACTCCTATATAAGCCTAGCTTGCCAAAAATAAATAATGAAGTTGGTGATATGATATTACATTGCTTTTTGCCTTACATCCATTAGTTAACTGTGCTTCCTGCTTCCTCTTTTCCACTTCTTTTTGTTCCCTCTTTCTCTGTTGACTTCCTCAAATGTAAAACAGTGCATCCATTTAAAACAATTCATGCCACAGTCACAGACATGCTAAAGAGATGAGGACTCTTTAGCAGGGTTTACATTTTGACAAATCTGGCACACATACAGCCGGATGGGCAGAGGGTTGGAAGAGGACATTATTACTGGCTGATTGCCTCCTTAAGCTGTGCTCAGTGGAGTCATGTCAGTCCACTGATCATCAATTTAAAAGTCTAGAAAACCGAAAACTCCATTCTCGCTGTTAAAAGTCATGAACCTTGCCTTTTTTTTATTTCAAAAATGGAGGGTATGTCTCAACCAGCTCCCTAGTTCAGTAGTCAGGGCACTGATCAGGGAGTCGGCCATTTTAAGAGCTGCTCAAGTGCAAAATCCTTCCAGTGCACTGGAATGTTCACTCCCTAAAAAATGTCACAATGCACCACAAAAGCCAGGGAGCATCGATGCTCACTATGTTCCCGCCTCTCAGCTTATTCCATTGTTTTCGTTGTTGTAGCTCTCAAATGATTACTTACTTTTGTGATTTTTAACTTTATTTGATGTTCTATATACGGTTTGTTCGAGTCTAACGACTTTTAAGTGTTTGGGGATTTTTTTTTAATCCACTAGCTTGCCTATGATCCTGCTTGACATGTTATGACAGAAATGTGTGTGATTAAGCTAACAAATTTATATGACATATAAAACTTAAATATTTGTAAGTTTTTCATTTTTGGTGACGTTTTACAACGTGAGTATGCAATCATGTCCCTGGAAATTCAGTTATCAATGTCCCAATGTGTAGTGAGCCAGGGTCCTTACCAGTGCTCAAATTCATGTACACGATATACTGATTCACGACCTACTGAACTAGGGAGCTGGTTAAGATATACCCAGAGACACTACAGGACTCCGTCAAGTATATCATCATTCAAAAGGTCACAGGTCACATGTTGCACTGGACTTTATTGATGGCAGCAGTCACTGCAAAAGCCATCGCTGTTTTACTGGTTGGGCAGTTGTAAGAGAAGTTGTAAGGGACTGGGGAAGTCCTGGGTGATGGGTGTGCCCAGGTGATTATTTACTGACTGTATGTAATGTTGCAAAAAACTATGGCCCTGTTTGCGAGAAAGGTGATACCTAACTAGAGGTATACACATGTACACTTATTATTAATAAAGATCTTATGTAAATTATGGACTTCAGTTATGAAGATGGACGCCCATGCCAAAGGGAGTTCAGTGGAAAACACCTAAACAGGTAGCTCCAGATTTTTCAGTGCATTCAGTGAGGATTTTTTTTCTTTTCATGCACAAAACATTGTTAAATAGAACAATGAAAATCTTTGGATGCTACATGAAATTATGAACTCATGGATATGCAGTACATTAGACGTACCAACAGCAAATTATCTAAGATGTCCTGTATCATCAAACTAGTCATTTTTGTCGCTAAAATTGCAGTTATTGAATCAAGCCTCATATTGGCAAAACCTGTAGATCAACATGCCAATTCAAATTTTATTATTCATAGAAATATCAGCATTTGCTGGCAGTGAGTTTGAGGACTGAGAGTTAATTGTGTCACTGCTAGGCGATGGCTCACATACAAACAGAGGAAGCAGTGACATCATCAACATCATCATCATAATGCAATCATCACAGATCCTGGATTATGTTGTGTTCTTTCTTACAATGTCTTTACTCCTTCACATAACTCCAATTTAAAATAACCTTTTACTTATGGAGACACATTCAAGGTCTCACACTAAGCATTCTATTAACCCAAGAACTACAGTATAAACTCATTCATTCATCTTCAGTAAACTGCTTTGTCATGGTCAGGGTTGTGGTGGATCTGGAGTCTGGGTGTGAGATACACCCTGAATGATACATCAGTCCATTGTAGGACAACACAAACACACATTCACACAATCATTCACACCTAAAGCAATTTAGAGTAACCAGTCCACCTAGCAGCATGCTTTTGGGAGGTGGGAGAAAACCGAAGAACTTGGGAAACTCCACACAAGGAACTTGAGCTCAGGATCCAAGCTGGAGTGGTGATATGGCAATGTAAAGTGTTTCTCATACTTCATGTTATTCTTATTTCCTTCTCTGTGTATAATTGTGCTTTAATGGGTATTACTGAGACAAACATAGCTTATACTGAGAAATTAGTGTTAGAATTTGTATAATCCAAATTTGGGACTGAAAAAGAATCTATTCTGCTATTAAAAACCTGCTCTGAACTTCGATTCATTAAGTGCTGATATAAAGTAAATCATGTTGCTCTATATTCCAGAGCCGACCAAAAATTTACTCAGATGTGTACATTGGCTCCACATGAATGAACCGAGTTACATTAACTCGATTTGTTTTTGTGCATGCAACATGATTTGATTATGTATCTTCATCATGCACTCCTGTTCTTTCCTGCTTACAACGTCCAGATGTCTTCTTTCTCAATGTCAAATATAGTTGAAAACTTGCTTCGCTCATGTGTTTAGTCACTGATGTCATCACAGCATCTTTGCTTCAATCAGTCTCTGCCCTTGAATTTCCACTTTTGGAAAAATATACTACTAATATTAATTTCAAGTGTATTAGTTTCAGGTTTTATAACATTTTTTCCTTAGGCAATAGATGACTCGCATACATACCAACCTTCTGTAGGACGAGATTTTTGTCTTTGCTAATATCACATGTTTCTCAAAAAAGTTAAAACACCTTTATATAGCTTTGTCATGCAGGTATGGGAAGTATGTAGATAATCAAATAATTTTATTTTTGGAAAAACAAAACAGACAAGCTTATAAAGAACCATGATACTCATCCAAAAATGTTACAAACCCCAGAAAAAAAAAAAATCCAGCCCAACCCCGTTAACATAAGACTTCGGACAATTCTGTGATTATTTTTGGCTACACTACGACTGCAGTACTGTGAAACAAATCCTACATTAGGACTACATACTACAAACACTGCAAAAACACATGCCACGGGTGACTACATGCCCTGGGTGGGTACTTTTTCCTCAACAAAGCAATTCAAACATGTAGAACACTTACTCCAATGGGCAAAACTGCAAAAGACCAAATGTTACTTAAGTACTAAGAAAAGTACTGCATATGTGAAGTCCCTGATGGAACATAATACAGCTCCAATACAGAAAGCCTCAATACACCACCATGACAACATAACTACCATCAATCAAATAATAAGCATCTCTGCAAGCTATATTGCAGTAATGCATATTAACATTCACTTGCCCAAGCAAACAAAATGTTATATTTATTAATAATAATAATAATAATAATAATAATAATAATAATGATGAAAACCTAGCCAAGTTAGCTAGAACTTAATAGCAATTTTGAATAGAATTTAAACTGCAATGCAACCCACATATTGCAAAAGGCTACTCGAGTATCAGTGTTCAGCTGAAAGTTTTGTTGTTACAAAATTACTGCATTGGACAATTAAAATCTAACTGAATTTACTGAAGAAGCAAATAATAGCACCTTAATTTGACATACTTAGTGAGCCATTAAAGAGGGCAGATAAGTTATTATACACACACACACACACAAAAAAAAAAATTAAAAATTTCAAAAGCGACCACCTTCATTATGTTTCCTTTCTAAATAATGTCCAAATAATCTCTGACCAAATTAATAAATGATCTCTGGACACATCATACACATTACACATAGTAATCTTTACCACTACACAACTTCATAGTGGAATGAATGGCCACAGTGAGCTGATCCAGTAATCATGTTTTATGCAGCATTTGGGATCTATTATAATATTTAGGCCTATAACAGTGTAGTTATTAAAATCATACAAAGAATGAAATGCAAATTACAATTAAACAACAGTTTGGGCAAGTGATTCTGACATCTGAAAAAGGTAAAACACTAGAAGCAGTTGGCTGATACCAGCACATCTATCAGCCTGCTTTCAAAAGAGGGAAAAAAAAAAAAAAAAAAAAAAAAAAAAAAAAAAAAAAAAATCTCCTCAGAGTCAAACCCCACAGAGCAAAAAAAGAGCAAGAGAAATGTCAATCTTCTGCATTCTTCCTATTTTTTGGTCGTCTTGCGGATCAGTGCCATTCTCTGAAAGAACAAGACATTGCGCAAAATTATCAGGTTGTTCAAGATCTGTGTGTTCTGTGTGGAAGATCTGAAAGCATGAAGACCGACCTGTTTGTGTGCCTCTGTAGTGCACGCCTTTTTGTACGGTCGGATTTCATCTGAGCCAAAGCCAGGGATCCACATGTTCCACTGACGCTCTGTAGAGTCACAGCACAGAAGCAGCTCTTGAGCAGTGGAAACTTCACAATCACAACTACTGTGGATTTACATTCTGTGTTTACTTTACTCTTATGCAGCACAAGTTCTGTGAGTCAAAACCGATTGCTCAACGTTATTAATCATGATCAGCCGATACGGAGTCTGGATTCCACGACACTTATCTACACCGAGCATGGTTTAAATTGATTTAATGCCAATTAAAGCAGCTGGAAGTAACTCGCAGTAAGCTTTCATAACCAAAAGCTACATGCTCCGTGTGACATCCTAAACAACGGAGCATGACTGGGTATCTAGCGCAAACAAATTCTTTACTCTGGTTGTGATTCCAGTTTACTCTTCAGACTGCTGCTATTGTACTTTTGGTTTCAGTCATATCTTGCCTGCACACTTTGCTCACTGTCAGTGCTATCCATGTGATAGAAAACCACAAAATGCACTTCCCTCAAAACACACACCAATAAAGCTACAACACAACAGATGTTTAATTACTCAAAAGACTGAAATGTCAGAAAAGTCATCAGTTAGTTTCACTGCAGTTAAAAACATATGCCAATTACAAAGTTTTCCCCCCCCCCATGGTATTAACAGCCTATTCTTTACATTTATTTTTGACCTAAATATGTATGTTGAAAACGCCAAATTGAAGATTTTGTTTCGAAATGTTGTGTAATAACTAAACGGTGTAGAAAAACTAATAACTAAACAAAGACTCTCAGACACATGATTTGAACAGATTAGAAATATTTCCTATATCCAGGATTTGGAAGCATGCGTCACAAAAAAGAGCAATGCTGTAAAATAAATTTAAAAAAAAAAAAAAAAAAAAACCCTCACCAAGGTGCAACTGCACATCCTTTACTTCTAGAGTGTTAGACTTGCGGTGGCGGGCAAGCTGACAGGCCGCGGTCACGACACTCTCTATAAAATCATCAGCAACTTGCAGTAACATCTAAGAGAAAGGACAGAAGGGAGAGGATTGTCCCCCAAATGAAGAACACTAGTTGAAATGTCATGTAGCAAAATGTACTTGTGACTCAATCTGAACACCTGACAAGAAGCAGTAAAAATTTTAGATTGGTATTTCAATGTATTGTATACAGACACTTTGAGCTCTAAAAAGATTTCTAAAGCATTGTCATTGGTTATTTATATGAAAATAAACTAAAATAAACACAACAAACACCACAA
This sequence comes from Cranoglanis bouderius, assembly GCA_023630585.1. Taxonomy (NCBI): domain Eukaryota; kingdom Metazoa; phylum Chordata; class Actinopteri; order Siluriformes; family Cranoglanididae; genus Cranoglanis; species Cranoglanis bouderius. The sequence continues at coordinate 17,793,650 of CM042564.1, forward strand.
AGGCATCTCCTCTCCATTCACATAAGCCTTCCTATTCAGTTTAGACTACATCACCTAGGGAGGAGAGTGATACATTACCTCCTCAACATCTTCATCAAGCTGCTCATTGGGGTCAATGTCCCGCACAAGGTCCTGCAGTTTTTTCTTACTGAGCACCTGCAAAGCACAGAGTAGTTATACATCTGGATCAGGCTCATACTGGAATGTTGTGAGATGTAAGCTTTTTGTATGAGCCAGAACTTTTCTTAATGTAGAACAGATTGGAAGCTAAAGCTGGAAGCTAAATAAAATTAACATATTTTTACTGTTTAAGATTGTCTATTACTTGGCCAATGAAATCACAATCAAGGCGGCTTCCGAAGTGTCCTTGGGCAAGACACTGAACCCCAAGTTGCTCCCGATGGCAGGCTAGAGCCTTGCATTGGTCTGTGAGTGTGTGTGTGTGTGAATGGGTGAATGAGAAACAGTGTAATTCATACAGAATTCCACATACAGTACTGTGCAAAAGTTTTAGGCAGGTGTGAAAAAAATGCTGTAAAGTAAGAATGCTTTCAAAAATAGACATGGTAATAGTTTATATTTATCAATTAACAATATGCAAAGTGAGTGAACAGAAGAAAAATCTACATCAAATCAGTATTTGGAGTGCCCACCCTTTGCCTTCAAAACAGCATCAATCACCAACATTCTTCTAGGTACACTTGCACACAGTTTTTGAAGGAACTCAGCAGGTAGGTTGGCCCAAACATCTTGGATAACTAACCACAGTTCTTCTGTGGATTAAGGCAGCGTCAGTTGCTTCTCTCTCTTCATGTGATCCCAGACAGAAACTTATTTGTTTGATCTGGCCTTTTAATATCTCACTCTTATTACATCTTATATGGTCTTAGTTTATTTGTTATTTCTTTGGCTTTAAATTTATGTCTTATTTCTTCTATTTTATGTGTTTATGGGTTGATTTTAATGTTCAGCACTTTGGTCAGTTTTGTGGCTGTTTTAAATGTGCTTTATAAATCAATGAACCTGAACTTGAACAGACAGACTCAATGTTGTTGAGATCAGGGCTCTGTGGGGGCCATACCATCACATGGCTTTTTGGCCGCAAGTCTTCCACGAAGGCCACTTCTGACCAGACATCTCCAGACGGTAGATGGGTATACCAAGGTCCCACTGGTTTCTACCAGGTCTGAGCTGATGGCACTGCTGGACATCTTCCAATTGTGAAGGGAAGTAAGCCTGATGTGTCTTTCATCTGCTGCAGTAAGTGTCCTTGGCCGACCGCTGCGTCTACGGTCTTCAACGTTGCCTGTTTCTCTGTGCTTCTTCAAAAGAGCTTGGACAGAACATCTGGAAACCCCTGACTGCCTTGAAATTTCTGCCTGGGAGAGACCTTGCTGATGCAGTATAAATACCTTCTGTCTTGTTGCTGTGCTCAGTCTTACCATGGAGTATGACTTTTGACTGTAAACTGTCTTCAGCAACCTCACCCAGTTTTATTCCTCCTGCACAGCTGTTTCTGTTTCAGTTAATGATTGGGTGTCAACCTACATATTGAATTGATGATCATTAGCACCTGTTTGGTATAACTATTTAATCGTACACCTGACTATATGCCTACAAAATCCCTGGCTTTGTGCAAGTGTACCTAGAAGAATTGATGCTGTTTTGAAGACAAAGGGAGGTCATAACAAATACTGATTTGATGTAGATTTTTCTTCTGTTCACTCACTTTGCATATTGTCCAGTGATAAATATAAACTATTAACATGGCTATTTTTGAAAGCATTCTTACTTTACAGCATTTTTTCACACCTGCCTAAAACTTTTGCACAGTACTGTATCTCAACACAATTTTTTATGAAACAAAGTCATGCAGTGATTAATTGTGGTCCATGGGTTTGTGGACACTAAAGAACTGAACAATTCATGAGTGACTACACCCTTATCATTTAGCCTCCAATAAGCAGCGAAATGTTTAAGTCTATTATGAGGATAGACACGGTGAAAACATCAGCAGCTCTATTCATGTGCACCTGCCATGACATTTTGAGACAATGAAATATAATAGTGTCAGGAACAACTGGAACTGCGACATTACAGAACCGTCTTTCTTGGGTGTGGACAGCCTCACCTGAGTTCCCTCAGGACTCACTCTCCCAGCAGGCCCAGGGGTTCCCAGGCCTTTCCCCGGAACTGCAGTGCTATTGGCCATGCTGGTGGCAAGGGGCGGAGTTGGCGAGCTCTCAGCCTTCACAGCGCTGTACAGGTTGGATCGGCCAGGCTGCTGTTGATACTGATTCATTCTGTGTTCAGGAAAGGCTATCAGTCAGGAGCCTCCTGTCAGACTGTGTTCAACTGTTTAAAACAAACAAACAAACAAAAAAAACACAATGATTACTGTGTTGACATGAATGAGTAGGAATTATACCAATCTAACAAACTGAAATAACACACTGTAAAGCAGCGTCACCAATTCTTTGAACTAGCTGTCTGTAATAGCAAGGAGATGTGATTACACCTCATAGAGCTCAACATTTTCATTTGTGCAGAACTTCTCATGGAGTAACAGAAGTGTGGATGGTTTTAGTCGTTTTCTTTTCCACTAGATGTCGCTAAGGAATTCTGGGACTGATCTAGAGTGAAACTACACTTTGTGTATTTATGATCATAAACCACTTAAGGAAGCACAGTGCCAATGCCCTCTCTAACAATCTCCCTTAAGTCTCACTGGAGCATACAGCAAAACATCAACGTCTTAATAGATGTGTTACATTTGGGTGTCATGTTATCAGTATAAATGACACAGAGGAGGTCAGTACTTAATTTGCACCAGATCGTGCCAGAACATGATCTGGTCCCTCTCAAATTTGGAGTGCTTGCTTTCCCAAACTTATTTGCATGGATCAGGCACTTCTGAAGATTTTTTTTTATTCCTTCAACAAAATCATCCACTAAGTCTTACCTCCCTTCCAAAGATACAATCTGCTCATTTCCATGATGACTAACTGGAAGCTAGTAATCATAAAACACTCATGTTCAGTGACACATTTGCTCACACCTCATGCACATAGCGAAAGAAGGCAGCTGCCTATGTTGTCATTTCTGTTGGACCACTACTCACAAAATTCAACCCTGTGCCATATGGGCATTTTTGGATTTCTAAATTATGCAGAGCTGTGTTGTGGAGTAATCTGGGTTATTGGGCAAGGTCTTTTTTTTTTCCTTCATTGATCTCCCGTTGTCGTATTTGTGTTATGTTGTTCATGTCAACTTACTTTGGGTAAGACCTGGCTGGTTCTGAACTTTTCCCTCCCTGTCCTCTTGCGGGATCATCTCTGATTTGGTATTCTGGTGCCTCATGTTTTACTAATTAAGTCCTGGATTGAGTGTAAATATGAGTGCACAGCAAGAGCGTATTAGGTCTGGAGCTCCTGTATAGCAGTTTGGTAGAACAGACACTTCAGACTTTGGCAATAAATGTAACTGTCCAAAGTCTGTATCAGAAGTCGTCTAACTTCGCAGCTGTGGTACACTATATGGCCAAATGTATGTGTACACCTGATCGTCAGACTCATATGTGCTTGTTGAACATCATATTCCTAAGCTGGTCCAAAGCTTTTACTGCTATAACAACCTCCACTCTTCTATAAAAAGGTCTTCCACTAGATTGTGGGGATTTGCCATCCAGCTGTATTAGTGAGATCCAGCGAGGAGGCCTGGCGTACAGTCACCGTTGCAGTTCATCCCAAAGGTGTTCAATGGGGTTGAGGTCAAGGCTCGAACCATGTCTTCATGGACATCACTTTGTTTGCAGGAGAACTGTCCTGCTGGAATTAGTTTGGGCCTCTTAGTTCCAGTGAAGGGAAATTAAAATGCTACAGCATAAGATGATATCCTATACATTTGTGTGTTTCCAGCTTTGTGTCAAAAGTTTGGGGAAGACATGCATGTGTGTGATGGTTAGGTATCCACATACTTTTGTCCTCGGGCCGCTTTCGTATGTTTTCTTATCCTTCTGCCTTTCAGAGGTAGAGTGTTTGACAATGTTACCTCTTTTTAACGCTGTGTTTTATCCACCTTTTTCCTTCTTCTGGAGGAAGTAGTAGCGCAGCGTTGACTGGCTTGCTCTGATGGCAGTAGGTGTTGTTTATGTCGTGATTCGCGTGTGTTAAAAACGAATACGGTTTGTTGCTTCAGGCAGGAAGATCATTACGGAATGTCAGGAACAACATGTGCTGTTCGTGACTGCACTTATAACCAGGCGAAACTGAATTTGTGACTTAAGGAAAAGTGCTACATACACAGACCTAAAGTTAAGGCGGACTGCTCCGGTGCGTGATTATACAGTCATGCTTGGTCTTGCTTGCCTGACTGCATTCTCTACATTTATAGAAGAAAACAGTCTTTCTTACTCTTTATTAACTTACCTCCCTGGGGCTGTAGCTGTAAAACTGATAGAGCTCAGATAATGCTACTACTACTAGCCTAATACTAATACTAGTTATAATAATAATAATAATAATAATAATAATAATAATCAATCTTTGTTTATCCTTAATTTACATCACTGTTTACTCCTCTCCGGCAGTTTAGCGCGCAAGGCATCATGGGATTGAGGGATACTGCAGCCGCGAACAGATAGAAATGTTATGATTGACCTGTTTCTAACTACAGTAGCACCCACTGTTTCTATATAATGACCGTCTTCACGTTACCAAGCGTGGCAAAGAATAATATATAAATGCCTATCAATTTTAACATCTCCTCGATTAAAATGTACATAATTACCTCACAAATAGCATTACACGAATGACTTAACTCACAAATAGCGGAACAACCGCTAGCTTGTTATCATTTGTCAAACAACAACTAGTTAACTTCCACTTAACTAAAAAATAAATAAATAAAAACGTAACCGGAAATCTTAAAACACACAACATCCAAATTTCCACTAGCAGCTCAGGTCACCGCGTCGACATTCAGCAACGTTAGATAATATTTTCCGACCTGATATCTAGACTTCTAGCAATACAGACCAGACAGCTAGCTGTTGTACTGGCCAATATTATCACGAGGAATATTTGGCTAACGTTTCTGTCCATGTCTATAGCTAATACAAGTTACTGTACATCTATAATCTTCCACACTTTCTCCAAGTGTACGTTTGCCTAAATATTAGTCTGTGTGCTAGTCCACTTTGGACCTAGCTAGCTAAACAACAGCATTTCGCTGATGGCTAACAGCTAACGCTAATGTTGTATATAACGCGCAGGATATGTTTTAAATGCAATATCGTATAAATACTTTACCGTATATTAAAAGCGTGGTATTATTTCTCCATCTTCTGTGGAATTGTACTATTAAATGGTTAAAAATAAGGTCTAGCAAATATAGCACCCCTCCATTAGCTGTGCTAGTCAAGGCGGGGTTAAATACAGTGACGAGACTGACGAGCGGAAATGTGACATTACAACATAAAAGTGTCTGGACGAGGAAGAAACGGAACAAGTTCCATCAGAAGAAAGATATTGTAATTACGTAAACATAAACACTGACGACAATATATATTTTTTCTCTTTATTTTTATGTTTGAGTACTAGTGCTTATTTATCATGGGTTTCATTACTGACAAATAATGACCAAAAAAAACCCCATGCTATCATTAGTAACGCTTGTATGCACGATGAGCTTATTTTGGACACTGACCACCATTTTTGTCACACCATGTTTGTCTTTTTCTTTCTTTCTTACACGTTATTTCTAAGGTAAGGGGCATATTTATCAGGGGTACCCTAAAATGTGCATGTCCCAAAAACAGTTTATGCCCCAAACTCATTCTTGCGTAATCCCACTGCTGCTGTAATGATGAATGATGTGCTATGCTCATAACAATATACACACACTGAACATCAATTAGCAAGCTTAGCTTGGCTTACCTTTACTTTTCTAACCTGTATACATTTATGATAATCATCCCCACTTCTAATAAAGTCTATTGAGTCTGGTTCCTCTAAAGGTTTCATGTCTTCTCAGGCAGTTTGTTCATTAGGGATCTAAATCTGCATCCAGATTTCTGTACAGCTGCTTTGTGGCAATGTCTACTATTACAAGCTCTTTACAAACAAAAAAATGTATTCAATTAAACAGTAGTCACTACATATACTGTATTTCATAGATTTATTAACATAGCAGCAACCAATAAATGACTACGTTTAAAGAATACCAAAAGAAAAAATGAGCAACAAGGTTCATGATTTTCAAGATCTGTAAATAGTTTAGTGACCGACTCAATATCTGCTACATTTCCTTACATTTTAAAATTCTCCTACCTGAGTTTACATGTTAATGAAAGATGTAAGCTCTAGTACGTCTCAGTAACTCAGATTTCAAGAGATCTCATTTCACCAGGCAGCACTTAGCCTTTTCAGTGTTCTGCAACACATACACGAATCAGCCATAAACATTAAAACCACTGAAAGGTGAAGTGAATAACACTGATTATCTCATTACAGCGGCACCTGTCAAAGGATAGGATGTATTAGGCAGCAAGTGAGCAGTCAGTTCTCGAAGTTGATGTGTTGGAAGCAGGAAAAATGGACAGAGAATGGATCAGAGAATCTCCAACATGGCAGGTCTCGTGGGGTGTTCCTGGTATGCAGTGGTTAGTACCTACCAAAAGTGGTCCAAGGAAGGACAATCTTGAATCTGCGACAGGGTCATGGGCGCCCAAAGCTCACTGATGCACATGGGGAGCGAAGGCTAGCCTGTCTGATCCGATCCCACAGAGCTACTGTAGCACAAATCGCTGAAAAAGTTCATGTAGAGAGGCATCAATACCTTTTTCTATTTTCAGACTAAGTATGGGTACATGTTTTTTTGTACTTTTCAATAATCACAGAAGATTTTATTCAGCTATGTTTGTTGGTTGCTGTTGTGTGCTGTTATCAATGAAGTCCTCATGCTGACTGTTATGTTTAAGATTGAATGGATATGGTATGATAGAAAGGTGTCAGAACAATGCGCCCTGCCACACTGTGCAGGAATGGTTTGAGGAACATGACAAAGAGCTCAAGGTGTTGCCTCCAAATTCCCCAGATCTCAATCCGATCGAGCATCTGTGGGATGTACTGGACAAACAAGTCCGATCCATTGAGGGCCCAATTCGCAACTTACGGGACTTAAAGGATCTGCTGCTAACATCTTGGTGCCAGATACCACAGCACACCTTCAGAGGTCTTGTGGAGTCCATGCCTCAACAGGTCAGAGCTGTTTTGGCTGCACAAGGGGGACCTACACAATATTAGGCTGGTGGTTTTAATGTTATGGCTGTTTGGTGTAAATTAATTCAATCTAACAGTAAATACTGACAAGCTTCTAAGCTATGGTACTATGCAGACATTTTCTTTTGTATATTGACTAGTCCTTTAAAAGTAAGCACAGAATCGTATAATAAAAAAAGGCTAAATAATGCACTAATGAGTGAGACAGTACCAAGCTATTATATGTGGCTTATAGCACCAATTCCAGTTTATTATGGCAATATAAACATTTGTATTGTTTATGCAAAGATGCAACATGTATTATTAATCCCTGACTGTTTACAGTATCTTTCCACATGCAAAACATGTTTACACACATATGAATATTTCTTTAAACCCCAAGACTCTATAAGTGGTCATTTAAATGTTGTACTCGAGTTCATTAATTCATTTTGTGTTCTGCTGTCGTGATTGCTTAAAATATTAACGCCGTTAAAAGGCAATAGGTCTCTTCCACTCTCATACAAAATTATCAATAGTACAATCAGTATTACTAATAAACTGTAATGATGGTTCTCAGACATGATGACAGGATTTAAAAAAAAAAAAAAAAAAAAAAAAAGTAAGAAGCTTTTCATTTCCCTTTGTGCATGTCCATTGTGTGTGAGCATATCCCTTCTATGACACTGATAGGAATTTGAGCTCAGAGAGCTCCAAATCAGGAGAACTACTGCCACTGTGGTCGCTGTATGTGTCTCTGAGATGAGAGAGAAAATTGTTCAAACAACAACACATTCTGCACATCACTTTACATTTACTTGTTCATTACACCTAAAGGACTGCTAAAAGTGGCTGTTTAATGAATGTTTTCAACAGACAACTGAATGAATTAGATCTAAGATGTCAGTGGTTGGGTTTACCGTGGTGAAAGTCTGCACCCTTTGAGCAGGTAGCTCTGTAGTTTTCCTGCAGCTGCTAAAAGCAGGCCAAAGTAGGGTGGTGAAGGCTTAATGGGGCGAGAGGTGAACTCCGGATGGTACTGCACTCCCACGAAGTAAGCGTGATCTGTCGAGACAAAAGACGAAGCTGTAATCCAAACTTGTATCTTTCAGAGGAGATGAAATATTGAAATACTGTCACCAACCTTCCATTTCAATGATTTCCATTCGTTCGCCCTCCTGGTCCTGGCCCACAAAACGGAGGCCTTTTTCTTCCAAGTGGTGCTTTAGCTCCGGATTCACCTGAAGGAAAAGTGCCCAGGAACAAACGTATGCAATTAAAAGACTGTCCGATCACAAACAGATGATACGGTTCATTGTATTTATGTAAATATGTACCTCAAAACGATGTCTGTGTCGTTCATCAACATATTCAACGTCTCCATACAATTTTCCTAACATGTCAAAAGACTGGAAATTTATTTTGATCAACAGCATCACTGAATATTGTTCAATAATCATTTTAGTAATAACCACATTCTGTAATGACAGCATTTAAACAGTTCAGTACTTCATGACAAATCATGCCCAGTAACGTACTGAGAATACTTGAGGTGCTTTTGAAGATGGTTCTCCTTTTCCCCAACCTCATAGTGCCACCCATTTGTCCCGGATTATGTTCTGGCATTTCAATCACCTACATGAACATGTCGGAGGGATTCTTTAGAGATGCACAGTCAATATCCTTATTAACAACACTAAGCCATTTAGGGCCAGTATTGTAATAACACAGCAATGTATTACTATACATTTCATCACAAACTGTTTATCAGAAGGTTGCTTACTACAGGGTACTTTGTGTCAGGATCGAATTCAGTAGAGCTGGCATCTGTACAAATACACAATATGAATGAGGATCTGACAAAGAATAATCCAAAACTGGTCTGACACAGTAACAGAGAACCTCTCATGCAGCTTACCTTTCCAGCCAAGCACATTGCGAGCAAATTCACAGACAGCGAGCTGCATGCCCAGACAAACACCTGCAAACCACATATTAAAAACACTGTACATGGTGGTACACAAGCTTTAGAATAAATGGCATACTGAAATAAGGCAATCTAAACTCCTGCCTTTTTTTTTTTACCTAAAAAGGGCTTTTTCTTTTTCCTTGCCCAGTTAATAGCATGAATCTTTCCCTCAGTGCCTCGTATCCCAAAGCCTCCTGGTACCAAAACACCACTGGAAGAGGAAATAAACAGTCAAAAGAGCAATGTTAGAATCAGATACATTTAAATAGTCTCTAATTAGGCCAGTTAAATGCATTGAAGAACATAATAAAAGAATGGCATTTTTTTTTTCAACATACAAGTGAAAACAATAATGTAGAACTATTTTCTGCTTTATAGGCAATGACATATAAATGATTTTGCTGTTCAAAACAGAAAATCCTGCTAAACTTAAAGAACAGAGTGTCCCCAAAGGCTCCATACATAGGGGAAATGAACACTTTTTTAGCAAAATGTCTTCCAAAATTTTTTCATACTTAGTTCATATTATGTACAGTACTGTGCAAAAGTTTTAGGCACATGGAAAGAAATGCTGTAGAGCAAAGATGCCTTCAAAATAATGAAATTAAATGTTTCTACATTTAAAAAAAAATACCATAAAGAGCAGTAAACAGTAGTAAATGAAACAAAGTCAATATTTGGTGTGACAAAAAAATAAAAATTTAAATAAAAATAGTAGTCTCCGGTACAATGTGTGCAGTTTTATAAGGAAATGATCTGGTAAGTTTTATTGAGCATCTTGCAGAACCAGACACAGTTCTTCTGGAGACTTTGACTTTCGCACTCGCTTCTTATTTTTGCAGCAAAACCCAGCAGCCTTCATTGTGTTTACTGTCTGAAAAGTGTCTCTTATGTAATACGCTGCTTTCTTTAATAACATACAAACATTTTTCTGTAACATTTAATTTTGTGCTAGAAAACTAATGTTTGGGAATCTAAAATGTTTTTGTACTGACTTGATAATGTAAAATAAAAAATCTATAACAAAGTTTGTACTAAAAAAATAGGGTGCCTAAAACTTTTGCACAGTACTGTATATATTTTTCAGATAGCTTTTAAGAATGCCTTTGACAAAAGAAGAACATATGAATCATTCTCATGGCTGGATTGGGAAACTGATGGACATCCAATTACATGCATAACACCAGGTGTGTTAACATGAGTTCATCATGAGATAACTGCGATCATGTAGAGAATATTTTGTAAATAAAGTTACATCTTGCTAAAAAAATAAATAAATAAATAAATAAATAAATAAATAAGTGTTAATTTCCCCTATGTACAGAGACTTTTGGGACACCCTGTAGAAATGGAGATGTAAGAAGTGCAGTGGCAAATAATTCATCTGTGAAATATCTTTTACAGTATAGTGAGCACTTTTCCCAATCACTCTGTACTCTAACTTAATTCATAACTTCATATCTGCTAAAGCAAGAGCCACACCTGATTCCACCTGTTTAATTAGCTGATTTTGGCTTTAAGCAGACTACCAGGTGTGGCTTCTGCTTGGCTGGAATGAAAACATGTACTCGCACTGGCCCATTCTGGATAAGATTGGACAGCTCTGTGCCACAGATAGAGCTGCACTACAAACCATTGATCCTATACAGTGACAGCAGGGAGTATAGCAGTGGTCACCAATCCTCTTCCTTGAGATCTACCTTCCTGCGGGTTTCATCTCCAACCAAACTCTAACACACCTGCTTTAGCTGAACAAGAACTTCTTGTTCAGATGGTCATGTTTAGATGGTCAGGTGGGCATGATTATGGTTGGAGCTAAAATCTTCACTATAAGGCAGATCCCCAGGAACAGGGTTGGTGACCACTTATAACCATGTGTTGGGTGTCACTGGGCTCACTCAGCACTGCAGAGCTTCTGCCAGGCCTCGTGATATTTCACCGGATCTTCCTGCTCTGTGCTCTTCTCCAGATATACAGAGTCTATGTACTGAAACAGAGGAACATTTCTTAAATGTACTGGAACTAAGAAAGTAAATATATACACTCCTCGGCCAAAAACAAAAAGGGCCAGGCCCAAAATGGCAAAATATTAAGCTTTTAATGGTCTTAACAACAAATCATTGGTCAGGAAATTAGCAAGAATTAAACAAATAGATAAAGACACTTAGTATAGGATAGCTTTCCCCTTTGATTTCTTTAAATGTTTAAACCTTGAGAGTAAACTTGCGGACAGCTTTCTTCTTATTATTATTTTTTTAAACATTTTTATTTGATTAATTTAATTTTATTTTTATTTTATTAGAATTTTGTACACCCATACATGTGTTAGTTTGAATTTTACATCAAACATTTTAATCATTATGATGATTTACCTTTACGTACAAGTAGACTGTAGAAGTGAATTTCCCCTGTTTCTAGCTTTTACCCAGACAGTTCACTGCAGCAAAAGTAAAGGAGTAAATGGTGGCACAGGTCTCAGGAGTGCATTTGTTTAATTCTTGCTAATTTTCTGACCAATGATTTGTTGTTAAGACCATTAAAAGACAATTGGCCCATTTTTTTTGCCCAGGAGTGTAAGACACGTAGCCAAGCTAGATAGCCGTATATAACTGAATGAAATATCCATAGCAGCATTGATGAGCATAAATTACTCATATGTGGAGTCATTAATCAAGAGCACAACTTACTTTCACCTCCAGCTTGTAGTTGATTGCAAGGGCTGAATGTTCCAGTGCTTTAATCACTGATGCGTAGGAGTCTGAAAATTTGGTGTACTTTCCAACTAATGCGATCGATGTTCTTTCCAAAAGGTGGTCAGTTCTGTCAAAAACATACCAATCCAACATAACACACATCAAATGTTAAAAAATTTCCTGAAGCATTTTTGTTGCGGCTTTGGAGAATAACGTGAAGGAGAAACAGACATCCTGACCTATCTGACATTTCTTTCCACTTGGTGAGCATCCTGCGGGGTTTTGTCTCAATGGGCAGGTTCAGCCAGCTGCAGAAAAAATCCACCATTCCCTGATCCTCCATGAGCAGTGGAACTTTATAGACTGAGGACACATCATGTATGCAGATGACCTAAAAGTAAAAGAAGGTGAGGATATAGATTAGGGGTGTTTATCGCTTTCAGAGTAGATGTGATAAATAAAATAGTCAAAGTGATCTCAGATCAGCAATATTTCTGAATTGTAGCTCACTGTTAGCCACACGGAGGTACCTGCTCTGGCTCTACATGACAAAACATAGAGATCTTCTCTTTCACTGCAGTGTCCAGAGGTGTAGAACAACGGCAAACGATCTAAAGAAATAGAAGCATATTAGCAAAGAAGAGCGCTAATAATCCCAGATTGGACAGTGGCAAAAATGTAGCTCTGGTTTTATATTCAATCAAGTACATAAAACCTTGGCATGATGTGATAACTCAAGCCTCCGACTGGACGACACTAAAGTCAGTTTTATATGCAGTCACTGATTGTTTTCCTATAACAGCATACCCTTTTTGCATAGAATGTCTTCCTGAATTATCAGTATACAAATCCCCACATTAATATAAAACAGCTGCTTGCATATTAATAAGCCCCCTTCAAAAGTATTGGAACAGCACGACCTCTTATTTTGCTATACATTGAAGACATTTGGGTTTGAGATCAAAAGATGAATATGATCAGAATTTGCTCACCTAAAAATTGGGTGGTCTGCCACCAAAGGTGCCATGTTCTAATTTGTTTAACACATCTAGATGTAAATATCAGAAAATGAAAGCTGAAATTCTGATGTCGTCTCATATTCACCTTTTGATCTCGAACCCAAATGTCTTCAGTGTATAGCGGAAACAAAAGAATTGGCCTTGCCGTTCCAATACTTTCGTAGGGGACTCTATATGCAAATGTGGGATTTGTTCATAACAAATGAAGAGACCAGATTTGCCTGACCAGATCAGGTGACAGGCCCAGACCACGGAGCTCTCGCACGCTGTTTTGTGTCGGTTTAGTCTTCTGCTCTCCTGTAGTACTGGGCTGAGAACGGATAAAACTTTTATTATTATTATTATTATTATTATTTCAGCTACAACAAAAGTTTCATTCAAACATCAGTGAGCAAAGTGCTGCAAAGCGTGCAGGTAAATAAATGAGATGACTGCTGCGTGGGTTGTCTCCTACCTGTGGAACAAGACTGACATGAATGTTGCAGAAGTTCTCACGTTTCACTTTGAACTGGAACTGCCTGAACGCTTCTATGAATGGCATGCTTTCAATGTCTCCAACGGTGCCTCCTAACTGTGACACACAAGCAAATACCTGTTCAAGGTAAACAGCATGAGGGTAAACTAGCATCACCATCAATTTAGTCAACGTGGCCGAAAGAGTTGCACCTCTATGACACAGACTTGTGGCTCGACCCCATCGTCATCCACTGATACTTTGGCTTGCTGCATAACCCATTCCTGAATGGCATCGGTGATGTGTGGTACCACTGGGAGAAACAGCACAGATCAATCCACTACAATCCAACAGCACGTTGTTTTTTGAACATTCATGTTCATGTACATCATGCCATGTACCTTCACTGAACTCTCGCCTCAGGCATCTCTACAGCTAACTCTTTTGAATATTGGAATTTGAACATTGCTGAAAGGAACACTGTAAAACCTGTTTGATTTGAGTTGACTTTCTGCAACCTGGCTGTGTCTTAATCACAAGACTGCAAAAGCAATACTTATTTTACTTCTATAACACATAAGGAATCAATCCTTAAGAAAAGCAAATCCATAGAAATGCAGAATTTTACGGAAGCCCCAAGAGGTCATGCATTATTATTATTATTATTTTTGTTTTGTTTCCTCGTGATCTCGACTTAATTTTTTCTGTGTGCTCGACACAACAACATATTGATTTTATTGTTCTGGAGGCAGCAAAAGTGGATGGACAAATGTGTTTTTGCTTTGCTCAGGGACTCACTCAAGCTGAAATAGCTCTATATCTGTCAGTGATTGATTCCGCATTAGTGTCCGACACTCGAGAAGGAGGCTGTCAGGTCAACGTGCATGCACAAGGTGCAAGCTCTTCCCATGATAAAATTACATCGTGAGGAAACAGCTTTTTGTTATGTCGAGATCACGAGAAAACAACTTTTGTTACGTGGAGATCACGGGATCATGAGAAAACAAGAAAGAAAAAATAATAATGCATGGCCTCTTAGGGCTTCTGTAGAATTGCAATATGCTGCTCCATGGATTATATCACATATATCATTTCTATACCAACAGTTCATTCACAGTAATTGTATGGCAGACACTCCACATAATCTAAGGATAATAAAAAATAAAACATTTTTAAAGTGTTATTATTTAGCAAAGAAAAATGTTTAATCACTGATAAAATGAATTGAATATTTTGAAGCTTTATATGAGATGTTTATTTAACACGTATAGAACAAGTCTCGGCTGACAGCTCTATGTAACGGTCAGTAAGTTTTCTTTCAGGATGGACAACTTTGCATGTTCCAGTTTGTTGGGAACCTGAACTCTGCATCTTTTTTTGTCTTATTAACGTGAAGAGAGAGGCTGGTGAGGGTAAAACTTTTTTTTTTTTAAATTAAAGGGTTAAAGTAAGTGATAACAGGAACTAAATTGTCTCACTGACATTCCGCAACATTAAATACAACTACATACAGTTAAAAAAAAACACAATGTGGCATACTGTTGTGGCATAAGAGGAATAAAACACTTCGGGATGTGCTGATATTGGAAAGTAATCGACTGCGGGGTGGTAAAAGCACCGCAGCACCATGTCTTTCCCATAACGGCATGCACATCGTTTTATTTCATCCTTAACTGCTATGTACTGTATAAATGAACTTCAGCAGAGAGTCTCAGAGAGCAGAATGCTCATCATATTTGAAGGCAAGAGAAGAAAATTACAGCTCCAACCTTAATAGGCTTAAACAAACAAACAAACAAACAAACAACAACAAAACAAGCAATAATTTCATGCTTTCTATTGATGTCACTACACTGGAAAAACAAAAAGTACACCATGTGATCTATTAATGAGACATACCTTGCACAGTTTTGCCAAGATAATCTCCTCTCCTCTCTTTCGTAATAACAGACTGATAAATCTTCCCAGTAGTCAGATTGTTGTCTTTGGTTAGCCGGATATCCAGAAAGCGTTCGTAGTTTCCCAAATCCAGATCAACTTCACCACCATCATCCAGCACAAACACTTCACCTGAAAGACAACATTGTGTGTGATGCTGAAAGGCAGTAAACAAAGTAAGGCAACGCTTGACTCGACTGCATGCAGGTAACCTCACCGTGCTCATAGGGAGAGAATGTGCCTGCGTCAATATTAATGTATGGGTCGATCTTGATGGCGGTGACATGGAGGCCGCAGGATTTGAGGATTGTTCCCACACTGCTCGCAATAATGCCTTTACCGATTCCAGATATAACACCGCCTGTGACCAAGATGTACTTCATATTTCAGGCAAAACCTGGACAGAAAGAAAGCAGTTGATTTCACATACGACATCTAGAGCTTCTTCTGTTTATGTAATTAGAAACAGAGATGCAAGACAACAACCTTTTGAAAATCTCGTGATATTATTGTGTCTATGTTGATTTTAACATTGTTTTGTGTATAAGCTGTCAGGGTCTTGCAGGTTGTAGCATATTTTGCACCAAAAGCAGGTAATCATGTTGTAAGAAATCGTAGGAAGCACTGCCTAGAGAAGTGGTTTTCAAAGTGGGGTCTGTGATTTTTTTTTTATTATGTTACAGTGGTGGAAATCACAACACCATAACAATAATCTACTTATTATCAATCTTTTACAGTTATTAGCCTTGACTTAGTTTGAATGGTCACCTGAACAGAATGACAGTCCCTCCAGGATTTTGCGATCGTAGAAATGAATGCAAAATCAAGCATTATTCGGAGGAGCTTGCAATTTTTCAAAGTTACCACAGCAAATTTGTGATGACGTCACATGACGCATTCAGCCAAAGCCCCCTTCAATTCACGTGCATCGAACACAAGTACAGCTAAAAGGTCTCATTTACCAATAAACATCACTGCAAAAGACCGTGCAAAACAATTTCGTGCAATTGCAATTTTGCCAATTCGTGTAGTTTTCCACAATAAACAGCAGCAAAAAAACTCACAAATTTTGCAAAAAAAAAAAAAAAAACTGCAGCAAAATCAAGCATGTTTGGCCACAACAATCACAAAAAAAACTCATTTTCTTTGAGTTTAACTTCAATAACTTAAAAACAACTGGGCCTATATATAATTTCAACTTTATCCTAATGTGTTCAGTCAGTGGAAAGTTCAGAAATAAAACACTCTGACTCAAATAAACAGACAAATTACTATAATATACATAAATAATGTTTATAATCTCATGTGGGAGATTGAGCTTGTGAGGCTATAAATGGACAGATGAAGCTCTCAGCATGATCCAGTACTCGCTCTCTCTCTCTCTCTCTCTCTCTCTCTCTCTCTCGTAACTATTTACTATAATTCATTCAAATAAATGTAATCTTATCGCACTACCTTATCTCTGTGTATGATTTAGAGCGAGCAGAATTGAGATCTAACGACCCGTATATAAAACAACTAACAGAGAATTAACCGTTATTTTTATCCTTTCAGTCAAATTTTGCACTGCAGACATCAATGACAGCTTTAACTTGTCAATTCCGGCAAGTGACCATTGTATAAGCGGGATAATCAACTGCTAAGTGTACATTACACGATTTTAATGCATTCTGCAGTAGGGATGTGCGAAACTAGTCGACTAAACGGTACCGCTGCTGCTAGTCGACACTGGAAATACTAGTTTTATCACATTATTTATTTTTTTATTTAAACATTTATGTTTTGCTTCATATTTTTACAAAGACTACGTTCAAATCACTGTCATGTTAATGTTACGTTTTAAAAGATAATACATTACAATAAAACATCTGGAGCGGAAAACGATCATTTCATTTCACCTCAGACCTTGCATGCGTTTTCTCCATGTCACTCACAGTGGGCTCAGAGAAATGTCCACTCGGACGACGAGCAAGGTGTGGGAGTATTTTGACAGAAGAAAACCGAAACGTTTTGTTCAGGCTATGCCATGTCAATAACAATTCCACTGCCTATTGATTCAGTGGATTTTAATAAATATGCCTATATTGGCGAACGTTGATGAAGTGAATGCAGAAGTGAATGAAACAACCTAATCTACAATGACCATAGTGCAAGGCAAGCACATAGCATTTATATATATATGACCTATATTTCAATGGCATTCAGTATGAGATTTGACTGATTCATAAATTAAATATTTCAAACGGATCGCATATCCACACAGTGTTTTTTGACTGTCTTTCTGGGGGTTTCTTACTTTTAGACTAGCTGACTAGTCGGTTTAAACCTCAGTGAAATTAGTCGTAGTGCACGTCCCTACTCCGCTTTGTGTCGGGAGGTTCTTTGCCTCCACGTGGTGCATTAAAATCATGTAATGCACACCTGGCCGTGGATTATCCCTTACATAATAAAAGCGAGTCATTCCTTCCAAAACCATTTACTTCATGTTTCTTCATGTTGTGTTGTTCCTGGTAGAAATGATAGTAGTAAATAAGTAAATAGTTTGTGGTGCTGTGCCCAAAAATTAAATAAATAAATAAATAAATAAATAAATAGGTTGGAATGCGTTATTTTCAAATTTCATTCCACTGTGATAAAACGCCATTGTATTATATTTTACTATTCTATTGCGATAAAATAGATTATATTCTGTTATATTGTATTGTGAAATAAATATTCTCATCTTTTGTGATTAAAACATACTCCATCCTATTCTGAGTGACTTCCGAAAAAAAATAACACATCGTACGCAAACAATCATGGCGATTCAACGAACATGCAAATTTCGTCTATGGCGTCATCTGGTGACCTTTTAAGCATGAACTACTTTCCCCTGAACAGTGTCCACCGCTGCATCATAACTTTACACAATGCACAAGAGACTGGAGAACTCCAGGTATTCCCATCTCTATCTTCTATAGGATTCTATATAAAGTAACAGATATCTGTAAATATTGGAACGCCACTTTAACTCCTTCTTCGCAGACATCTGAGCATGCGCAGTTAGACGCGCTGTCAGTCGCTCAGCAAATGAATGCGATATTATGTGCCGTTGATTACATAACACTGCAGCACTTCTGAACTGCACTTCATATCACAGCACCACAGCGGAGGGTTCGCCATTATCTTACCTTACACCTGAGCAAACACATCTAAAGAAAAGAAAGAAAAAGAATCTGTGTAAAGTTCCTGTGCGTCACTTCACAAGCAGATCATTACCTCTCTCTCTCTCTCTCTCTCTCTCTCTCTCTCTGTGTGTCCTGCAAGGTGATACAGACCAGCAGCACGTGCACTGTAATCCGAGGATAGCCGCCCATGCATACACAAATCTCCACCGAGAGTGATCGACTGCTTAAATTAGTTCATGCCTATTCACAGTGTTTAAAGATCAGCAGTCAAAATGAACTTCCGGTCCAGCCTTTGACGTCTGAGGTCCGTCCCTATTTGTTACTAAAACTGGAACGATACAGAGAAGATTAGCATGGCAAAATCGTAAACACGATACAGTCTAATATGATTGACGGGGCTAGTTATTTAAATACTCATTCAAAAATAAACATAAATAAACTTCACTATTTTGGGCATTGGGTTTTTCCCCCCGTACAATGTAACTTTTGAAGTAGTTCTTTTTTTTTTTTTTAATTTATTTATTTATTTTAATAAATATATCGTTTCACCCGTTTTATTTAATCTAATACCAGAAAACCCAGCAAACACAGAACGCCTGCCTTAACGTTAGCATTTAGCATAACAACTTTTGTTTTCGTTCTTCATGGGAACCGTTTCATAACGTTCTGGGAGCGTTCTATTTTGGTTAACAGGGTCATGTTTCTGAAACATTCTGGTGACTTTAAAATAAGAGCTTATATGACTAATATGACTAAAATATATACCATTATCTTATGATTATATGATAACTGATAGATAGATAGATAGATAGATAGATAGATAGATAGATAGATAGATAGATAGATAAATAAATAAATAAATAAATAAATATTCCTTATAATAAAAGTTCGTTTTATAGTATTTTTTAGCAACTGCAAACTAACTTCCCGGGAATAACCAACGTTCTGTCATGGTCTCATAACAAGAAGTCTGCCAAACAGGTATTAATAACCACAGACTAACGTTCCCATAATGTTTTCACCAAAGGTAGTTTTTAGGTATTATGTAGGTTGCTTATAGATATTATAACTACAAACTAACACAATAATAACAAGAATAGAATAGAATAGATGATATGATATTATATGATATGATATGATACTGCCCTGCTAAAAGAAAAAAAAAACAATATAAACTCTCATAGTAATGGTTGCCATGGTTATAATGGGAATTGTATTGGTTTCAGTGGAAACTGTAATGGTCCCTGTGGGTTTTTACTGGTAATTTCTTGCCTTCTATTTGTGGCATGTTATCTAGTGGATACCATTAAGGACCAATAATGGTAATGGTAATGATTAACTGATGGTTTTATAATGGTAGATGTAGTGGAGACCATTAGAATTTCTGTTATGGATTCCATTGTTTGTTTTTGTTGTTGTTGTTTTTGTTTCTTTCAGCACGGCGGCAATTACTGTTTTAAAATTTGTAGTCATATTTTAATAATGTATTTACGAACCTGGTTGCATTTTTTACAGAGATGTGAATAAATAAGTGTAACTAATTCTGTTTTATGAGATTCGAAATAGATAGAAATGAGATTTGGCGAGTACTCCATGTGTATATTCAGCTTGTTCTATTTATTGCATGTTCAATGGGATAAAGCCAAAAAAAGAATGAAAAAACATGGAAAAAACTGTAAACTTACCTAAAACCGTGTGCTGTTCATACATTTGTAGCTGTTGTACAGTGCTGCTAGTAAAAATACAATTATAATAAAGTCATAATATTAAAAATAGCCAGACCTGAAGTTATTATATTTCACTGTGATGACCGTGACAGGTCTGTCCAGTAGATGGCGCTTTAACTTTATCCAAAAGCAGAACTGGAATATGTAGTACATGTACATGCTGTTTACAGCTTTTTAAATAACTTTTACTGTTAAGTATCTGCTAATAACCATCAACCCTTAGTTTTCACATTTCTTAACCTGTATAATTTTATAAAAATGGGCCTGAGATATTTTGGGATGTAGAAGTTCAGAACGATCGTGTATGGTGAAATTCAGGTTTCCAGCATAAGCCTTTAAAATGCATAATACACTGTTTGTACTGTTGAGTGCTTTTAAACATTACTTTTACAATGATCAGTCCTTTCTTGAGACAGAAAAACATATCCTTCCAGCTGTTACATTCCCAAACAAACAGCTGTAGGATATAAATGCTTATAAGACTTACTGTATGTTTGTTTGCTAATTGTACTTCAGTGTGTTTTATGTGTGTATTTGATACTAATATAGGAAGAAATTGTTTATATTTCTAAAAAAAATAAAAAATAAATAAATAAAATAAATAAAAAATAAAAATCACTTAATATAACTAATCAAAAGAGCTTGCACCATGAGTCATGTAAAATTTCAGATTTAGCTGGATGTTTAACCTGGCATTAAACTGATCTTCCCACTTCCTGTTGGTTCATTGTGCTCAGACCTCATGGCTCCTCGGTATGGTTTGTGTTGCATGGGAATTACATAACCACAAGGAACTAATGATTATAGATAAATTGATATTTTAAAGTATGTTATTTGAGTATATGACTGGTGCTTATGCATCATACCTCATAATAACGTGCAGTTTAGCTATGAGTATAGTATGAAAAGATATGGCAAAACTGTGGACTATATAGGAATAAATATAACTTAAAATCGAATAAAAATGACCTGTCAAGGAAAATATTCAGTGGTACAGTGCCGTGCACTCAGACGCCACCCACAACATCCTTTTCTAGGAAAACAATACAGCAGTTGGAGGGTGTAGTCTACTGTGTGTCCATGCACAGCCAGCATCCTCCCTGTGCCTGGATAAGCCTAATTTGATTATGGGGGTGGGTAATGAGAGAGAGAGAGAGAGAGAGAGAGAGAGAGAGAGAGAGAGAGAGAGAGAGAGAGAGAGAGAGAAGAGTGTACTGGATCATGCTGAGAGCTTCATCTGTCCATTTATAGCCTCACAAGCTCAATCTCCTACATGATATTAATATCTATATTAATTTAGCAGTTAATACAGTTTTGTCTTTTGTTTCCTGAGCTGTTCAGCACTGCCTCTGGTCTTCCCCCCCATAATTATCAAAAGAATGTGCTTTTCTTTGCTGACATAGACCCCTCTATGAAAGCTGTGGAGGGTCTATTGAAAGGAAATATTGTGCAAATTTAACTGTGTAATTAAATGAAAACATGTGGGTGCTTGTTTGCACTGTGTGCCCTCACAAAACTCTGCGTTCATTATGATGGTGAGCAAAGCCAGGCTTTCATGTGCCTCAATAGGTAGAAGGGAGTCCTGCTGTGTGTGTGTGTGTGTGTGTGTGTGTGTGTGTGTGTGTGTGTGTGTGTGTGTGTGTGTGTGTGTGTGTGTGTGTGTGTGTGAGAGAGAGAGAGAGATTGGTTAATTGGGGTATTTGAGGTCTTGTACATAAAATTTACTATCAGCAATCCATCCACTGGGGATTGCTGTAGTCTGGTGCCCTTTGGCCTGGTGATCTGATCCTAATGAGAACTTTTTTATGCAGCTGTTCACTCCTCATTTTATGAAGGACACATATGAAGTCGGGTGAATATACTGCAGTTCTGTCATGTGATTCTAAGCCTGAAAATGCCTGGAATACACACCATACTCAAATCAGGTGGCGAGCTACTGGACAAGAGGCTCTTTGTCACTATGGCTGTTATTTATTCACAATATTTCATGCTCTGAACAAACTGTACCATGTACATGTTCATGTTTTTGTTTTTTTGTTTTCAAATAAAAAGACGTTGTGACACGGTTAGTGTGAGGATATCCTGGAAATTTCACAACTCATTTCCACTTCTACCAACAGCTAACAGACTGTTTTCAACGGCACAGTTTTATCGTCTTACGAAATCTAGGGGTTAAACGTTTGATTTACTATTTAGTTATCGGGTTTAAAGCATATTTTCCTATGAGATTTTTACTGGCTAATAGGTAATTGTGTGCAGTTATGATAGTACAGAATGTGGAGGGTCCTGCCAGGTTAAAAGGGCTAATGTTATTTTTGTCTAAATATTGTAATCCTGTTTAAAAATAAAACACACACACAAAAAAAACCCTGAATACTTAAATACATAACAATTAAAAAAAAAGCAAGCTCATTACTCATTGTTAATTTAAACCACTATTAAGATAACATTTACAGACAAAAATGTATCTTAAAAAAAGATGTTATGTTGAGTATTCAAAAGACTCACTCTCTCTCTGACCCTGACACACACACACGCACACACACAAGTACCACACACAGAGTTACATTGTAAACAGTATGAGCCATAGATCACTGCTGACTCACCACCTGTCGCCCAGGTGCAAGTCCAAGTGACCGGTTCAGCTCGGGTAGGAGTCACAGCCAGGGAAATCAACCCACATTTCTCTCAGTCGCAAGTATCCCAGCACGTCTCTTCTCACAGTGATCTTACAACACCATTTTGCGGCAGTATATTAACGCAAGCTAGTGTTAGAATGAAAAATCATTTCATCTATCCATTCGTATCAATCAACAGCAGCTTCTGGGCACCATTATTTCTTTCCATCAGGTACTTAGTAGGAGTGAGTGATTCACAAATCTATCTATAAAAGGACAAGTGGGAACAACTAACTAATACCACCTTCACTCTGATAAAGTCCATTGTGTGTTATTTTCAAAGCATATACGTGTGTCTGTGCTATTGTATGTGTGTGTGTGTGGGTGTGTGGGTGGATATTTGAACCGCAGAATGACTGGACCGACCATCTGGGCCCGGAGAAGTCGGCATGCTGTCAGTGTTTCATCCGCCCTTCTTGTCAAGCTCTAATCCTGCAGTAACCCAGAAGCAGATGCCACCAGCACGAGGGAGGAATAGTGAGAAGGAGCTGCAGCACAACGTTGAGCTATGTCCAGCCTGACTTATATAAACACCATAGGTGTTAATTCAACATTGGGGATTCTGCTTTATACATGGCAGATGGTGGGATTTGCATTCGTGAGCACCTCAGTGCTGCCAAAAATGACCAAATAAAATAACAAAGATTAAAAAAAGTTCAAACAGTCGCAGCACTTTGTAAGTCTAGTTTTGACCTAAATTTGTACAGAGAGCAGCTTTATGAAAGCACTATCAGTTCTAAGCAGAAGACAGGAGTGCTCGATTAAACTCTACAGTGTTCCTGATAACTGTAATATTACAAAGTGCTTCAAGAATTATAGTGATCTTTTTTTTCTATGAAGAATAACAACCTGCTGTGAATTAATGCATATTGGAAACATAGCACAGAGAGCGATCTGGCACTGTCAAGCTTGCTTTCCATCGTTTTCCTACAAATTCTTAATCACCTACCCCTGGGATAGACAGACATCTGAAAAGCAATTTAACAGTGTCGGTTAGCACAAAGTCTGTCGGCAATTGAAGCAGCAAAAAAGGACATATTAAACAACCACTGGTTTCTTTTCTTTTTTAAAATAATAATCTCTGCATAGGACATTGATGGACAGCCCTTATTTTATACCACAGCACAGTTGAGTTCTTGAATCTGATTGGTCAAATGGTGTTGATTAATTTTCCATAACTTCATCTCTGACAATAGTGCTGTCTGTAATTTAAATGATTATTTTAATATGTTATCATTAGCAACCCGTTCACGGGGACATGTAAGGTGGATGATCTGCATAATCTAAATCTAATAATATACAGATTACCCTGCTGAAAAAATCAATCAAATCAATAGAAACCATCAAATTTTCAAAATTTCAAAACCATAGAAATTCTAATGGTTTCCACTACTAATACCATTACAAGCCATCAAATCAGTAAAACCATTACCATTACCATTATTGGTCCTTAATGGTATCCACTAGACATAACATGCCACCAATAGAAGGCAACAAATTACCAGTAGAGACCCACAAACCACTTAGTAGGTATACAATTACTGACTTTAGCCCATCTGTTGCACATTTTGTCAGCCTCCCGCTATCCTGTCCATCAACGTAAAATGGACCACCATAAGACCACCGCTGACCAGATATTATTTCATTGCTGGTCTGTCTTCAACCAAGCAGTGATATTGAGGTGATACAGAACCCCAGCAACACTGCTGTACCAGATACATTCGTGCCAGAACTACATACACACTGTGAAGTCAATGATGCTGTAGTGAGAATAATCCCCCACCAAAATAATATCAGTGTGGAGGCGGGGGCGTGGTCGAGCACCGGTTTGTGAATGGAGGGCGGAGCCGGAGAAAGCGAGTGGTAAGGTTTCCACACCTGTAGGAAATTGAGACTAACGAGTCTTCTGTGTTGCAGTGAGGAGAAAAGGAGGAGAGACACGCGCCTCGAAAGAGAGAGTGACGCCGACACAGAGCTACATGTGTGCGTGCGTGTGTGTGTGAAGAGTGAGAAAAAGAAATAAAGAATTGAAAGTTGGAGTCAGCCTGTCTCCTGCCTGGTTCCTCCGTCCCAGCCTGGAAGTATTACACTGGTGCCGAAACCCGGGATTTACGAAAGAAAAGCGCCGCCATGGAAAGCTCACCTCTGGACCACCTTATAAACCAGCTGGCCAACCTCCACCAGACCCAACACCAGGCCCTCCTGCAGTTCCAGCGCGACCAGGAAAAGCGCTTTAAGGACCTCCTCGACGCCCAGGCCGAGGACCGCCAGGTGCTTCAGGGCCTGGTGCAGCAGGCCGGGATTCCAGCAACCGGCCCCGCCGCCTCCGCAGCAGCCGCGCCTGCGCCTCTGCCCCACGTTGCGCTAACGAAGATGGGACCTCAGGACGATCCAGAGGCCTTCCTGGAGCTGTATGAGCGCTCCGCGCGGGCATGGGCCTGGCCTGAGGGTCAGTGGGCGGCTCGCCTGGTGCCGCTCCTGTCAGGCGAGGCGCAGCTCGCGGCCCAGCAGCTGCCCATTGCGAGCATGCTGGAATACCCGGACCTGAAGCAGGCGATCCTGCAGCGGGTCGGGCGGACCCCCGAAGAGCACCGGCAGCGCTTCAGAGCCCTGGCCTTTGCGGAGCTCGGCAGGCCGTTCGCCTTCACCCAGAAGCTACGGGACACCTGCAGGAGGTGGTTGTTGGCTGAGGAGCGCGACGCAGAGGGAGTGATCGATCTAGTGGTGCTGGAGCAATTCATTACCCGGCTTCCTGCCGGGACGGCGGAATGGGTCCAGTGCCATCGTCCTGCGTCGCTGGATGAGGCGGTTCAGCTGGCAGAGGATCACCTGGCGGCGTATCCAGGGGCAGACGAGCCCCACCCTTCTTCTCTCTCTCTCTCTCTCTCTCTCGTGTCTCTCCCCGTCCTTTCCCTGTCCTTACCCCCCGGAGACGTGGGCTGGGTCCACCCCATCCCTTCCCCCCCTTCATTCCCACTCCCTCTGCCCTCCCTGTTTCTGTCTCTTCCGCTCCTCAGGTGGGGGAAACCAAAGCTGCCGGTGCAGGAGGAATGCCTGGGCCGGCGTGCTGGCGTTGCGGGGATCCGGGGCATTTCCAGGACCAGTGCCCCGTCATGGATGTGGGAGCAATGGTCCGGCTCCCCGACGCGCCGCAGGCTGCCCCCGATCGAGCAGGGACGTACCGCATACCGGTGAGTGTCCAAGGGGGTACATACCAAGCCTTGGTGGATTCAGGATGCAATCAAACCTCCATTCACCAAGGCTTGGTTCAAGGGGAGGCATTGGAAAATGCACATTTGGTGAAGGTGAGGTGTGTGCATGGGGATATTCACGAGTACCCATTAGTGCCCATTGTCATCAAATTTCGAGGGAAAAAAATATAGTGGAGGCGGAGGTTAGTCCCCGTCTCACACATCCACTAATTTTGGGAACGAATTGGCCGGGGTTTTGTTTATTAGCGAGAGAAATGTTTGTGGATGGGTCCTGCATTAGGGAGAAGCGGTGAGGAATGTGCTCAGCCTTGGCGGGAGAGGCGGTGCCAGGGCCGTCGATGACAGCTCCATGTCAACATGACAACGAGAGCGGGGGGAGTAGCTCTCCCCCCCTCTTAGCGGGGATTCCCCTTGGGCATTTTCCCTTGGAGCAGTCGCGCGACGAAACCCTGAAGCACGCCTTTGATCAAGTGAGAGTAATCGATGGTCAGCCGATCCAGCCCAATGTTGTGCTCTCCCACCCCTACTTCTCCATTATTAAAGATAGGATTTATAGAGTGACACAGGACACTCAGACCCAGGAAAATATAACCCAATTGTTGGTTCCGAAGAACCGTCAGGAAGGATTAACCCGATGGCGGGGCACTTAGGGCAGGCGAAAACATTAGGTCGGCTCTTGGCTCACTTTTATTGGCCAGGCATTCGTGGCGACGTTCGCCGGTGGTGCGCGGTGTGCCACGAATGCCAGCTGGTGAATCCACCGGCCACCCCAAAAGCGCCGTTGCGCCCACTCCCGTTAATCGAGGTCCCCTTCGAGAGAATTGGCATGGACCTCGTCAGGCCATTAGACCAATCTGCACCGGGGTATCGCTTTGTATTAGTATTAGTGGACTACGCAACGCGAAAGAGATCCTAACTGATCAGGGCACATCTTTTATGTCACGCACCCTGCGCGAGCTGTACGAATTGTTGGGGTTTAAAGCGATTCGCACCAGCATTCATCATCCGCAAACGGATGGGCTGGTGGAGCACTTTAATCAAACGCTTAAAAATATGATTTGTAAGTTTGTGCAGGAAGATACACGGAATTGGGATAAGTGGCTAGAGCCCCTGTTATTTGCAGTACGAGAGGTCCCACAAGCCTCCACGGGGTTCTCCCCATTTGAATTATTGTATGTACTTGATGTCATACGGGAAAATTGGGAGGAGGGACCTTCAGCCAGTAAAAATGAAATTCAGTACGTTTTGGACCTGAGAGCAAAACTCCACACATTAAGCCACCTAACGCAGGAGAATTTTCTACAGGCACAAGAACGCCAATCCCGGCTGTATAACAGGGGTGCACGGCTACGATAGTTCACGCCGGGAGATAAAGTGCTCGTATTACTACCCACAGCGAGCTCCAAATTACTTGCCGAGTGGCAAGGACCCTTCGAGGTCACACGGCGAGTCGGGGATGTCGACTATGAGGTAAGGCGAATGGATAGAGGTGGGGCACGGCAGGTTTATCATCTAAACTTGCTAAAACTATGGAGGGAGACGGCATCGGTAGCGTTGGCAACAGTAGTTCCTGAAAGGGAGGAGCTAGGGCCGGCGGTAGATCAAAAATTGGCGAGTCAATCCCCTCCGGTGCCATGCGGGGACCGCCTCTCCCCAGCCCAAATTACAGACATCAAAATCCTACAAGCAGAGTTTTCTGACGTGTTCTCGCCTCTCCCTGGCCGCACTAACCTCATAAAGCACCACATTGAGACAGCCCCAGGGGTGGTGGTTTGCAGCCGCCCCTATCGGTTATGGGTCCGGGATGAACTTAAGGCCATGCTCAAAACGGGAGTAATCGAGGAGTCCCACAGTGACTGGAGCAGCCCGGTGGTCTTAGTTCCTAAGGCCGACGGGATGGTCCGGTTTTGTGTGGACTTTAGAAAAGTCAACGCGGTGTCTAAATTCGACGCATATCCAATGCCTCACATTGACGAACTGCTTGATCGGTTGGCCGCGGCTCGCTTTTATTCGACACTGGATTTAACCAAGGGATACTGGCAGATTCCCTTGACTCCAATGTCCCGGGAAAAAACGGCCTTTTCCACCCCGTTCGGCTTACACCAATTCGTGACCCTTCCTTTTGGTCTGTTTGGGGCTCCCGCGACGTTCCAGCGGCTCATGGATCGAATACTCCATCCACACGCTGCATATGCTGCTGCCTATTTAGATGACATTATTATATACAGTAATGACTGGCAGCGACACATGCAGCATTTAAGGGCGGTGTTGAGGTCGCTGAGACGTGCGGGACTCACAGCCAACCCAAAGAAGTGCGCGATTGGACGGGTGGAAGTACGGTATCTGGGCTTCCACTTGGGTCATGGACAGGTGCGTCCCCAAATTGATAAGACAGCAGCGATTGCGACCTGCCCAAGGCCCAAGACCAAAAAGGAGGTGAGACGGTTCCTGGGGTTGGCTGGCTATTATCGTAGGTTTGTGCCTAATTATTCGGACGTCACCAGCCCGCTGACTGGTCTCACTAAAAAGGGGGCACCAGACCCGGTCCAGTGGATGGAGCCGTGCCAACAGGCTTTCACCCAGGTAAAAGCTGCACTGTGTGGCGGACCACTTTTACATTCTCCTGACTTCTCTCTCCCTTTTGTTTTGCAGACGGATGTGTCGGACAGGAGGCTGGGGGCCGTGCTGTCCCAGGTGGTGCAGGGGGTGGAGCGCCCCGTGCTGTACATCAGCCGCAAGCTCTCGGTACGGGAGACAAAGTACAGCACCATTGAGAAAGAGTGCCTGGCCATCAAGTGGGCGGTCCTCACCCTCCGCTACTATCTGCTGGGGCGGGCCTTCACCCTCTATTCGGATCATGCCCTGCTCCAGTGGCTCCACCGCATGAAGGAGGCCAACGCGCGGATCACTCGTTGGTACCTGGCACTTCAGCCTTTCAAATTCAAGGTGATCCACAGACCAGGGGCACAGATGGCTGTGGCGGACTTCCTCTCCCGGCAAGGGAGAGAAATAAATAAAGAAATAAAGAATTGAAAGTTGGAGTCAGCCTGTCTCCTGTCTGGTTCCTCCGTCCCAGCCTGGAAGTATTACAATCAGGTAAATGGTGGACCCATAGTGTTCCTGTTCCCCTCATGGTTAAAGGCAAGTGTGACTAATAAGTTTTATAAGTTTTTAACAGCTTAAGTGTTTTACTCATAAAAGTGCCATAATCAACTTTAATGAATGAAATTTTGCTTAAAACCCTTTAGTGTAACATTTAGCAGAATAGACATTTGCTTCATGGAAGGCTGCCTGTTTTAAAATCCTGCACTTGAAAAGGTTGAAACAATCATCCCTATGACTTTGGATGGAAGGAGATAAGCTAAAAACACACTGGATCTTTTTCATAATCTCTGACCGTGTGGCATACTTCAGGCTGCTGTCTGTCCACTTTGTTCTCTCAGTTCCACTCCCTTCCCCACCCTCCTCCACCACATGTAAAGCGTGCAGCTCTTCAGCTGGGCTGTTTGGAACAGACCTGGTATTAGCATGTCAAAACCAGCCTGTGGTCCTCACTGAGAGTTGGGAGGAGAGAATGAAACGACAAAGCCACAACAGAGACAACTGATACACAAAAGGTGCCTGTTTAAGCACTCTTCCTCTCTGAGTCCAGCTGCTCCTCAGAACTGCTCCATCACAATGCGGAGGCGACATTGATGAGCACCATGGCAAACTAACCATATGTCTGAAACACACACACACACACACACTCTCTCTGCTTTAAGAAGACAAGGACTAGTGGACTAGTAAGGCTGTGTATATATATACTTTTTACTTCTCAAAAGTTTTAGGCACATGCAAAGAAATGCTGTAGAGCAAAGATGCCTTCAAAGTAATGAAATTAAGTGTTTCTACATTTAAAAAAAAAAAAATTACCATAAAGAGCAGTAAATGGAACAAAGTCAATATTTGGGGTGACAAAAAAATTTATGAAAATAAAAATAGTAGTCTCCAGTACAATTTATAAGGAAATGAGCTGGTAAGTTTTATTGAGCATCTTGCAGAACCAGACACAGTTCTTCTGGAGACTTTGACTTTCGCACTTGCTTCTTATTTTTGCAAAAAAACCCAGAAGCCTTCATTGTGTTTTTGTCTGAAAAGTGTCTCTTATGTAATATGCAGCTTTCTTTAATGACACAAACATTTTTCTGTAAAATTTTATTTTGTCCTAGAAAACTAATGTTTGGGAATCTAAAATTCTTTTTTTTTTTTTTTTTGTACTGACTTGATGTAGAAGTCATAAAATAAAAAATCTATAACAAAGTTTGTACTAAAAAAAAATAGGGTGCCTAAAACCTTTGAGCATCAGTAACATCAACCAAACATTTTCGGTAATCCTTTCAAAACAACTCAGTAATGTTGGTGGGTTTCCTTGCATGAACTGTTCTTTTTAGGTCCGTCACAACATGTCTACTGGGTTCTGCACTTTGACTTGGCCATTCCAAAATGTTACATTTCTTCTACTTTAACCATTCTTTGTAGACTTACTTGTGTGCTTAGGGCCATTATCTTGCTGCATGACCTACTTACGGTTAAGCTTCAGTTCACAGATAGACACCCTGACATTCTCCTGTATAATTTGCTGGTACAATCCAGAATTCATAGGTCATTCAATAATGGCAAGCCATCTTGGACCCTGAAGCAGCCCCAAACCATGATACTGCCACCCCCATGCTTCGTAGTTGGGATGAGGTTCTTATGGTGGAATTCAGTGTTTGTTTTTGCCAAACATAATGCTTTTCATTAAAACCAAAAAGTTCTATTCTGGATTCATCTGTCCACAGAACATTGTTCCAATATTCTTCTGGCATACAGTATCCATGGGGTCTTGAGCAAACTTCAGTTGAGCAGCAGTGTTTTTTTTGGAGAGTAGTAGCTTCCTCTTTGTTATCCTGCCATGCACACCATTCTTGTTCAGTGTTTGCCTGATGGTAGACTCATGAACACTGACATTACTCAATGCAAGAGTGGCCTGTAGGTCCTTAGATGTTACCCTGGGGTTCTTTGTTACTTCCTGTAATATTATTCACTGTGCACTTGAAGTAATTGTAGCTGGATGACCACTCCTTGTGTGATTTGAACAGTAGTGCTGAATTTCCTCCATTTGTATATCATCTGCTTCACAGTGGATTGGTGGAGGCCAAACTCTTTAGAAATGGTTGTGTAACCTTTTCCAGTCTGGTGAGCATCAATTTTTCTGAGGTCCTCAGGAATCTCCTTTGATCAAGGCATGGCACACTTCCTTAAATCTGTGTGGTGAAAACCAGAGTTTATGGTTTTCAAACACTGGAGGGCCTGCTAAGCTCATGCCTAACTGCCATCCCCTTGATTGAAATGCCTGACCCTGGGTCTTTTATTTCTCTCCAATAAATAAATGTAAAAACTATATATTTTTGCTTGTTTGTTTAATTGGGTTCTCTTTATCTAGTTTTAGGACATAGATGAAGAGCTGATCACATTTCAAGTTAAATTTATGCAAAATACAGAAAATTGTTCACAAACTTTCAGCACTGTGTTTTTTTATTTATTTATTTTTATTTTTATTTTACCACATCCCAGCTCTAGTTTCATCCCTGCACGCTAACTGTCTTTCAAGGAAGCTCCAAACTCTTGCCACATAAGTAATATACAGCATATTTATAAAGTAAATGCATCATACACTGCTACACTGTACACTGCAGCGGTCGTTAAAATTGAGCTTGGACTCATTTCCTGAGTATTAAAAGGTATATACATGTATTTAACAGCAGTATTCAGATAAGACCAGCTACTTCTTCTGCCTTTACAGCTGGCATCCCAGATGTTTACAATGTATTCAGATGTTTTTTTCTGCCTAAGAAAGGGTTGACAGCTACAACCATCAACACCACAACACAGGAATGAGGCACATTTCTCAATGCTAAGAGATGATTTGTCAGACCTGCTAATGGCTGCATTTAAATGTGTTTTGAAACATTCGCACCTGGCCATCAACATCTGGTTGTGCCTCGAATCCAATCACGGACACATCTCAGTAACAGGAATGCTCAATGTAGAGAGATTGTGAACAGCTTTCGTAATCAGAACAATGTAGATATTCATTATGGAGCGAATAACAGCTGTATATTGCAAGAGAAAAATAAATACCAAAAGAAATGCTTCACACTGAGATATTTAAGAAATAACATTGAAGCCAAACCACTTGCATAATATGAGATGTGTTTCCATTTTCCAAATAACAGTGTTTAAAACTCCATGAAGGTTTAATAGTTAAATTGCTGTTCAGGTGTCACAAAAACTGTGTGCTGCTAATGTTGTCACTTTTGTAGTGCAGATCAGACAGCTAGACAATCCAGACACTGCATTGTCTTCAGTAAATCTTTCAGTGTTGTTCGGGTGGAACTGTTGATCCACTAAAACATCACTGATAGAAAACCTCCAGTGTGCCTTCCCACTTCCTCTAGGTCCATTGTGCTCAAAATGACAGGATGCAGGGAATAACTTTGGAGCAGAACCCAGCTTGTTTTCCACAGAATTTTACTCCACCTATAAACCAGTTTTCTACACATTTGGTTCCCAAAACACCCTTAATATAAACAATTCTATCAGGCACAATTACAGAGGTATAAATAGATGCTTATGTCAGCACAGAACAATTCCTCTCTGAAAGAAACAGACAGAGTTGCTCGTGCTAATGTTGAATAAATGTATATAAGTGGATTTTGAGGCCAGAGAATTGGTGCTCGTTTTGCCACAGTGATGTAGGCGATCTATATTTGGTATCTGAGCTGAGAGACACACACGTCTTAAAATAGCTCTAATACCCCAATTTGGCCACTTGTGCTATTCCACTTCATCTAGTTCTGACTGAGGAGACCCAAGCTGTCATAGCAAAAAACACAAGGCCTAGAGGATTTTTTTGAAGGTCACTCCAAAAACCAACACTAATGCCACAAACTCTGCACCAGTCAACACTCAGAATAAGACCAGCACACTGGTGTTTGAGCCTTGCAGTAAAAAAAAATTGCTATGAATTTCACAATCCAAAGTCTAATGCCTTGTCATCTGCTCTTACAGCATGTCATTCTGAGAAACACAACAGCTAGAGGGAGAGAGTGTGTCAGTGTGGCTGAATGCAAAAGGAAACCTAATCTCCTGGCAGTCGGTGCCCTTTGCTCCCCCCAGAGAGAAGGGCGGCAACAAGAGAAGCAGCTGTCTCTTACAATGGAGCAGCTCAACGATCCTCATTCAGACCTGCTTCACCAATCCGGCATCAATGCACACACCCAGCTGACAATGCTGGCACACAGGAAAGCCAGACACTGGTGGGGGAGGTGCTGGGCATTGTTTTTGGAAAAAAGATACCAGGGTTGCATCATCACTAGTCTGCCATGTCAAGCATGATCAAACCCTACTCAGCACTTTTTGTCAAGACTCCATGAGACACCATGAGACACCATACACACACATGACCTACATTTTTCAACTTATTTTTGGGTTTCTTCATGACATAGATTATCTAAAACTGTCGGCACCATTAGAACAATGCTTTTTCCATTGCTCACGTGTGTTTGGTGTTTGGTATCTGCTCAAGATGTATTGCAGTAGGAACTAATGGTACATCATAAACTCAGACAAAGATTGAATGAAAAACAGAATAAAACAAAGAATAATCTGGTATATTGGTTCTGTTTGTCTCATCAAAGCAATTTTATGTTGTTTTATTTCATAACCTGCACAAACCATTTACATTTACATTTATTCATTTAGCAGACGCTTTTATCCAAAGCGACTTACAAATGAGGAAATACAAGCAAAGCAATATATCAAGCAGAGAACAATACAAGTAGTGTTACCATACAAGATTTGGAATTTCACAAAAGCAATGATTTTATGACAGAAATACAAATGCTCATAATAGGCCTCATTTATCAATTATTTAGTAAAGTTGTGTGTCCATGATACAATTTGAAATCTATCAATCATGATTCACATTAGAGTCTCCTTGCACATAGAAGTAACATAAACCCGGAAGCTCTTATGCAATATGAATGTTTTTCCCAACTAACTGGATTTTCATGAACACCACATTAATTCATATTCAGCTGGATAAATTGAGCTCCATTGTCCTTGTGATATTATTTCACTTCTATCATACAGGTGCATCTCAAAAGATGAGAATATTGTGGAAAAGTTCGTTTTTTCCATAATTTAATTCAAAAAGTGGAACTTTCATATATTCTAGATTCATTACACATAAAGTGAAATATTGCAAGCCTTTTTTTGTTTTAATCTTGATGATTACGGCTTACAGCTCATGGAAATCAAAAATCCATTATCTCAAAATATTAGAATAAAGAATTTATAATACAGAAATGTCGACCAGAGAAAGCGCTAATCAGCTAATTAACTCAAAACACCTGCAAAGGTTTCCTGAGCCTTTAATCTCTGTCTTGTTCAGTAAACACAACCACAATATTCATGGAATAATATTCATGGAAAGTTGACTGGAAGGGAAAAGTGTGGTAGGAAAAGGTGCATAAGCAACAGGAATGACCGCAGCCTTGAGAGGATCGTCAAGCAAAGCTGATTCAAGAACTTGGGGGAGCTTCACAAGGAGTGGACTGAGGCTGGAGTGCATCAAGAATCACCACACACAGACGTGTCCAGGAAATGGGCTACAAGCGTCGCATTCCTAGTGTCAAGCCACTCCTGAACCAGAGACGACATCAGAAGTGTCTTACCTGGGCTAAGGAGAAAAAGAACTGGACCGTTGCTCAGTGGTCCAAAGTTCTCTTTTCAGATGAAAGTAAATTTTGCATTTCATTTGGAAATCAAGGTCCCAGAGTCTGGAGGAAGAGTGGAGAGGCACAGAATCCAAGTTGCTTGAAGTCCAGTGTGAAGTTTCCACAGTCTGTGATGATTTGGGGTACAATGTCATCTGCTGGTGTTGGTCCATTGTGTTTTTTGAAAACCAAAGTCACTGCATCCATTTACCAAGAAATTTTGGAGCACTTCATGCTTCCTTCTGCTGACCAGCTTTTTGAAGATGCTGATTTCATTTTCCAGCAGGATTTGGCACCTGCCCACTCTGCCAAAAGCACCAAAAGTTGGTTAAATGACCATGGTGTTGGTGTGCTTGACTGGCCAGCAAACTCACCACACCTGAACCCCATAGAGAATCTATGGGGTATTGTCAAGAGGAAAATGAGAAACAAGAGACCAAAAAATGCAGATGAGCTGAAGGCCACTGTCAAAGAAACCTGGGCTTCCATACCACCTCAGCAGTGCCACAAACTGATCACCTCCATGCCACGCCGAATTGAGGCAGCAATTAAAGCAAAAGGAGCCCCTACCAAGTATTGAGTACATGTACAGTAAATGAACATACTTTCCAGAAGGCCAACAATTCACTAAAAATGTTTTTTTTTATTGGTCTTATGAAGTATTCTAATTTGTTGAGATAGTGAATTGGTGGGTTTTTGTTAAATGT
This sequence comes from Cranoglanis bouderius, assembly GCA_023630585.1. NCBI lineage: Eukaryota > Metazoa > Chordata > Actinopteri > Siluriformes > Cranoglanididae > Cranoglanis > Cranoglanis bouderius. Next base: position 17,829,277 of record CM042564.1, read on the forward strand.
GAGCCAAAATCATCACAATTAAAAGAACAAAGACTTAAACTACTTCAGTCTGTGTGCACTGAATTTATTTAATACACGAGTTTCACAATTTGAGTTGAATTACTGAAATAAATGAACTTTTCCACGACATTCTAATTTTTTGAGATGCACCTGTATATTTGTCAACAATTTGTTAAAATTAGGTTGTTTTCACTTCATTGTGGGGTCTGGCCATTGTCATTAATTAAATAACTCCTTTGTTGATTAACCTAATCGAAATTTTGTTGCTGCTAATCTAAAATCCATTAAGTAGACAATGTTAATCAAAGCAATTCTTCCATCTTGGACTTAACAACATCATTGCGCACTGTAATTATAACAGCAAGAACTAAAACACCAGAACCTTTTGTTGGTTCCTGTTTGGGCAAGTTCTTGTCTTTGAATGTGTATTGGGGAAACACCCATAGTTCACAGGGATGGTGTTTCTTTTATCTCCTTTTTTGTGTTTAGTCATTAGGCATCATTCAAGCTGGGGTTCTGGGGAAACTTCCTGCCAAGTTAGCCTCCAGCTGCCGTAAGTTACACACTCATCACCTGAACACACATTGCTGTGCCTAGGATCACTGAGGATGTATCATGGTCCTGATAGCTGAATGGGAGAAGGACAGCAGAACATCCTGTCATTACTGTCTCACTTAGATACACTCACTGGAAAGTATTGAGGATGTTTGAAGGACTCATCATCAGTAAAAGACATACAGGTAATGTATGGTTGAGTGTCTAGGACAGGGGTCATTAGTATTGTCTGGATGCTAACCCAGCAAAGTATTTCAAAGGACTGTATCCTGCACTTGAAAAGACACTGTAGCAGAGCTGATCAATATATGAAAAATATTTTAGTGACTCTAAACATGAACCAGCGCAGCTCCTGTAGCACATCCTCTGTTGTAGCTTATCAAATCAACATACATTATATAAATTATTTAGCTGAAGGCAGCTCATTGGACCATAGACTAGTTATGGCACTAGAGACATTAGCTCAGAAAGGGGAGAGTTTTCAGACTTTTTTTTCCCCCCCTTTATTTACCCTCTCTGGTCTGATTAGCAAATTGCTGACGTGGCTTGTGCAAGGAAAAGTTGGCAGCAAAAACAAAATGTTTAAAGACAAATGAACAAAGAACTGTGCATTTATTCTCACTGTGGAAAATTCAAAATAGATGTGTCTCATCAGTTCAGAGTTTGTGGCGCTAGTCCAAAGTGGTAACGTGAAGCACCACTAGGGAACAAAATAAAACAACTGTAACCATAAACTCATCAGTAAAAGGCTACTAGTGTCACCATATAGTCATGTCCAGACCTTTGTAGGAATCTTACACTGAAAACCCTAACACGTTGACTGCATTTAATTGATTGAGTAAATTCGTTCCCTGAATATAATTGAGTAATGAGGTCTCACGAAACTTGCAAGTTCACTTAACTTGGACTGTACTTAAATTGTTAAGTTCACTTAACTTGGTGTTTATATGGTGTACTTAAATAATTAACTTCACTTACCGTTCATATAGTGTACTTTATAGTTTACTGAAGAGGAAACAAACTTGGGTTGTGGCAGTGAGAGCACCGCATGCTAGCCACTAGTCCACCAGGGAACCTGTGTGCTTAAATAATTAAGTTCACTTAACTTGGTGTTCATTTCAAGTGTACTGAAATGCAGGGTATCCCAAAAGTCTCCATACATGGGGAAATTAGCACTTTTCAGCAAAAAGTAACTTTATTTGCAAAACATCCTCTACATGCTTCCCATTTCTTGGTAAAGGTACCAGGTACCAGCAACAGATGAGACAAAGAGACTTTTCCAATTATCTACCAGTCAGTACATTCGTTCTCTTGTTGCCAGGCGGAACTCCTTGCATGGCCAATCACGTCAAAGAAAGACCAGAGAGAGCTATTTTAATAAATCATGATTTTGAATTCATAACACTTGAAATCTTAAGTTTATGTATTTTGTAGGTAAATAAGTTAAACAAAAACAATATTGCAATCTTTTAAGTAATGTTTAGTCATGATTACTTGATTGTTTAAGTAAAGACAACATTAGGGTTTACAGTGTAGCAAGGAATTTTATGTAATTGGACCTCTACAAATAACCCTCGTCTCGGATCGCAGACTCCTGGGTCGTCAACAACAAAAAGACATGTAGGCAACAATTATGATTATTGTGTTTCCATTTGTGTTATTGGGTATATTGTTGGCTTTTGTAAAAGTGGCTTTGTATCTGTAGCAAAAACTGTGACTCTCCCCGTAGGTCCAGCTTGCTGTTTAGACCCTTGTAGTTTGTCAGTAAAGAGTCAGGGCAGATGCCCTATGCTCTGATATGGTTTTGTGTTTTTGTGTCTGGAGCATCTCCAGGGACAGTGTCTCTGATACAATAGACACACGGCTGCGACCTGCCTGAAGCACTTCTCTTCTATCTATAGAGAAGTAACAGCCATGCCCTGCCCCCGTCCCATTCGACCTTCTCTCCCTTTCTTCTTAGCCACTCTTTCTGTCCCTCCACAATGAAGCTCTTCCTGTGTTTACCCAGTGCTGCCCTGTAAGTGTTAACCATCTCATTAGATCTCAATTATACTACACCTACACTACACTCACCCTTTAGTGATACATACTACGTAAAAATGTCTTCCTTTAATAACACATCACAGTAAATGAGATTCGACATTCGCAGCTTTCCGTTTCCTTTTCTGAAGGTAATTTCACTGGGCCTGGTTGACATTAATAATTCAGGGTTAAATTGATTCACTGCTTTAATTAAAAAAATATCCCTTAATTTTAACACTGACATTTTCAGATTATAAGTGTTTCAGGAGCACACTTGCAGGGGACTAAGACATACGGCAGGAGCGTCGCTATCTCTGATTAATATGTTTGTGTTTGCCTGTCTGCTATTTTTAACCAGTCTCTACCTCTGACCTCTTTCCCTGTCTGATCTGAATGTGTTTACACTTCAGATGTGCATAACACCTTGAGTAATTTCTATAAGTAACTCATATGTACAAATATGATAACAAGGTCAAAAAGGTCAACAGGCGATATAATAAATAAGCAATATACCGTATTTTTTTATTTTTTGTAAATTTTTGTATATAATCAACTTGGAATTTTGTTGCAATGACTTCACACACACACACACACACACACACACACACACACACATAAATATATATATATATATATACTAACCCCATTTCTACAAGAGTTGGGATTTTTTCTAAAATGCAATAAAAACAAAAATCTGTGATTTGGCATCATATTCTAAATTTGTTTATATTTGTACTTTTGTCAGTTAATTAAAGTTTCAAGAGACTTGACAAATCACAGATTTTTTTATTGCATTTTAGAAAAAAATCCCAACTTTTATGGAAATGTGGTTAGTACTGTGTGTGTGTGTGTGTGTGTGTGTGTGTGTGTGTGTGTGTGTGTGTGTGTGTGTGTGTGTGTGTCATTACAATAAAATTCCAGGCTGATTATATACAAAAATTTGCAAAAAAAAATAACAAGCCTCTCTCTCTCTCTCTCTTTCTCTCTGTCTTTCTCTCTCTCTCTCTCTCTCTCTCTCTCTCTCTCTCTCTCTCTCTCTCTCTCTCTGTCTCTCTCTGTGGCTCTTCCACCGAGGCACCTCACCCCCTCTGTCAGCTGAACAAACCCTTTGTTTGGGTAGAAATAGGATATGATGAGGAGGCAGACTTTGACCACCCCAGCACACATACACACATACACCACACAGACATACACAGAGCACAAAACACACACACACACACACACACACACACACACACACACACACACACACACACACACACACACACACACACACACACACACCTGTTTTCTCCCTCATTCTGTCATCTGTGGTCAGTGAATAGGTAATGATTAACGATTAAGCTGCAGTGTCATGAGGGTGAGGAGTATTACTATTATATTTACATTTATTAATTCCTTATAATTATCTATCTATCTATCTATCTATCTATCTATCTATCTATCTATCTATCTATCTGTCTATCTATCTGTCTATCTGTCTATCTATCTGTCTGTCTGTCTACCTATCATTAAATATAATCTATTCGATAAACAACATGACTGTTTGAATATGTGAGTATTTGTATCTGTTAATTCAAGAAAGGTCTTTTGGACCAACCCTAAAACCCTTCCTTCACTCATTCAACCAAATCTAGACAAAACAAGCAGAAAGCTAAAAAGCATTTGATCTCTCTCTCTGTCATGACAGGATAAGATTTGATGGATGAATTACAGCTGGAAAGGACCCGCAGTGTCAAAACAATTACCCTCACCTTTCACCCAATTAAGCACCGAGCAAAGAGTTCCACCCAGACATAATATTTATGCAAAGTCCTTGTAATGACTTAGATTTCCTTCCAATACAACTCTCTTTGTTTCTGTCTTGGCAAATTGCTTCTATTGGATTCAGCTCTCAGAATCAATGGCAGCGATCAATAATCCTACACATCCTATTACTTACACTTCTTTCTCTGAGGATTCTCTATTCCAGTTCTTCTTTAAGTGACTGCATATATACGGATTGTGAATATAAAATATGTCCCTCGACCCCCTAAAAATAATCAATAAGAACACACTGTAATTTTGTGATACAGCAGCAGCTTGTTGACCACTGACATCAATTCCCCAACCTGCACCACCTAGTACTCTACATCCTTCAAAAACAAGAAAAACAACAACAAACTCGACACAAAGAAAAACCTACATGTCCATGGGAGCCACTCGGTGACATAAACAAACAGGCTGTTTTTGAAATGTGAAAGGATCGCTTCCCATCCGTTTCCTCTGGCACACAATGTGGGGAAGTGATTAAATGACATGGGCCTCTGAGAGGCGGGATGTGGGCCACGAGCCTGTATATTATCCGCTTTATGTATCCATCATCTCCCATTTGAAACATCAGTTAAAATGTGGACCCAAAAAGAACTGAAGGCTGAAGGCAGCTCATTAGCTCATTTACAGTGAACAGTTAATGTGACTACATGCAGTGTTCCCACCTTCTCTCCTTAATGCTGCTGTGCAAGTGAAAAATGTGACAGCCATCATGGGCCATTACTGCACCTCTGAACATTATGCAAGGTTCTCTTGAAGTGAGACTGAACTGATTAGTCACTTACAACAGAGTTGTGCTGCTGCAAATGTGACTGAATTTGATTAGTCAGTTTTTGTAATGGAGGTGTTGTGTCAAATGTGTCAAAAACAGAAAAAGATTTTTCATCTATAACAGAATCTAGAGTTTGAACCAAGGAAACCTGACTCATTTTTTCCAAAATAAAGCAACAGCTGCAGTTACACTATTAATACTATTATCTTCTGTAATTCCAATGAAAAGAAATGAACTGTCTAGAATCATACTTATCTACTGCATCATGATAAGTGTTTATTATGGCAACAACGATTAATCATGCAGCTTAAAACATTTCCAAAAAAAATCAGTATTGCTAGAAAGAGATGGCCTTTGACTTCATTCTGCTGGTCCAATCTAACCAACGATGGGAGAGCTACAAATACAGTAGTGGCAATGGCAAAACAAAAACAAAACATGCTAATGGACAGAAAAAAATATCCTTATTAACTCGAGCACACTATGAACAATGTTTGTGTTTATGCAACCCCATTTTTCCGCATGAGACCAGACTGCGCTGATTGATGATGCAAGCAAAACATAATTGTCTTTAATCACAGGTCTACTGTCGGATGATCTTCATTATATAATATGACATCTTATTGCACATGTCATCGTCTGTTATATAAATAATATGTCCAAGGTTTTATTTGGAATATCTTGTACAGTGTGAAAAGTAACCATCTTAAAAGACAGCTGAGATAAATACTGTGTAAAACAAGCTTAAGACTACATTTGAATTCTCCATTCACTGCTAGAAAAAAAACCCCAGCTTATATCAACTGACCAACAGTCTGACCGGAATAATGCAAGCGGTCAGCAAGACCAGCTTTACTAGTTAGTTTAGTTTTGCTAGTCAACAAGCATGACCATGTTGCTTGAAATCCATGCTGATCTAAGCTGTTTTTTTTTTTTTAAAGTAGTGATGTACCATGGGTGCTGTATAACAAAGGGGGAAAGTACCGTGCTGGTGTTTATGTGACATCACACCTGGATGACCTCCTCTGACCCTGCGCTGCATTGTAGCTCATCATGATGTCATCTGTCCAGGCAGCTCGTTTCTAATAACAGTGTTTGCATAGCCAGGTGGTGAGCTATCACAATAAGCTCCAGAGGATGTGGAAATATAGCCGCTGTGTCTCTCCGGCCTGCTCTTGGCTTCTCAAGCTACCATCACATGACCATCAGATCAGTTTTGCGAACAAAGACTGTGTTTATACTCATGCTTCTGAGAAGAAGGCGGTCAAATGACCTCCATGCTGGATTTTTTTGTGAGGGTTCAGAGCTGACAGCTACAGGTCATGCTGTTATGCCTGCACACAAGGAAAGCAATGTCTCTGTTCTCTGAGAAGCAGCTTCTTATATGAAGTAGTCATCCCAACTCAAGCCTGGTAGTGTCTTAAACACAAAGGGTCCATATTCTGTTCATTTTGTTCACCATAAATAGCCATCAATTTGTCATGTGTTGACATTTTGTCATTCCATATTCATTCAGCAGTCTAGCTTCTAGCTTCTTGTAAACTCAATATATATGACGTTGCATTTATGTACAACCCCAAAAAATAAGGTAATTTTAAATTTCATGGCTGCAACGCGTCTCAGAAAAGTTGGGATGGGGGCAACAAAAGGCTGGAAAAGTAAGTGTTACTAAAAAGAAACAACTAGAGGAACATTTTGCAACTAATTAGGTTAACTGGCAACAGGTCAGTGACATGATTGGGTATAAAAAGAGAAATCTTAGAGAGGCAGAGTCTCTCAGAAGTAAAGATGGGATGGAATCTGGATGGAAGCATATGTTGCTCTAAAACCTGTATATACCTTTCAGTATTGAAGGTGCCTTTCCAGATGTGCAAGCTGCCCATTCCATGGGCACTGATGCACCCCCATACCATCAGAGATGTAGGCTTTTGAACTGAGCACTGATAAAAAGCCAGACGGTCCCTCTCGTCTTTAGTCATCTTTAGTTTTAGAGGACGCGGCGTCCATGGTTTCCAAAAAGAATTTCAGATTTCGATTCGTCTGACCACAGAACAGTTTTCCACTTTGCCTCAGTCCATTTTAAATGAGCTTTGGCCCAGAGAAGACGGCGGCGTTTCTGGATCATGTTCACATATGGCTTCTTCTTTTCATGATAGAGTTTTAACCTGCATTTGTGGGTGGCACGGCGAAGTGTGTTCACAGACAATGAGTTCTGGAGGTGTTTCTGAGCCCATGCAGTGATTTCCATTACAGAATCATGCCTGTTTTTAATGCAGTGCTGTCTGAGGGCCCGAAGATCACGGGCATACAATATTGATTGTCACCCTTGTCCCTTGCACACAGAGATTTCTCCAGATTCTGTGAATCTTTTTATGATATTATGTACAGCAGATGATGAGATATTCATAGCCTTTGCAATTTTATGTTGAGGAACATTATTCTGAAATTGTTCCACAAATTGTAGACGCAGTTATACCTCTGTCCATCTTTACTTCTGAGAGACTCTGCCTCTCTAAGATACTCTTTTTATACCCAATCATGTTACTGACCTGTTGCTAATTAACCTCCAGCTGTTTCTTTTTAGTAACCCTTACTTTTCCAGCCTTTTGTTGCCCCGTCGTATTTTTTCTTAAAATGGTACATTTGCTCAGTTTAAACATTTGATATGTTTTCTATGTTCTATTGTGAATAACATATGGGTTTATCATTGCATTCTGTTTTTATTGACATTTTACACAGCGTCCCAACTTTTTTGGAATTGGGGTTGTAGTTCCCTATTTAAATGTACGTATTTCCTTAGAGGGAAGAAACATCGCTAATCAGTACAAAGTTCTTTTCACTGATCATCTTTATTCTATGATTAAACATTTGGTTTGATGAGTATAAAAATAATGGAAATCATATGCTATGGCCTTCACATTCACCAGATCTCAACCCAACTGACATCTTTGGGAGATTGGGGCCCAATACCTTAAGACATTTTATGTTGGTTGTCCTATAATTTGTCACCAATCTGTAATTGTAAAGAAAACAGTTCTAGGTCTAATATAAACCCATGAAATGTATTTATTTCATTGTTCATGCATATGCAAATGCAGCACATACTGTAGGTGGTTAGGCCAAATTAGAATCAGAGAGACCAATGATATGAAAAACAGGAGAGATATGAACTCCAGCCCTTATTGTAAAATTGGGGGTTATTGTAAAGATTTGGGTTAGATCATTTCTGATATCTTAGGCCCTTGGCCTGAAGGTATAGTGAATTTCTATAATCCATGATATTCAAACCCAAAGGTCCAGTAGGGTAGAAAAGCAGATGAGCTGCTGGAAGAAGTGTCTTCTGCCTACCATTATGATGGACTGGACAGTGTGTGTAGGCAAATTGCACCTCCTTGTCCAAATGAATTATGAAAACAAAGAACACTGGCTCCAGTACACACACACACACACACACACACACAAACACACACACACACACCCTTTTCTCCTCTGTCCCTAACAGAGGAACACCCAAGCCTCTAATCGTGTTTGGTCTCTCTTGTGTCTTATCAGACGGATGTGTAGCAGGAGCAAAGACAAAGTGGAGATTCACTGTCCCAGCCAATCATATTGGCCCTCATTCAGCTGCACTCTCCTGCACTTTCAATGCGTCTATTCTGTGCTGTGCTGTTTTGAATGAGCAAACAAACATCAGGCAATGTTTGCACAAGGTTTAGGGTTCAAAGTGCAACGGGCCGTCTGGCAACAGAGAACTGGAGGGTCACATAAACAGATTGAGGGAAATTGCTTTGACATGGTTTACTGAAAATGAACAGCTATGAAACTACTCACTGTCCTTTTAAAGAATATTTTCCAAAATCAATTATCTGTAGTGACATATATATATATATATATATATCCTTCACTATTTTTGAACTGGACAGAAGAAATGAACTGAATTAATTGTGAAGTGTGTTCACTATAACCATTTTATACTCTATATACCATTCTATATAACATTCCCAAATGTCTGGAAGTCTAAATGAAAACTACAAAGTATTATTGCTTTGGCCATTAATAAAAATGGGTGAGAGATTCAGTACACAGAAAATGAAATGAACATTTTAAAGTGATTGCTACAGCATTTGCTGAGTTACCTGAACTGAAAAGCACTTGCCTGAAAAGGACCTTATTCAAGAAAACCTGATGCTGGATTATATGATTTAGATGATGACTGTGAGTCAGTGAAGTAAACAGAACATGAGAGAGATGGCGAAGAAGAAAACCAGAGTGCACATAAGAGTAATTACATTTCCATGGATTTCATCAGGACCTAATCAGTGATCTCAGACGTACTTGTACAGACAGATGAATGACAAATTAAAGTAAAAACGAACATAAACAATCTTCAGAACAGCATCAATTCACCTTGGCACAGACTACATGTGTACCATTCTTCCACATTTGTACCCTCAGTTTGTGTTTTGATTAAGATGATGGAGAGTGCTATCTTAAACCTCACTATAAAATCTCCCATAGGTGCTCAACTTGGTTGAGATCTGGTGACTTTGAAGGTCATAGCATATGATTGACATGATTTGAATAGTCAAATCATACTCTGATCCCTTGTGTCCAATGGGGCACTGCCGACCACTGCCATCAGGATAGAAATATTTCATTACAGGCTAAAGGTGATTAGTCAGAATAACTGTATTGTTTTGTAGAGACTGTTTCCACTAAGGGGGACAAGTGGACCCAAATCATGCCAGCAAAATGCCATCCATAGCATAATAGCAACTGCTTTATACTTTAATATGTCATCTGTCTGTACATTTGGGCTAGCACTTTCCAGTGCTCATCAGTATAATGTGAATGTGTTTGAAGTATATCCCATTGATATTTTACCGTTTTTTAGTACAGGGGTATAAATATGAGGTAACACATAGGCCAAATTCCCTTAGTCATTCATAACAATGGGTAAGACCAAGGAATATAGCTGTGATGTGTGGCAAAAGGTTGTTGAGCTTCACAAAATGGTTAGTGGCTAAAAGAAAATAGCACAAGCATTGAAAATGCCCATTTCCACCATCAGGGCAATAATTAAGAAGTTCCAGTCAACTGGAAATGTTATGAATCAACCTGGAATTGTACGTGTGTCTATATTGTCTCAACACACTGTGAAGATTATGGTTCGAGTGGCCAAAAAATCTCCAAGGATGTCTTGGGGTCAGAAAGTCTCCAAAACTACAATCTGAAGTCACCTACATCACCACAAGCTGTTTGGAAGGGTTTCAAGAAAAAAGCCTCTACTCTCATCCAAAAACAAACTCAAGCATCTTGAGTTTGTCAATGGAAAAGCATATGGAAAAGTACCTCATGTCCACGGTTAAATATGGTGGTGGCTCTTTAATGTTTTGGGGCTGTTTTTCTGCCAGAGGACCTGGACATTTTGTTAGGCTACATGGCATCATGGACTCTATCAAATATCAACAGATATTAAATGAAAACCTGACTGCCTCTGCCAGAAAGCTTCAAATGGGCCGTGGTTGGATCTTCCAGCAGGACAATGATCCAAAACATACATCAAGATCAACACAGAAATGGTTTACTGACCACAAAATCAAGGTCCTGCCCTGGCCATCCCAGTCCCCTGACCATAGAAAACCTGTGGGGTGAACTGAAGAGGAGAATCCACCAGCGTGGACCTCAAAATTTGAAGGATCTGGAGAGATTCTCTATGGAGGAATGGTCTCAGATCCCTTGCCATGTATTCTCCAACCTCATCAGGCATTATAGGAGAAGACTCAAAGCTGCTATCTTGGCAAAGGGAGGCAGCACAAAGTATTGAAAGGGTGCCAATAATTGTTGCACACCTATATTTAACAAACATTTTTTTTGTTGATAGACCCATGTTGTGTTTGCAATTGTTTGATATCCATGAGAGTAGAGTATTTTTGTGAATTTTTTGAACAAAGATCAAAGGGTTAAACAATAAAGACAATTTTTCACAGCCTTCTTTGCTCATATTTACCAAGGATGCCAATATTAGCGGAGGGAACTGTAACATAGTACAGATAATAACCTTGCAATAAAGACAGAAAAAGGCTGAGCAGAGCAACAGATGGACACCAGCTTTTATCTCAGTTTCTGTAGACAGAGAGAGCTGACCCTTGTCTCCGCTGAAAGAGTTTTAAAAGGACAACTGCTTTCAGCCTTTTCTCCAGTGTTTTTGCTTTGAGGCTTTCTCTCGAGTTCAGTGTTTTTACCACAGCAGGTGGAACTGAAAGTGAGACTGGCTGCAGCTTGTGAGGTTAACACCAGTCCTCCCTGCTCTTTCTCCTCTTGTTTGAAGAATAAACAGAAAACAAATGTGGAAAAACAAAAGTGTGTGTGTGTGTGTGTGTGTGTGTGTGTGTGTGTGTGTGTGTGTGTGTGTGTGTGTGTGTGATTGAATTGTAAGGGCATAAATGTCCTGTCCTTTTTAGGGGAAAAAACAGATGTAACCTACATTGTCAGTACCAGCAAGATAGTCCTGACATTGTAAAGTGCATTTCATAAATCCATTTGCTTCTTCCTCTTTTTCTTTTCTTTTTTTTCAAAAATGATAAGATAAAACCATTTCTGTGTGATTACTGAAGTGAGGTTAGGGATATATTTAGGATTAGATGTAGACAATTCTTATTACATATAGGTAATTACATATAAATACACATAGTATGTGTAATCCTATGCCTTGTAATGCCACAAAATAGATAGATAGATAGATAGATAGATAGATAGATAGATAGATAGATAGATAGATAGATAGATAGATAGATAGATAGATAGATAGACCATTATATTAATTCATGTGTGTGTGTGTGTGTGTGCGTGTGTGTGTGTGTGTGTGCGTGTGTGTGTGTGTGTTGCAGAATATATTAAGCAATAAATTCAGCGCACTTACAAATTAGAGTATAATGTTATAAGTTGCTATTAGTTGTCTTCTCTGAATGCCTGCTTTAATGTTTTGAGGAATCTATTTGATGCGACAGCTCTGAGTTTGGGATTTTGGAGGCTATTCCATTGTAGTCTATTGTTTATAATGTGTAAATGTGTGTAAGAAGATAACCATGAGCAGTGTTTCTGACCCAAACTATTCTAGGGACTACCTGGTAGATAATCAGATGAAAGGGACAAAAAGAGGAGGAGGAGGCAGAAGGGGAGGGGAGGGGAGAGGAGAGTTGAAAGAACAAGGGGAGAAGTATATTGTATATGACTAAAAGGCCAGTGGGACAGGAATCTGTTACTCTGTTGGCTAAACAGTCCTGATTGACACCAAGCCATTACATGCATCTTACTGACCAATTTGCTAATGTGTTATTGATCCCTGGACCAGGTTAATTTGTAAAGGATGTGAGAAAGGCAACACTTACTTAGAATAAAGGGGAATAAATAAATAGAGAAAATAAATAAATATATGCTTAATATTACATTTATCACAGACAACTCTGACACTGTCAGTCAGGGCTTCTTAAACCTTTTGTAGCCCTTCCACTGCATGTGTCATTAAGAAGTGCTCGAAATGCTCAAACCGAACCAAAAAGGTTCTGACATTTTGCAAATTCAGTTAGTCAGTTAGAATCTTAACATTCTCTATATACAGTATTCCCTAAATTCTCAATATATCTGTGATGATGATGACGATGATGACGACGATGACATTGGTGATGGTGATGAAGCTGGGGATGGTGATGATGATGATGATGATGATAAGGATGATGATGATGATAACGATGATGATGATGATGATGATGATGATAACGATGATAATGATGATGATGACAATGATGACGATGGTGACAACATTGATGGTTGTTGGTGATGATGAGGCTTATGTAGTCTGCATGCTACCTCTGCTTGTATAATAATAAATATGACATCCACTGACGAAGGCACAACTGGCATGATGCTGGCAAACATAGTCCCCTATGTATGGAGACTTTTGGGACTCCCTGTAGATACAGTTGAGTGGAAAAGCATGTATACCCCTAAGACAAATAAATAAGATTATAGCAATAAGACATTGACTGCATTAGGTTTTGTACAGTTGCAATCAAAATTATTCAACCCCCATTGCAAATCAGGTTTATTGTCAAAAATGTACAGACTTTTTTGCAAATCAAACAAAAGCAATTGAAATAGTTCAACACAAAGAATGCTTCAAGTGGTTTCCCCAAATTCAACTGAAAATGCAACTTATAATGACTTCTCCAGTTTCAGAATTATTCAGTAATGCCAGTAACTCCTGTAATGCCTGATGAGGTTGAAGAATACATGGCAAGGGATCTGAGACCATTCCTCCATACAGAATCTCTCCAGATCCTTCAAATTTTGACGTCCACGCTGGTGGATTCTCCTCCTCAGTTCACCCCACAGGTCTTCTATGGTCAGGGGACTGGGATGGCCATGGTAGGACCTTGATTTTGTGGTCAGTAAACCATTTTTGTGTTGATTTTGATGTATGTTTTGGATCATTGTCCTGCTGGAAGATCCAACCACGGCCCATTTTAAGCTTTCTGGCAGAGACAGTCAGGTTTTCATTTAATATCTGTTGATATATGAGAGTCCATGATGCCATGTATCCTAACAAAATGTCCAGGTCCTCTGGCAGAAAAACAGCCCCAAAACATTAAAGAGCCACCACCATGTTTAACCGTGGGCATGAGGTACTTTTCCATATGGCTACCTCTCTGTGTACACTAAAACCACCTCTGGTGTTTATTGCCAAAAAGCTCTATTTTGGTTTCATCTGACCATAGAACCCGATCCCATTTGAAGTTCCAGTAGTGTCTGGCAAACTGAAGATGCTTGAGTTTGTTTTTGGATGAGAGTAGAGGCTTTTTTTCTTGAAACCCTTCCACACAACTTGTGGTGATGTAGGTGACTTCAGATTGTAGTCTTGGAGACTTTCTGACCCCAAGACGCAACTAACTTCTGCAATTCTCCAGCTGTGATCCTTGGAGATTTTTTGGCCACTCGAACCATCCTCTTCACAGTGTGTTGAGACAATGTAGACACACGTCCAATTCCAGGTTGATTCATAACGTTTCCAGTTGACTGGAACTTCTTAATTATTGCCCTGATGGTGGAAATGGGCATTTTCAATGCATGTGCTATTTTCTTATAGCCACTTCACCCCTTTTTTTGAAGCTCAACAACCTTTTGCTGCACATCACAGCTATATTCCTTGGTCTTACCTATTGTTATGAATGACTAAGGGAATTTGGCCTAGGTGTTACCTCATATTTATACCCCTGTGAAACAGGAAGTCATGGATGAACAATTTCCTGTTCCTAGTCACCCAGGTGTACTAAAAAAAAATGTAAAATATCAATGGGAAAATACTTCAAATATATTGTTCTCATATTAATTCATAGGGGTGCCAATAATTGTTGCACACCTATATTTAACAAAGATCAAACGGTTATACAATAAAGACAATTTCTCACAGCCTTCCTTGCTCAAGGGTGCCAATGTTAGTGGAGGGCACTGTATGTTGCACAGAGTAAATCCTCAATGCTTTAATGGTCATGAATAATTATGGCTTTCTCTCAAACAGCAGATGTCTCTTTCTACACAACTCTCACGTCCCAGACCCGTCTGATAGAGAGTGCTCTGAGAGAAGACTGACCCATCAACAATGAACACTGACCGATGAACAATCTCTCTCTTTCTCTGACACACACACACACACACACACACACACACACACACACACACACACACACACACACACACACACACACACCCTGGAGGGCTGAGAATGGCAGCATGGCAGACTACAGGCATCTTTCACTTTCATCACTGAGTCTATAAATTATTCAGTTCTACTCAATTATTGATATGAAAATCACTGTCCAGACAAGTGACAGCCAACATATAGATAAAGTTCACCATTTTCTCAACCCTATAGTTCTTATTTCACACACTTCTTCAATGCTTTGTCTTTAACACATTCATTGCAAGATTCAGAGACATACATCTGATATCATTCATGCTATTTTTTGGAAAGCAGAAAACACCTTTCTGTTATTCTGTGGTCTCAAGACAGTAGATTATTATGTTGATGTTCGTGTTACATGGCAAAGCAGGAACAGACCCAAAAGGTCATAACAATGCTGCTTAACCCCGTACAGTATTGATTTAACCTGCCTAAATGCCACAGGGAAGCTGGGCTTTCAGAGACAGCGAGAGTCAGGGTTAAGTACTTTTAAATATGAACAAACAAGCATTTGTAATGTGGAGAAAGAGGAAAGTCCACGTGGACTGCAGCCTGCACAAAGCTAATTCTCCACACTGTCCAACACAAATGTACAACAGTCAACCTGAGAAAAACATGTGACACTCAATATATTCATTCCACTATCCAGAATTCTGAAGTAGGGGGAGATGGGAGTGACATCTCAAACTCGGCGAAAGTGTGCACGAGCTAATGCAGCATTACAAGCTAGACAATTCATTCTTCACAAATAACAAGTCTGAGGCTCTTAAACTACAGATCTTTCTCAATTTTGTCTTGTCAGTACAATATGTACAGGGTGTCCCAAAAGTCTCCATATATAGGGGAAATTAACACATTTATTTTAGCAAAATGTCTTCCAAAGTTTTTCATACTTAGCTTATATATATATATATATATATATATATATATATATATATATATACATACAGTGGGGGGGAAGTATTTGATCCCCTGATGATTTTGTACGTTTGCCCACTGACAAAGAAATTATCGGTCTATAATTTTAATGGTAGGTGTATTTTAACAGTGAGAGACAGAATAACAACAAAATCCAGAAAAACACATTTCAAAAAAGTTATAAATTGATTTGCATTTTAATGAGGGAAATAAGTATTTGATCCCCTATCAATCCGCAAGATTTCTGGCTCCCAGGTGTCTTTTACACAGGTAATGAGCTGAGATTAGGAGCACTCTCTTAAAGGGAGTACTCCTAATCTCAGCTTGTTACCTGTATAAAAGACACCTGTCCACAGAAGCAATCAATCAATCAGATTCCAAACTCTCCACCATGGCCAAGACCAAAGAGCTGTCCAAGGATGTCAGGGACAAGATTGTAGACCTACACAAGGCTGGAATGGGCTACAAGACCATCTCCAAGCAGCTTGGTGAGAAGGTGACAACAGTTGGTGCGATTATTCACAAATGGAAGAAACTGTCAGTCTACCTTGGTCTGGGGCTCCATGCAAGATCTCACCTCATGGAGTTTCAATGATCATGAGAACGGTGAGGAATCAGCCCAGAACTACACGGGAGGATCTTGTTAATGATCTCAAGGCAGCCGGTACCATAGTCACCAAGAAAACAATTGGTAACTGAATTGCCTGAAGTTTGCCTGAATGATTCAGAGGAGAACTGGGTGAAAGTGTTGTGGTCAGGTGTGGTCAGATCTCTTTGGCATCAACTCAACTCGCCGTGTTTGGAGGAGGAGGAATGCTGCCTATGACCCCAAGAACACCATCCCCACCGTCAAACATGGAGGTGGGAACATTATGCTTTGGGGGTGTTTTTCTGCTAAGGGGACAGGACAACTGCACCGCATCACAGGGACGATGGACGGGGCCATGTACCGTCAAATCTTGGGTGAGAAACTCCTTCCCTCAGCCAGGGCATTGAAAATGACCTTAATGACTTGGAGAGGATCTGCAAAGAGGAGTGGGACAAAATCCCTCCTGAGATGTGTGCAAACCTGGTGGCCAACTATAAAGTGAAAGTTAAAGTGAAATGTGAAGGCCAATGTATGGTAACCCATACTTGGAATTTGTCCTCTGCATTTAACCCATCCAAGTTAGTGCACAAACATTAGGAGTTGTGAGTAGTGAACACACACACTACAAACCATGAACACACCCAGAGCAGTGGGCAGCTATTTCTGCTGTGGTGCCCGGGGAGCAGTTGAGGGTTAAGGGCCTTGCTCAAGTGCCCAACAGTGGCAGCTTGGTGGTGCTGGGATTTGCACTCATGACCTTCCGATCAGTAGCCCAACTTCTTAACCACTGAGCCCAACTTCTTAACCACTGAGCTACCACTGTCCCTAAGACACGTCTGACCTCTGTGATTGCCAACATGGGTTGTGCCACCAAGTACTAAGTCGAAGGGGTCAAATACTTATTTCACTCATTAAAATGCAAATCAATTTATAACTTTTTTGAAATGCGTTTTTCTGGATTTTGTTGTTATTCTGTCTCTCACTGTTAAAATACACCTACCATTAAAATTATAGACTGATCATTTCTGTGTCAGTGGGCAAACGTACAAAATCAGCAGGGCATCAAATACTTTTTTCCCTCACTGTGTGTATATATATATACATACATACATATGAATGCCTTTAACAGGAAACATGGCAAGCACATCACACACGACACTGTTGCCAAACGTATTAACAAATTCAAAAAGACTGTGTTGTAGAACAACAGAGAAGTGGACGTCCACGAATATCCACTGACGAAAGCACAACTGACGTGGTGCTGGCAAACATAGTCCCCTATGTATGGAGACTTTCTGGACTCCCTGTAGATACAGTTGAGTGGAAAAGCATGTATACCCCTAAGACAAATAAATAAGATTATAGCAATAAGACATTGACTGCATTAGGTTTTGTACAGTTGCAATCAAAATTATTCAACCCCCATTGCAAATCAGGTTTATTGTCAAAAATGTACAGACTTTTTTGCAAATCAAACAAAAGCAATTGAAATAGTTCAACACAATGAATGCTTCAAGTGGTTTCCCCAAATTCAACCGAAAATGCAACTTAGAATGACTTCTCCAGTCTCAAAATTATTCAACCCCCTGAATAGAATCCATCACAACAGCACAAATATGCAAAACAGGAGTTGTCTCAAGCACACTTGATGCAACTAATCAATGGCTTCATTAGTTGCACCAGGTGTGCTTGAGCTGGAACACATGAAATACCTGAACTGGCTAGGGGTTTGCTGAGTGTCATGTTTGACTGCATGTTAGAAATATGGCTAGGACAAAAGAATGATCCAAAAAGGTTAAGAGAAAAGATCATCGCCCTTCACAAACAAAGAACAGGATACAAAAAAGATAGCGAAGGCACGGCTCATTGCAAACAGCTGAAAGTCTGTAAATTTTGACAACAAACCTAATTTGCAGTGGGGGTTGAATAATTTTGATTGCAACTGTATATGTCAAATATGTATGTTAAGACATATAAAGCAAATAATAATAATAATAATAATAATAATAATAATAAAGGAATTATATCACTTCAAAAGTTTGCCCATTCCCCCCATTATTGCTGACATAACTGTGTCAGATGTAATACACGTTCATCTTCAAATCAGGTCATGGGAGAGCAGCAGAGTCAGTGCAAATCATCTATTTTGCTATTGATTTTGCCATATGTTGTGGATTGTCATCTTGTTGTAGGATAAATGCACATTTCATTTCAGTGTTTACATTTCTAAATTGAAAAATAGAGTTATAGTTTCCATTTTTCATCCAGAAAACATGTAATGTATGAAGTGGCATCAGAACTATTTCTGGGCGTGGATACCGAGACAAGGAACCGTTCTCTGTCTTCTCTCGTTTTTAACAAAACCTGAGATAACAGTAGTGTAACTGTTAAATGTTTTGGCGCTTACTGGTCGGTTCCTGTCAGTGTTTGTGAATCTTGAAACCTCTGCAATTCATCCCACAAACAAGTGCACCAACAAGTGCAACTCATTTTGACCTCAAAATGTTCATTTAGCTCTTGTACCCGAATGACTAATTTGCCAACATCGCAGGAAGCAACAACTGCACGAAGTGCACACACAAGAAAAAACACAAAAACACAGAGACCTGGAAATTTCTCTGTTGATTCAGTTGCGTTGCACAAGAGTCTGAGTGAGTTATCAAAGGCGAGCTGTTCCCTGAAGCTGGAGGAAAGGCCATCAGCAGTAGAAGCCCATTCTGGTGATAATGTCATTATTGTGCATGCAGGAATGAATGTTAATGAATCAATGTCCCTGATAGTGCAGCATGGTAGTCAAATGATAATGACTTTGCTCTTGTTCCTGTCCATTCTCTCCACATTGGCCACCTGCCATATACTTTTCCTGTGTAAATAAACACACCCTCAACACTCAAGAGTGAACAGCAGTAGAGATGAGGAACAGAAAGAGGATGTTAAAGCGAAAGGTAAAATAAGCATAACAGAACATCTCGCTGCCTCATACTTTATCCCTTCTCTGAGCTGTGGATTAGCATCAAGCACAAAAGCGTTGTCGTTGTAACTTTTGTTTCTTATCATCTGTTCATCTGTTGACCAAGATGTTATGACATTGTGAAAAAAAAAACAACAACCTGCCCATTATAGGATGACGGGGAAATTGGATGGCTGTTGTAATATGGTGGTTTATAATAAGAGCTTCATTGCATTAATCTGCTCTGCATCCTCCTCTCACTCTTTTGGCAGTCACAGCATGTTGTCTGCATTGAGTCTCCCCCACAGTTTCCTAGTGAGGATGACAACAGGGTGTGGGGGAGCAAAAAAACAGGATGCAGCCTGTGTTCTGGTGGGCAGTGGCCTGGTCCTGCTGTGTGTTCACCCTGAGCTGCTACTCTGCAACGGGGGAGCGTTACTCAATATAGCGCACGTGGTCACTCACACACACACACACACACACACACACACACACACACACACACACACACACAAAGAAAGCATGTTCCTGATGTTGTAGAGATGCTCATTATATCTTGGTGTGACCTCTCCTTATGGAACACAACAATTATGCCTTCTTATAATATACAAGATTCATTTTTCATATTGGTGTGTTTAATCTGGCTTGTAAAACATTAAAGGTACACTCACACTTTTTTTTTTTTACCACCCCATCTCTAGTGTACATAAGATTACTACAGACAAGAATTTCCCAGGCCTACAAAAAAACAAGAACTTGTTGATTCAAATCTCGAAGGGCAATTGTTGTGGCAGTCAAACATTTATGAAAAACAAATTTATGCAGAATGCTTTTGTGAATTCTTCAATGGTATTGCTAAATTAAACTCTAAATCATCTTCTTTTTTGTAGAAAAAAGTTTTTCCACTAGAAAGTATTCCATTTTGCTATATTGCTTGAGTGCTGGACAAATAAAACTACACAAGAGCAGCTTTTGTGAGACATTTCCTTATATGTCCTGTTCTAATGGTCTAAAGTCATGTCGGAAAGATCGTGTTGAACGCCACCACATAAGTCGTATTTACGAGTGCGAAACTCAGGATTTTCTGTGAGCGCCGAGTTTCCGAGTTGGGGTTGTGTCAGTAGCAAGTTATTGAAATACACATTGCTTAACATGTCTTTGTCAGGCTTTTTTATTTACAATGAAACAAGCTAATATCCTGCGCAATATACGATAGCATTGTACAATTACAATATAATATGTAACGATAAAGTTTACAGTGGCTTCATAAATTGATTAAAAACATAAAAGGCAAAACACACCTGAGGTGCATTCTTTGTTGTTCATTTTCTAGAAGTAGAGTTAAAAAAAAATTTGTAGTTACTCAAGAGAAGGTACACTGCCATCTTGCTCCGACCAAAGTGACTTGAACGTACCTGATGCACTTCCCAACTCGTAAATGCGAACTTCCCAGGAGCACTTGAACGCACCATAAGACCCTTTCTGGTAGATTATAAGTGTTGTAATTTAAAAGTTATGTTATATATTCATGCATTTTCTCTGCCTCTCACTTGGAAACACATCCCATATGTGAATTACCCATTAGTTTTTTTATTTTTTTTATTTGGTTTTTACGTTTATTTTTATGGTGTTGTTTTTTTCTGTTCTTTTCTCACTACACAGACCTTCTTGCCCATGGTAATCACATACACTATAGACGCATTGGTTAAAAAACATGGAGACAAAAAAAAAAGCTGGAATATTCCTTTAAGGCCACACACACGTATGTTTATGTGTGTCTATGTTTGTCCCATAGGTCTGACTCATTAGTAACATTTGCACTTCAAACCACCCCAGAGAGATCTATAAATGGCTGCTGCTATGTTATCAAATGAGAAAGATGAATATGGACCTAACACAGAGAGCCAGCCCTGAAGCGACAGAACAGACAGCAGGTTCTGGTTTTTATTCATGCTGTTGTCCATGCGTCAGTGAAGGACCCAGTTAATTAACCATCCTAATTAGGAGAGTGTGTCTCTACGGGAAAGACAAACCATGGCCCATTTTGTTTGCTTCCATAAACTATAAATTGACATCAAAAGCCTTATGCTGTTGCTGATAATCATTTATGAAGGCTTTTTACTTTATACAAGTTTTGACTGAGTGAATACAGAGCATAAGGTGTAGCTCATTACTGACTCAGTGTGTGTGTGAGTGTGTGTGTGTGTGTGTGTGTGTGTGTGTGTGTGTGTGTGTGTGTGTGTGTGTGTGTGTGTGTGTGTGTGTGTGTGTGAGAGAGAGAGAGAGTCCACTGAATAAAACTCTATGTTATATACTAATGGTATTTACTAATTTTACTAAAAAAGCCAGATCTGAAAGAGCCAGAGAGAGAGAGAGAGAGAGAGAGAGAGAGAGAGAGAGAGAGAGAGAGAGAGAGAGAGAGAGAGTTTGATGTGGGGGATGGATGTTTTCTTTCTAGTCAGCTAATTGACTCACAGATGTCAGAAGGAGCCAAGGGAAGCCAAGCACCCACTAGCATTCCTTCCAACCCCACAAGACACACACACACACACACACACACACACACACACACACACACACACAAAACAATGGACGAGGGTGAGCACGTGGCACAGGCAGTCCACCACGCTATGTGTGTTTACGTGAGAGCAGGCTGGCGGTGTTTGTTCTTGGGGGAGGAGGGAAGGGGGAGGGGTGTAAAGAGTGTAGCTCTTGGTTTGTTCTTTTGTGCAGTGTTTATGTGACAAAAGCCTGTCAGGTGTGTGAGGCAGCTCCTCGTTCATTTCAGGCCAGTCCAAAGACATGCATTGTTGGCTGATTGACATCTCTAAATTGTCCGTAGTGTGTGAATGGGTGTGTGAATGTGTGTGCAATTAGATGGCACCCCATCCAGGGTGTCCCCCACCTTGTGCCCCGAGTCCCCTGGGATAGGCTCCAGGCTCCCCGTGACCCTGTGTAGGATAAGCGGTACAGGAAATGGATGGATTGATGGGTTTCCATACAGAATAATGTCATTTAGCACCAGAGTCCTGTGTCGGGTCCAAAGATCCAGCAAAACATTATTTTTCTAGCTAGCTTGGCAGCATGGCTAACACTCCCAGGATTTGAGAATGTCAAGACTTTGTTCTTTATATCTAGGACTTTCAGCTATATGTCTTTCCTATTAGTTTCACTGTAGTCACTAAACAATTTATAGTAGTTACTGAGAAATTACTTTGAATTAGTAAACAGATAATACAAGTGGATAATTTAAGGGGTTAAAAGTGAAAATGACTCCAGTTTAGAAATACTATAGGTATTAGGAGCAACAAACATTTTTTAAAAATGCATACATACTAATACTCAAGCTGCAGTGGTACCCTATATATCAGGTGTAGGTGTTAGAAGATAATCTAATGTGTATATTTTCTTATAGCTGAGGTGGTACTATCAAAAGATACATCTTTTGAACCTTTTGTACGCTTTCCTGGGAGGGTGCATGAGTAAATTAATTATGTTTTAGAGCAAAGTTGTTCTAAACCCCTCTTTTAACCCCGGGTTGAGGAACGTTTCATACTTGTAATTTAGAAGTTGGGTGCACTGCTTTTTACTCTGGGTTATGAAACCCTGCTCTGAAGCAGGGTTAGCACCACTTTTGTGGTGTTAACCCAGCATTGCTGTGCCAAACGTGTACAGTGGGAAACGATGAGGTGTTAAAATGTTATGGCTGGATGCTTAGCAACAGACACCCAATCAGAAATTGAACAGCACATGCCTCATATCACGTGCTTTCTACAGTCACAGAAACACCACATGTTGTGTAAACAGTAGTTGTATCGTTTCCCACTGTACACTGTACACGTTTGGCACAGTGTTTGCAGCAGTTGGAGCGAAGAGGAGACAGTTTTATTTTTTTACAGTTATGGTTATTACAAAAGTTGAAAGTTTTATGTTATTTAAACCGGTCATGCACTGTATTTACCCAGTCATGGTTGTTGACACAGCAAATATGCAAATAAGAACGTTAAGCCAGTGTTTAGGAATGTACAGTTTGAAATGTCACATTACGAATACCCAGGATTAATTGTTAACCCCTGGTAAAGTATGAGCAGTGTGAAACGTGAAACAAGATAACCCAGGATTCTGTTTACCCCAGGTTTCAAATAACCCAGGGTTAACTATTTCAAGTGTGAAAAGCCCTAAGGTTACCCTTGAGTAGCCTTGATGGTACCATTCCAGCAACAAGGAAAAGCATAGTTGGTTATCTTTACTTCTTAGCATGTATGAAGGTACTGATCAAATTTTCTCTGGCAATTTCTATCTGCTGACGTCATGGTGGTACAGTAGGTAGTGTTGCTGCCTCACAGCTCCAGGGTCCCTGGTTTTATCCAGAGCTTAGGTTACTGTCTGTATGGAGTTTCACATGTTCTCTTCTTGTCTGCATGGGTTTCCTCCCGCTGTCCAGAACATGTCATTATCGTTGGATTGTGCATACTAAATTGCCCCAAGGTGTGAATGAGAGTGTAAATATGTGCGCATGGTGCCGTGCTGAATGGATAGGATTTCCATTCAGGGTGTATTCCCACCTTGCGGCCAGTGTTCCCTGGACAAGCATTATATTCTAGCCTGAACCACAGATACAGAAGATGAATGAAAGAATGAAACCTGAATGCCCCTTATTCCACATGTTCTAGTTATGGCATTGTTTCATGCATAGAATGACTACACCATGAAAAATTCTGCAGTAAATACACAGCAAATCAGGGTTGAAGATTACATACAATTACAGTCTCCATTACAATCAATCTTTTGTTTTCTTTCTCACACTCTTTTTTTCTCTCTCACTCTCTCACATTTCGTCTTTCATTCGCTCTCCTCCATATGCTGTAGACTATGCTTCAGTCTCAGTACCAATTAAGTAAAAGCAGCCACCTCATTATTAACTGGACTGAGATGATAAAAGATTCATGCAGAGCTCCACTCTCACCCAACCCTTCCAACCTCAACTCTTTACTGCTAATGTCAACAAATTCACGTAAGTGGGGAAACACACACAGAGAAGCACACTGAGTCATTAAACTGTATGATGGCACACAACACACACACACACAAAAAACACATGTCAGAGATGAACAAAACCAGCAGGTTTCAGTTCAGTTAGTTATGTTAGGTTCCCGCTCCCTCGCTCTCACTGCGAAGCTAGCGAGTGGCATACTCCCGCATTCCACTGCGCGCATTCCAGCGCTATTCAAAAAAACCCTCTGGACTGTCATTCATGTACTCACGTTTTGTTTACCTCTGCCATGTGCATTTATGTTTTTGTTCACGTCATGTCTCCGCCTCCCGTGTTTCCCCATGTGCTCATGTTTTGGTTTGTGTCATGTCTCCGCCTCCTTATTCCTCATTGGTTCGCCTTGTAATGTGTAATTTTCGTTTCCAGGTGTCACTGATGTGATCTAGTTTCTGTTAAATCAACTCTGCTACTTAAACCCCGCTCCGTGTCCGCTTCCGAGTATTAGTATAACCTTAGTTTAGTTTAGTTCAAACCTGACTTAGATATGTTCCGTAGCCTTTTGTTCGTGGTTTCCAAACCACCTCCTTGCCTGAGCTTTATCCCTTAGCTCTTTGTTCATGGTTCCCAGACCATCTCCTAGTCTCGCGTGTTTGTTCCCTAGCTCATAGTCCGTGGTTCCCAGACCACCTCCATGCCTCGCGTATTTTTCCCTGTGTGTTTTGGATTACTACTTTTTGGATTACTGCCTCTTCGGCTAAGTAAAATCTCATTTTGGATTATTGTTACCCTTTTTGTGGATGATTTATGTTTGATGGTGTTTTGTGTGTCCCTTTATTTGTGAACTTCCTGTTCCTAATAAACTGACGTTTCCCCTGCGCATGCATCCTGACTCCCTCGTCCTACTACACACCACGTGTCGTAACAAGTTAGCATTACTTTAATCTTTGGCTTAAAAAACATCTTAAGGGAAGCTTGGAATACTCTTTTTCTGTTTCCAAATGTCAGCACTTACAAAGCTTGCAGTAAATTTACTGTGTTAAGCAACCCATAAGCGAATATATTCTTTGAAAAACCACTTTGTCTCCTCGAAACAGAAAAATCCTCATGATGTCACAGGCTGTGGAGGTAGTAAGCAGTTGTTTCTACTTTCTAATTCTTACTGGAAAGCAAGTTAACTTTCATTTTTACGACTGACTCTAGTGATTTCCTCAGTACTGTTTGTTCTCCATTTTAAATAATAGTTTAAACAGTAAATTTTATAACTAAGAATCCCAAAATCATTTTATATCTCTAAATCACAAGATGTTGTCACACCACAGTGTCACACTCTGTATTTTACTGAAGTGACTGATTGCTAAAGTTTGGCACTCCAATGTTCTACAGCTCTGTAAATTTCTGTGGGAGTTTTTTGTGATTCCTTCAGTATTCTGGGCCAGTTTGGGATAAAGACTAAATCTTTTGTGACAGCAAGGGGGTGGGGTATTGATCCACTGGCTCCTGCCCTGCAGCCATTGCGAGAGGGTGATTGATGGCCCTGTCTCCAAAATCCATAAATAAAGGGGACCTCCATCACCTCAGCGTGGAGTGCAGGGAAACATAGTGCTCAACTTGATGCAAGCTCGGTATGGTTTAGTAACTGAGAAGCCTAAGCTATAAACTGTAAGTGAAAGTCACTGTGTCCTGAGATAGCTGTTGATATAATCTGACAATCTGAGGTAATAACCACTCTGATCATCCTCCTGTGATAGTACAAAGTGACCTTTCAATGAAACTTTCAGCTGTTTGGAATGGACTGAAGCCTGGTGTGTTGTACATATAGTACATGTGGCTATTTTAGTAATTAAATGAATATGATTTTTCTTAATATATGTTACTTTCATTATCCCCTTTGGTCATACCACATCAGTAGCCTTCAGCAGTGGCATCACAATGCTTTGAAACTTGACGGTGGTCGTTTTAGTCCATTCAAGAAAGAAAAAGGAACAAAAACAGAAAGAAAACTGATTGCTTTCGAGAACAGCAACTGCCCTTCTCTATGTACTGCAAAATCCCCATATGAAGACTCAAGTCTCTCTTCCTCCCACTCAGCTCTCCCCCTGCCCATGACATGAACATCCAGCAGCCTCCACTTCCCTGTCACTGGGTCTTTGCTTCACTAAGAGGAAGTCCTCATTTTATTTATAGAAACTCTCATTTGCCTTAACAATGCACAAACACCCACCCACCCCAAAAAAAATGAAAACATGTAAGTCATACTCTAGTTTCAGTAAAACTCAATGGAATGTACATAAGGTTACAGTATTACATAGTATAGCTGCAGTGTGGTTTTTACAACTAACATGGAATTGGGTGATTTCTCTATGACATTCATTTGGGGAAAACAGAAAGATTTTTAAGATCATCTCTGTTTTGTGAGGCCAAGGGCCCTGACATACCAAGCATCTGTGGGGAGCCATCACTTGTACTTTTTGGGTTGTGTCTCCACCACTGGCATTAGGATGCCCTTGTCAGCACCCTTTCAGCTAATTGCACATTTTGAATCCAAGTCCAGCAGCAAGAGAGAGTTCTCTGATTGGTTGTTCTACTTAGGAAGCCAGTTCCCGTCACAGTTCCCATCACATGACCATGATCCCTGAATTAGAATTCAAAATACCTGAATTCAGTGAAGAATTTGGTTTCCCTTACTGCCCAGGTACTAATATGGAACATATCAAACAGAGACAGTATCAGGCCGATTTTAATCCAGTGATATGGAACGTTTATCATTTAACATTTAAATATATCAAATTAAAATTTAGACCCGAAATTTATATACTGAACATATCAGCAAAATATCATATTGTAGATTTGCCAGAAGAAGGACAACCAGAGACAGTATCAGGAGATTTTAATCCAATGGATTTTTACAGATAAGAAATTTTACATTTCTTATCTGTCCATCTTCAAAGTAGGCCAAGTCCCAAATAGCATCCTATTTACTATGTTTGCTCACTACTTAGGGTATAACATAAGGGCACTGTAGAGTACTGTATACATATGTAGTCATGACAACAAACTGGATGTGTCTCATTCTGAATAGCTGATCCTGTGAACAATGGCACCACAATGTAATACATTATAAGCTTGTGTTTTTGGTTGTTGTTGTTATTGTTGTTGATGATGATGATTTTGTGTCAAGGAAAATGTATTTGTGAATTTTTGATATTGTACTACTAGAGTCCATTACTACCACTGTCATATGACAACCTCCAAATAGCACCTACTGTCACGGCTAGTGTAAACAAGCACATGTACTCAACCAGGGGAGAGATCGTTCTGGATTCAGATTAGGTCCCGTCACGCTGTCCTGTGGAAAAGCACTAAACGTGAGATAAGCGCTGTGGAAAAACTCTAAAAGTGTACTGCACTCTCAAATGGGAACACACACAGAGTATCTTAATTTTCCACTTTTCTCAAGCCATTTCTTCTGTTCAACTCCTGTAGCCAAGTATTTTTGCCACAAAGTGGCTTAGCAGACTGTTTAAAGAGTTTCACAGTGGGATACAAATAGTAGCTAAGCTAATTTGTCTGGCTGTATCCCAAACTGCATACACTAAAAAGTATTTCAAAATAGTACATCATAGGTACTGATAAAGGTAAAGACGGCAGTGCGCTGGCTCTTTTTAAGTTGTAGGTCACATGACCAACACCACGTGCCAACATGGCAGATGTAGTATGTCCAGAATGTATTCATACTACACACATATACTGATTAGTGCGTACTGTATCAATGGTCGAGCAGTAGGTACTGAATTAAATGCAGTAGGTATTGTCACAGTATGTGATTTTAAACGCAGCCTTTTCATAGTTCTGGTTATTCCTGTTTTCTTTTTTTTTATTACTAATATAAGCTACCTCCCCTGCTTTTATGATAGAGTTATTTACTTTCAAAAAGACAAAGCATGTACCGTACATACCTTTCAGCTATCGACTATAGTTTTTGCTGTGTGCTAAAGGGCAATTTTTCACAGAAGGTACACACTTGGTGTGTTATCTTAGTGTGTCAGTGCCCCTGGGGCCCCAGTGATGTGAAAACTCATTGTGTCCTAACACCGTGTTTTGAGTCTTAACTTGCTGTCTTATTTATACAACGCATATTGCTTCCCATAATTCTGGCCCAACCAGAGTCATGTACTGTTTACATTCTCAGTGCTCATGACTTCACACCAATATACTATAACACTCTTCTATACAGTTATACAGTGCTGTGACTAATTTTTCCCATCCCACACCTCAAATATTGTTGGCACTATGCCCTGGATGAATGAGAGATTGTCTTACATGGAGGTTCATGGTCACCCAGCAGGCATCCTGGTTAATCTACTTTCACTGTAAATATCAGGTGAGCACCAGCTTTATAAGATCGGCCCACTTCACATTGGCTGCGCAGCTGTGGTTGTCATCCGCACTATAGGAGGGCAAAGATCATGCAGAAGTGGTGCAATTTGCTGCAGATGAAACACAGAAAAAACCCAGCAGGAGCAGGTGGTGTGGGAAACACATTGAAATGTGTTTATTTGATAAAGCAATGTGACTTTACGAGTTTACAGCTGAATGCAGGATAAACCACAAGAGAAGGTGTTTATATACACTGCCACTCAAAAGTTTCTGAACACCTATATTTTGGTTTAAATGAGCTCATTTTAAATACTCTAAGATGTGAAAATCTGATGTGTAGTTTGTTACAGAATGTTTAGTTAAATTGGAAATATTAGAAATGATTTGTAATAGAACAATCTCGATGACTTTTATCATCGATAAATCATTTTTTATCTTTTATTTTTCATGAGTCTAAAGCCGGCTTTATGCTGTACAATTTTTGGTCTAATTTTGCACACATCATGAAATAATTCTTTGGTCATTAGTTGACGGTTTCATTATAAATTGATGGTTTTACAGTAGATACATAATGTGATGTGCTCACTGATGACTCACTGGTCTCTGGCAATAATACTGAACCCCATGTGTTCAGAAACCTTTGACTGGTAGTGTGTATAATCAGTCTGTTAAAGTCAGGGACACACTGTGTGTGAACAAACAGGTCCAGTAGATAATGTAGTTTTGAATCCCTTAACCCCAACCCAACCTTCCCCAACAGTCTCTGCCTTAAGACACATGCCCCGTGGTCTACCTCTGGGACTCTTAAATCATTCTCTGATCATCAGAAATATGGTTGTACTTATCAAGGCCAAACAATAATAATAATAAAATAATGGAGCAGGAATGGGCTTGAATTCTAAAAAGCATTGTAACACAACCATTTTTAAACCTAACTCTTTATCTGCGACAACATCAGTCATCATGCAATAAAGCTATGTCCAGCTCTGGCATCAGGTTAATGCTTTAACGTCATCAGTTTACCACCATGTATGCTCACTTGTGTGCTGTGATGCAGTTTGGTAAAGTAAAAATACATTCCCAATACATACTTATAGGAAGCGAAAATGCAAGCTAAGCAAGATGACGGTATTCTGGAAATAAGGGTGAAACCTTCATCCAAGTTCTCAGTTTTAAAGCATTTGCCAGAATCCGTTTTCTGTTTTGTATTCTACTACATTTTGTAATGTTCTGCATTTTGTAATGAAGAGGCTAT
Source organism: Cranoglanis bouderius (assembly GCA_023630585.1). Lineage (NCBI taxonomy): Eukaryota > Metazoa > Chordata > Actinopteri > Siluriformes > Cranoglanididae > Cranoglanis > Cranoglanis bouderius. The sequence continues at coordinate 17,859,259 of CM042564.1, forward strand.
GTAAGCTTTCTCACTTGAGACTAAAGTACAGCACAAGGCACCAGGCTGTGTAAAGTTTTGACCGAGAGGGGAGTGAAACCTCACTGACATTCAGCAGGTGTGCTGTTGTTTCAGTGAGACATGAGAACACTTTGTTCCTACAATTAGGTCAACACTTTTGTTCAATATCTATGCTACATGGTAATTCAAGTGGATCCTGTTTAATAGATTACAGCGTAGTTTCAACGTTATATTTCAGGAAGGTGATGACACCTTTACAAAATTTGAGGGGTTTTCCTTGATGCTACTGGATATTTCTAATGAATCATGGTGTAGGAGTAGACAACAATCTGAAGGTGGTTATGACAGCGAATGTTTGCATAACAGAAAGGAAAGAGTTTTGGAGACTAGGAGAGACGGGTAGAGTGACCAAGGTGGTTTCTAATCCTTGGCAAAAGTACCTTGTTCCTCAAACATGTGCTCGGCAACTGACATCATGTCGAGCTGCATTAGGGGATCATTCAGAGAGCTAGTTCTGTTTACAGACTACAAACATTTTCACATACACTGTGAGAGCTTAAGGAGATTGCTGTTTTATTGTGGATTTTTGGACTTGTCTTTTAGGTCTTGCTTTAAAGCTAATCAAAGGGGATGTCAAACAACAATGTAATGACAAAATCTGTCTTATTGATGGTTTGGATCCATACAAACAACCAACAAGAGTGGAGTAATGCTTTGGAAATACTACCTCCTCTTACGTTTCTTGACATCTTGAGTGCCTATTGTTTTGAGCACAGTTTGCCCTACTGTGTTACTGACAGTTAAACAAGCATATATGTTTAAGCATATAAGCATATATTTACGCATTAAATGAACATATATCACCTCTTGCTTCTCTAGTTTCGGCTCCACACAGGATAACTGTAAAACAACAGTCAACTGTCGTGTCCAGTCTATAACATAAAAAAGCTTCCCACCATAATGACTAAAACACCCGGTCTGTATGAAAACTCATCGACTAGTTAGACTAGTCATCTGACTAGATGATTGAGTATCCATTCCACAGTGGGGGATCACCCATAAGATTGTGCCATAATGTCACATTCCCAAACCCTATAGTATGAGATGTTGAGGAATCAGGACATGATGGGTTGACAAAGAATGCCATAATCAAAGCTATGTATAAATTCAATTATAAGTTTAGATAAATACACTGATTACTTCAAACAAACCAGTACATGCAACTGATGCAAGTCAAATTTAAACAAATGGAAAGCAGATACTAAACAATGATACAGTTGGAATTCAAAGATAGAATTGGCCACCGACCGAACCATCCTAATCCAATGTGACCTGTGCTGCTGCTCCTTTCTTTCCATGCTATTGGCCAGCTGGTAGTGACGCATGCCAAAGAAATGCCTGCATTCCGAACAGGGAAAGGAACACAAATATGGGCCATTACTCCTAGCTCTACCATAAACATGGCTGCATGAGCCGACAGCATTCCAGCACTATTCTGCTGAGTTACTCCATTTCACAATAACATGCTAGAGCGGGGGACAACTGAGAGAGTCCATGAGGTCATGTGTGAGGTAACTACGCGGACAAACCCGGGGTAAAGAGATCAGTAAATGGGGGATGGGAAAGAAGTGTTTCTCCTCAACTGAATTAAAACCACAGAGTGACAAGGCTGCACTTTAATTTACTGTAGCAGTGCATGATTCTGAGAACAGATGTGTAGGTCAAGGACAAGACAAACCCATGCAAATGTGAGACACTGACATTCACGAGCACTAAATCTAATACCTGTGGGTTATTGTTTGTGGAGATGAGACTGAGGTTTCATTAAACGTGGCACAAAGAAATAGAGAATGAAAATACTCAGAGAGAGAGAGAGAGAGAGAGAGCGTTCTATCCCTGTCTGCTATGCTGAGCAGCTCCTGTTGGCAGTTGGTCTGCCCCTCCTCCACGCTCTGGTATCTTTGTTAATCAGGTGTGGGGGAGGAAAAAAGAGAGCCTTGGGAGAGAGCAAGTACTGTTCTGTCTAACTGCATCTTGAAAGGGTTAAAGAAGAGTCAATGGCGCAACAAACAAAATACAAACACATGCATGCAGTCTCTCTGAAAAACTAACATGATACAATGGGAAGGTGTGATGTTGTTAGACATAAAAGTACCTTTTTGATTAGATAATCATATGCTGATATTATTTATATGTCAATAGACAGTAAGCCTATGTTCATATCCCTGGAGGGGACTGCAATACTAGATAAATAAAGAACTCCCATTGTTTAGTTTCCCATGGACCAGACCTTAGAAACGTTCTTCACGTATGTTCACTGCAAAAATGCCAAACATGGTTTTTGAGCAGGAATCAAATGGCTAAACTTATTAGCATTGTTGGGGGAAGCTAGTTTGCACTTGTAACATGTCAAGCTACTCATGATTTAAAATAGCTACAACCAAAGTACACTTTCAATAATATAGCTAATTACACTACAGGCTACTAAGAATAAAAGCTAATTACACTGAAGCTACTTTGTCAAACTGATGAAAATCAACTGACATTTTCATTTTATTGTGCAGCTGAATGATTACACAAACGATTTTACTTTTCTCTCTTAGTGAGAAGCAGTTAATGCGCAACACTGTATGAAAAGAAGCCGTTAACATTTACCAACAATCATCAAAAAAGCAACAGATACAGAGAAGGCTCTCTTCACTGCTCTTGGTTCTACTCTTTTCCATCGAAATATCTAGCCAGCTAGTTTTGCTGCTAGTACCTGGTGAGACTTGTTACTGCCATGCTACTCAAATGTAGTTAAGCTTGTAGCATTACTATATAGAGCTAGCTACTGAACACTGCTTACTATTTTGGGAAAAGGTCAGACGAATCACAGCATAACTTTTATTCACTTTTATTCAACTGTCGTAGCTTTATTGATTAAGCCTGTGAACTCTGTTCAATAGACCAACACATGATATGATGAGATTATGTATGCTGGAATCTTAATGGGTTGGAACATGTTTTCACACCCTGCTGTACGACCGGGTTTTCACCAGAGGCTGAACAGATTGCCATGCAAATTAGGGCACAAGTCTGCACAATGCAGATGCTAATGTGTGTGACAGATACTGCACCTTGGAGGTGGGTGGCACTCCTTAAACCAATGTTGAGCTTTGGGTAAACAGTCAGCCTTTAAGCTCACACCAGGATCTTGATTCCATGATATACCAGACGGACAGCCCCAACAATTTTTTTTTGTAAAGGTCTGTGTGATAAAATTGATAAACGCCACCAATATACATCACGTGTCAGTGCAGCAGCTACTCACTTTATTCTGCATTCCTTAAAACAATGCTAGCAACTATTTTTTGTTTGTATGTCTTATTATGAAGGTTGGAAGAGGCCACTGTCTGAGAGTGGTCAGTCCTGCTCCTGCAGCCCGTGGCTTAGAATAGCACCAGCACCCTCCAAACACACACACACACACACACACACACACACACATTTCTTTCCCACTTCACAAACACTGCACAAACCCGTAGGTCACACTGACTTCCACTGAGCTGCTAAATTCTCCCTCTCTCTCTCTCTCTCTCTCTCTCTCTCACACACACACACACACACACACACACATGTGCATTCCTGCTGAATGAAAAGGTAAGCAAAAAAGAAGCATATGGTGCTGAATATAGCAGCTGATTTATATACATAGCTTGGAACACATTAAATAACTCAGAATGCAACATAACCATGCTGTTTACTCTTGTGTTATCTTATTGTAATCGGTTACTGATTTACGCAGTGGCACGTCCTGGTTTTAAGGCATGTGGTGGTATCACCTTGTTATGTATTGGACAAGGTTGTGCTTGCAAAATGCCCACAACACTACAATGATCATTTCAGTCAATATGAGCTAGTTTCATTATGAGTGAATTGCACAGGAGTAATAAACTTGTCAGAGATAGCTGAGAATTGGGGTGACAATTTCACATGTAGTGGTTTCATTTAGCAATCTTTTAATACAGTTGCGTGTACATGGTTTTGTAAGTTTTGGTAACGACATTTTCTTCATACTCATACTTCGAACCTCCTAAGCATGGCATACGCTAAATCCAATAATGCAGCTCAGCCACTGCAGCACATCAACTACCGTAGGCATAGACCAGACCCACCTTTCTTTGATATCGCAGCATTTCTTTTGTCCTAATAGCATTTATGCACCTTCGAGTGATTTTATGGATGGATTTATTTGTTAAACAAAACAATCAGTTTTGGGATTCTACATATAACTTTTAAGGGTTAATCCAAGGGACACTCTTTAGAAACTTCTAGAAAATCTATCTGTCTGTGTTAAGTCGGAAGTTTGCATTCCCTTAGAACAAAATGGAGAGGACAAAATAATTTATTATATACCAACTTATTTGAAGTGTGTTAGATTTCACAAATGTTCCTTCATTATCACAATTAACAATGAACGATTTTAAGTTTTTAAGTGACTGGTGTCATGCACACCTTCCCATAAAAACAATACTTGAAACGGTAACACTGAAACGTCAGTACTACAGTACTAAATCGTTTTCTCATAAAGACACTGAAACACTCTTTGCACAATAACACTGAAGCACGGCCAATGGGAACAAAGGACACAGAGAGGCCCCGCCCCTTTCGCTTCGGCCTGCCTCCGATTTGCTCACGCGCATATAATTCCCGAGCTGACCCACTAAACACATACACACATATATATATATATATACACACACACACACACACACGCTCACTTCGCGCATCGCGGATGACTATGAAGCTCAACCTTTTCGGAATATAAACGCTAATTTCAAGGAGTTTGGCTACACATTGCTGAACCAGGGCTCGTTTGCAGTGCTACTGGGAAATTAGTGTATTTTAAAAGGTAAGCAGATTTCTGCTGGCTGTGAAACACGGAGCTGAAGCAGGACACGAGCACGCAGCTCTATTGTTCGCTCCAGTGCTCACTTTCTTCACTGCACACTCCGGGGTTGCATTTGCGGGTTTTGTTTTTGTTTTTACGATAACGAGCCTGTGTAATGTTTTTACTGAGTTAGGATCTTTCATGCTATCACGCACATTTGAGCGAGATAAGCATTTATTTGTCTGGGACTCGGGTTCAGTGAGATAACTGCTCTCTTTTGTTGCCTTGTCCCTTTATGTGTTGTAAATTTAGCAGGAGACGTGTCCATAAGAGTGTTTGCTACTGTATAAATCAGTCCGAGTGTGAGTGGTTTGGATTTGCATCAGTGATATTTTTGAGGGGTTGTATTTGAGAAGCAGCCATGGGTAGCCAGCTGGAAAAGGAGAGAGACACCTTGGCTATTCTGCAGTGGGAAAGGTGCACACAGTGAGGAGCCATCTAGCAGATCTGTGTGTTGTTACAATCAAGTGTCTCAGAGGATTACGTTGGTTAACCAATGCTCTGACTATTAAGACCGCTCAGGCTTATCTGGCTGTACACTGTAGTTTTGTATTGTCCTTGTACAAAACCTGGTTAAGTCGTGTTTGTTGTTCAGTGGCTGGGTCTCATTAGGTATGCACCAGTGGAAGCACACTGCAATTTGTGCTTGGTTTGTTTCGGGTGTTTAATGCCTTGATTTGCCTCGCACAAACCCCTTTGCTTGGTCATTTAATAACTGCTGTTGACTAGCAGTTGGTGGTAGTCACTCCTCAGCTATTCTTGTTTACATTGTAGTTGACAAAATTCCACTTTTATAATGCAACGTTGTGTTCTGTTTCAAGGAAGGGAGAAGCCATGGCAGAGCACATGATGATGCCCATGAGCCACGGCCAGGCGAATGGCAACCTGCACGCCTACCGAATGGGCATGAACGGCCAGCAACACGCCCCCCAGCCCGGCCTGAGAACCATGCCCAGTGGACAGATGATGCATTACGGGCCTCAGGGTGCCATGCAGCGGCCCAACATGGTGATGAATGGGCAGATGAATGGAGGAGCGATGGGTCATCACCAAATGCAGTCATCCTCCATGATGTACAACAACCAGGGTCAGCAGCACCAACAGCATCATATGCACCAGCAGCACCATCAAGGCCAACAGCAGCAACAGCAGCAGTACATGTCCGGAGCCCTCAACTCCCAGCAGCTCATGGCCAGCATGCACCTTCAGAAACTGAACACCCAGTACCACGGGCACCCGCTCAGTGCCATGAATGGGCACCATGTGCCAAACGGAGCTCAGTTTCGCATGGGTCCGTCTCAGCTGGCCAACGTGCCGCACATGGGCGGTCCTGCACTGGGCCTCAACGGCATGGATGCTGACCTGATTGATGAAGAGGCTCTCACAGCGTTAGTCATGGAGCTGGGACTGGATAGAGTGCAGGAGCTGCCAGAACTGTTTCTGGGACAGAACGAGTTTGATTTCCTACCAGACTTTGTCAGCAAACAGCAGCCCAGCACAGTCAGCTGCTGAGGTGTATAGAATGAGACACTGAAAGGTTGAACGATGCAGTAAGAGGTGATAATTACCCTGTTCATAGTCTGGGAGAGAACTGTCTCTGCAAAGTAGAGAAGAACGGGCAGATGTTTCTCTGGTTCACTACTGGAAAGAGTGGTGGAGCTCCAGCCAGAGCTGTGTCCCTTTTGGGATGGGGTAGTAAATAATACTCTCGCCCTTCCAGACACGAATGTAACAACATTGCCGAACTATGAGCTTGGTGCAATGTAAAGCGCTCTTAGTTCTCTTAGCAGTTTTGCATTCACATGTAACTTATTTATGTTCACTCAGTACCAACATAGATTGCAAAGCTTTGCTGAGGAAGTTCTGTGCAGGATGTTGTGTTGCAGTTTTGATTGGGGGATGGGGTTTGGGTTTCTAAAATGTGTAACTTCAGGCTCTGTGGTCTTATGGTTTGGTGTTGAACTGGGAGATTCCCATTTGTAATGAACTGGTCACCAACAGTATTAACTGGATTAATCAGCTATGTATGTGCTCTATTAGATGTACCAAGCAAACCCATATAGATATATTTCAGTATCTACTGTGGATCTTACCATCATAAATGTAGAACTGCCTTAAACAACACAGTTTTTATTTATTTGTTTCATTGACCTTTGAGGGTAAGAGAGGTTAAACGTTTTGGCTTTACTCCTTTTGTTAATAAAGATGGCCAAGTTTTATCTGTGGCCTAATTATGTTCTCTGAATTTACTGGAATGACAGAGAATGCTGCTGAAATCAGTAAATAGGCCATGGGTTGCCATCTTGCGTCCTTTGTGTTAGAGGCTTTAACAGTGAGCTTCTCCTTATTTTTCAGTCCTGGCATGATTTAAAGAGTGATGCATCTACAAAAAAAAAAAAAAAGTAGGCACAAGCCATATTGTCTGTCTTATTCTGCTTCTACTTGACACCAAATGGTAGCCACTAGTGTGCACTGATCCTCTCGCACGCTAGTCATATTTTAAAGGTTTAAATCTTGTTCATTCTACCCACTTATCTGTTCTATTGATCAGACGTGATCCATTAGGTGTATATCTTGACTTTGTGACCCATAGCCAAGCAGATTGCCACATAATGTAGTATGTTTTTACTTTTAAACAAATGGTGTATGTGTTTGTTTGGTGGGGGGTGGGGTGGTCAGTGAGAACAGTCCAGGTTAATCTGGGCTTACCTTAACTACACAGGCTCTTCATGCGTGCAGATTTTGCATCTGAGAACAGAGAGCATGGGTTCCATTTATGGCCACGTCCTGCTCGACCTTCGGGGGGGTTGCAATGGCAAGCCGTTAACGCTCCTTTGTCATTTCCTGCTTCTCAAAGGGGGTGAGGGTACAGTAGGACAGAGGTTATGTAGATGCCTATAATGAACATGCTTCTCTAAGGAGAACTTCATCGACTTCCAGTTTCTGGATCGAGCCCCCTAAAGCGTGTTTATTGTGCCCAGGTCAGCCAATTTGTGTTGTGCTTGAGGGGTGAGCTATAATGCGTTCACACTATAAATTTACAGTAGTCTTACTATGTATAATTGACTTTTCCTGGCTTGACATTTTATTTTCTGGAATGGCAAGTGGAAGCTAAGCTGACCCTCACTCATGGCTGCCTAGATATCAGGGTGGATACAACTGGTCCTTTGCCTTTTCTCTTGCTTTTGTCTGAAGAAAATGTATTTATTTTAAGCAATAATAAACTATTTTATTTATGGAACAAAACCATGTGGCTAATGTGTGGTTATTATTCAGATTGAGAGCTTTGATGATTACATATCTGTTAATTGCTTTCTGGGCAAGCATTTAAAATCAAGGTGCGAGGTTTAGAAATTAATATCCTGAGTTGAGCTTTTGAATTGAATGGTAGGGGTTTTCGGCACAAAGCTGCATCACCAATTTCAACACCTCTGGGGAATTCAGCTGCCGTTCTTGCCTCTCACTGCAATCTGAAACCTGCAGACAAGATTGTGTGTGAATTAGGAGAAGGCTGGGCTATGTAACGGCTCTTGCCTTTCCGCTGATCCAGAATCTAAGATGACCGCTTCCCACCCTAGCCACAAATTGTCTGCTAGATAGGAAATGGGTGTGAATATTTATTACACACTGCATTTGTCTTAGTCCGGTGTAATGCTTGGGTAATATTGCTTAGACAGCCGTGCTTGCAGTGGCTGTAATTATTGCGTATCGTGATCTATTCATGATCGTTATCCTTGAAATAGTTCGTGTTCACTTTTGCACGTGTCAGTTTTCGACATGGGAGCCAAACTAGACAGACTCTACAGGGTGTGACGGCAGATATTTACAGTTAACTGGTGACTGTTTTTCTCTTTCTCTCTGCCTCTCTTGGGCCACCCACAACAACCACTATACACGCTTCCTGTGAGTGCTTACAACGTTCTCATTCTAAATCAACAACCGAAAACCCACCACAGTGAAGCACTGAGGTCTCCACAGAGTTACAGAACAACCAGAAAAATAAAAGTGCGATCACAAATGACAAAGTTCAGAAGGTTTTTTTTTGGTCATGGTCTGGGGATTTCTCCATTGGGGTTTAACCCGGAGTTTTACATGATCCCGGATAGGGGACCCCTGAAATGGCACTCTGGTTTTACAGGCAGTCTCACAGGGCTTGATTTCCAGGCAGCACACAGTACATCTCATCTGAGTCACCCGGTGTCCCCATCCGCCCACTATTCTCGATAAGCTAAATGAGATAAGGACTACTGTTCTGTAAATTAATATACCTAAACACAACCATTTCCAGACACACCACAAGGCTGCGTCTCTGAGTATAAATAACTACTAAATAAAACTATTGTAATAGCACCACTGATTATTTTAATGGCATAATCAATGAATGATAAAACCACTGCTGTTTACATCAGCTATATGATGGTTTCCACTGATTCAGCCTGATGTGAGCATCAGTAGCACAAGCCTTTGCAATCAATAAATGAGCAAATCATTTAGAGCATTTAAATGTACAGCCGTGGCCAAAAGTTTTGAGAATGACACAAATATAAATTTTTACAAAGTCTGCTGCCTCAGTTTTTATGATGGCAATTTGTATATACTCCAGAATGTTATGAAGAGTGATCAGATGAATTGCAATTAATTTCAAAGTCCCTCTTTGCCATGAAAATGAACTTAATCCCAAAAAAACATGTCCACTGCATTTCAGCCCTTCCACAAAAGGACCAGCTGACATCATGTCAGTGATTCTCTGGTTAACACAGGTGAGAGTGTTAACGAGGACAAGGCTGGAGATCACTCTGTCATGCTGATTGAGTTAGAATAACAGACTGGAAGCTTTAAAAGGAGGGTGGTGCTTGAAATTATTGTTCTTCCTCTGTTAACTATGGTTACCTGCAAGGAAACACGTGCAGCCATCATTGCTTTGCACAAAAAGGGATTCACAGGCAAGGATATTGCTGCTAGTAAGATGGCAGCAGGCAGGTGTGAGTGCGTCTGCACGCACAGTAAGGCGAAGACTTTTGGAGGATGGCCTGGTGTCAAGAAGGGCAGCAAAGAAGCCACTTCTCTCCAGGAAAAACATCAGGGACAGACTGCTATTCTGCAAAAAGTACAGGGATTGGACTGCTGAGGACTGGGGTAATGTCATTTTCTCTGATGAATCCCCTTTCCGATTGTTTGGGGCATCTGGAAAAAAGCTTGTCCGGAGAAGAAAAGGTGAGCGCTACCATCAGTCCTGTGTCATGCCAACAGTAAAGCATCCTGAGACCACTCATGTGTGGGGTTGCTTCTCAGCCAAGGGAGTGGGCTCACTCACAATTTTGCCTAAGAACACAGCCATGAATAAAGAATGGTACAAAAACATCCTCAGAGAGCAACTTCTCCCAACCATCCAAGAACAGTTTGGTGATGAACAGTACCTTTTCCAGCATGATGGGGCACCTTGCCACAAGGCAAAAGTGATAACGAAGTGGCTCGGGGAACAAAACATCGACATTTTGGGTCCATGGCCAGGAAACTCCCCAGACCTTAATCCCATTGAGAATTTGTGGTCAATCCTCAAGAGGCGGGTGGACAAACAAAAACCCACAAACTCTGACAAACTCCAAGCATTGATTATGCAAGAATGGGCTGCCATCAGTCAGGATGTGGCGCAGAAGTTGATTGACAGCATGCCAGGGCGAATTGCAGAGGTCTTGAAAAAGAAGGGTCAACACTGCAAATATTGACTCTTTGCATAAACTTCATGTAATTGTCAATAAAAGCCATTGACACTTATGAAATGCTTGTGATTATACTTTAGTAACAGTAACATCTGACAAAAAGATCTAAAAACACTGAAGCAGTAGACTTTGTGAAAATTAATATTTGTGTCATTCTCAAAACTTTTGGCCACGGCTGTAATTTCCTGTGGAACCAATTTGACTGTTTGGATTTCCAGGTCTATCAATTTCTTCAGTTATAGAAAAGTCTTGTTTTGCGTTCATTAAACATGTCTAGTCCTAAGACCTTAGTCTGTATAGAAATAAAGATATATGGGCATTTATAGGTTTTATCTCATCGGTGTCGTCAGTTTAATTGAACTGACCCGGTGGATATAACGATATAACATCGTTATCATGACCAATTACTTCATAAGAATCAATGATTTTGTATTATCACTTAATTTTCTTCTTTTATTTTTGTAGTTGTTAATTATAAATAGCATTGTACTCAGAGCTTTTCACAGTTTTTACACAGCCTTTCCCACTGTTTTGCTGGCACTCTTAGAAAGCATACGTGTGATATACAGTGTATATCGGGTATCGTGAGAATACATGAATGTGATATTTTTGCCGCATTATTCACACCTAAAGGTCACTGTTGTTTTCATTGTTTACTAAAAATGTCAGTATCTACAACTACCAATACGAAACAAGTTTGAGAACTCGTAGGGCAGCTGAAGAGCTTGACGTTCCCATAAGAAAAAGTCTTTGCTATTATAATACATGTTTAGGCATGGATTAGCTACATGTATCAACATGCTCTTAATTTTCTCTGTGAAAATGTGCTCGGCATTGGCAACACACTGGGATTTCTTTGCCACCTTTTATCATTGATGTGCGGAGTTTAGAAAGATCCAGACTTCCTGATCTTTTCGTGCGTCATTGGTTATATGGATCACTGACACTCATGATGTCCAAAAAAAACTTCCATCACGTTCCAGTAACTCTTCCTAAGTGATAAGACAAGTCACATAATCAATACAACCATTGCTAAGCCTATGACTACCTTTTCAGTTTAAATGTTTATGTTTCCATGTCATCTATGTGTGGACCATAATTCATATGGCAGCAGTAAATGTGCAGGTTGGTAGGGGGGCTTAAATTCAGGCCTTCACACCCCCTCCCTGTGCCGTGGCCTGAATTCTAGCCCCCCTACGACTTGTGCATTTATTGCTGCCTGCCTTTCATGTTAAGGGCAATGTGTAAATTATTCAGTTGCCTGTGTGAAGTGCAGACCTCTGCCTGGCCAGCTAGAACAGGTTGAGGCAGGAGTGGCACTGTTTGTTGTTGCTTGTGCGGTTGTGTGTGTGTGTGTGTGTGTGTGTGTGTGTGTGTGTGTGTGTGTCACCCTGCTGTGTCTCCATGGAACTGGCTTTAAACTCCTATGTGGCTGAATTTGACTGACACAATCATGGCTAGAGAGAGTGAGCTCCTCAACTATTACAAGCCACCTTTTTTTTTTTTTTTTTTTTTACTGTTAGGAAAAAGCAGATCAGCAGGTTTTATACACACAATCCAAATGTTTTCTGAGTACTGTGGCCGAACTACAAATGTGGTCCAGATTGAGCAGGTTTAATGTCTCACCTGCTGGAGATTACTATAACACTGACATGATGTGTAGAATCATCAGCATTTCTACAACTGCATGACACATTTGTCTGACGTTAGCAGGGGCATCTTATGTGAAAAATGTGGATGTCAGATGTTACGAAAGCAGAATTGCGCCAATACTCTTTAACATGATGGAAATATGGACGTTAATGTGTTGGTTTGAGAGTTTGAGACTGGACTTGGCTGGACTCCAATTAGTTCAATCTGATATATTATAGACAATGCAGGATACTAATCACTGCACTGGGCCTAGTCTAACCTTAACGTGTAACTCTGTGCAACAACATGCTTCATATGACTTCTCGTTCTTTTTGATTATTCTCTGTACTTAATTGATTCTGTCTCTTCAGGTCTCAGTCCTAGCTCGGACATAATTCACTTTTGTTCTTCTGCTAATCACATTTGACGGCTATGTTGGCAGAACAATATGCAGCCTTGTATCTCAACTTCTGATGCAGGGATGCTGTGGTACATTTCTGGTCAGAGGGGGCTCGCAGTGTGTCCAGCACTTAATAATGAATCATGTGACACTCATGCACATGATTTACTATGCTATGGAGCACACATACAGTACATTCTGTGGGTTAGGCCAGTAGACTAAACTCTGTTGTTTCTTCCTTCTTGTTGTGAGGATGTGGTGAGATTTACAGTATTTTGTATCTCTCTAGTCCAGCATCTGAGGGCTGCTTACATGTATCTTGTCAACACCAACTACACAGTTCTCATGAACAGTTTGTCAAAATAAGATATGATCTAGCAATGCATCTGCACTGATGTGGTAATTGGGTCATTAGTTCCACATTTTCATGAATGTTCACAGTGAAGCAGTGTACAGAGCAATGGGATTTTATGTATTTTGAACTGCCACCATAATTAATACATTTTTTTGACTGCAGGTTGGGCGGTTGGGCATTTAGCATATATTAAAATAATTATACTGTATTAATCTTCTTCAAGGTTAAGTATGTAAGCTGAATTTAAAAGGTAACAGTAGATGCACAGGCAATAACACATGCATATGCCATGGTTAGGATTGAATGTAGTGAATTATCAGGTGAATCCAGAGAAATAGAATAACGTAAGTACAGTAAATAAATATGAATTGAAATGTAAATACTGTATGAATGCATTTTTGATAATATAACGAATAATACAAGACCATTTTAGGGCCTCTGTTAAATAATTATTTAGGGATGTTTTAAATACAATGTGTTAAATAGAAAGTTTTGTGATGTTTTGCAATTCATATGCCAATGTATAGAATTGTTTTTTTTGTCTGCCTTAGTTACACAGGCCTGTTATCCCCGTGGAAGTTAGCATTAATGTAGTGTTAGTGATCAAACAAACTGAAGCTACTTATAAAGTAAATTACAAAGTTTAACCAACATTTATTACAAGGTGTTCTTTGGGTGTATTTACAGACTTACAGACAGTTAAGAAAAGCACAACACTGGATCACAGCAAATCTAACAGGACAAAAATTGAATATACCAGCAGAATGATACGGAAAACAAATTAGTTACATTACTGAACTAATTTCCTGGAAAATTAAAGTGCTATAACATAACTTGCCCCAAGTTGTATATAATATTATACACATGCAACGATGGAAAGGAAACACAGTAAAATAAAAACGCTGCAATTTCAGTATGCCTAATAAATAAATAAACTGAAAAAGGTTTTTATGTATTCCTAATGACATTAGCAGATGCTTTACACAAGAGTGTATTTGGTAAAGATTTCAGAACCATGCTATATTGTGTAGAGTCACTACTATGGCAACAAAATTACTACAAAGGAAACACATTGTCTACTGAGATATTTACCATGTAAATATCTGTATATGGACTATACAGGTTCAGAATTAAGTTACCTGTATTGTTCAGTTACTAAAACACTATATAAACAGCTTCATATACCTGAGCCGTCAGAATGATCAAATTCATCCCTGATTTCTCCCAGCAAGTAAGCAGTCTGTTGGAAAGTGTCTTTCTGTGGTTCACCAAGCATGGCATGGGAACATGCATACAGGCTGGTAAAGCTGCTCTTTAATGCAGAAAATGTGTGAGGGCTTTTATGCAGAGATAGACAAAAGAAATCCTGAGAAACTACAAAGGCTTTGCTGCCCCCTTGTGTTGACTCTAAATGGATAGGTGACACTCCTGAGCATCTTTAAAATGGTGAATACGCTCGTACTCAAATCTTCCTGTAGCTCATGAAATGACATTCTTGAACAAATCAACAAATAAGATGCAAGAACGCAGTTTTAAAATCTGTCAAACGACTTCATATTTTTATTTCAGTCTTATCACAATGTATGAACTCTAATATAGTATAAAACTGTAAAAAAGTACAAATTAAACACAGACACATACAAAAGAGATGCAGTTTATCATGGCATTAATTGCAGGTTAGGTATATACGCCTGTATAAAGTACAGTATTAGATATGAAAGTGCCTCAGAGTGAGACATGAATGAGTGAGAACCAGTCCCAAAGTTCAGTGGGACAGATCTAGTGTTTGTGTGATCTCTGTTAAAAGAAAACTGTAGGAAAAAAAAAAAAAATCCAAGCCCTTTTTGACTACAGCTATAGAGGATAAAAATAAGATTGTATTAAAATATGGAGGCCTAAAAATGGCCTTCCTACTGTCCATGCAGCTCTGATCCTGCATAGCTCAAGACCTGGCAAAAACAGGAACACGTTGAACGTTGCGTAGAGAAATGTGCGTTAATTAACTGACCCTATCATGACAATGGGGGTGTGCGTGCTACATGTAATGGGCACCAAAACAAATGACAACAAGGAGACACAAACAGGTAACAGACAAAAAGACACACTCAGAAATGACCACTGCAATGACAGTAATGCTTCAGTAAAGCTTCAGTGGACTGGGTTTCCACTATACTATGTGCTTGGTGGAGTAGAGAAGGGGATAAAGGTCAGCCTCTCGTGCTTAGCGACCCTGTTTCAGCTTATCGATGTGGAAGGTGAGTTTGAGGGCGGGCCCGAGCTTCAGGCCCATGTACTTCATCATCATGTCACTTCGCAGTAAAAGGAGAGCCTTCCCATCAATCTCCTGAAACAGGCCAATCGCAACAGAGAGACTCAAAATCAGGACGTTCAAACCACAGTGGCGTACAAACACACTGGTGCCTAAACTCGATACATACATGTTTGCGGAAAAGCTCTGCATGTGGGCCCAACTGAGGGTCCAGCTCTCTGATGAAGTGCATGACGTCCTCCACTGTCCACAGGTTTGGATCCTGCCCACTGGACCGAGGGCTCTCTCTTGAGTTCAGGAAACGCTCTGAACCTGTACCCAAATAAATACATCAACTAGGTATTCATATATTTGTTTTCAGTATCTTCAGTATTACTTAGTATTCATTTAAATGAGTGAAGTGTCTTTACTAGACATTCTGTTTTTTTAAACCACAAGAGGGAATCATCAGAAACTCTATGAAGCAAGAAGTGCATTGCTCATGTAATCTACATAATCCTATAACACACAAATTATGCATCTTGAGTAAACATTTTTAAAATAATCATTATTACTATTATTATTATAATTGCAAATCCTAAATAAGGGTTGTGGTTTGGATGATTCAAACTTACTATGTAACAAACAAGGGGACACATAACGTGTTTGTGTGTGTGTGTGTGTGTGTGTGTGTGTGTGTGTGTGTGTGTGTGTGTTCGTGCGTGTGTGTTCGTGTGTGTGTTCGTGTTCACACCTGCAGAGCCAAGGCGACACAGCTGACCAGGAGAGATGGTGCTCTGAGAGTGAGGGTGCAAACTCAGAGGCTTACTGGGGGACAGTCGCGTTTTCTCCAAGTTTTCTGAGCCTCCATTCTCTACCAGAAAAGACTCTGCACATGCGCGCGCACACACACACACACACACACACACACACACACACACACCACAATGTCAATAGTTATTGTGATACTGATATCAATCAATATCACAAAAACTATTTTCAGGATGCATAACCATCTCTCTTGATATTCAGGTTTGCTAGTAGAGAGCCAGCAAAAGAGAGTGTTTTGTTTACAATAAACTGAGCAGTTAAATCTTCTGGGTGCTATGTGGAGGATTTCAAAAGTTTTGATTATCCAAATGAGTTGATCTTTTTGAAAGCTTTTTAATTAACAAGATTCATTAAATAAATATTTATCTTTAAAGTCACATGTTTTCAAATGGTGGATAATGCCTAGGGCACTAATAAGTGTAGTACCTTCAGATGAGAGGCAGTGGCTTTTAGCCATTTTGTGTGGCAGTGAGCTGCTGCTGCAGGAGTCTGACAGAAATCTCTTTGTCCCTCGACCTGGTCCTGAACTGAGACACTCTGAAAAGCTCCTCCTCTCTGATACATAGTATACAAGAAAAGATGTATGTAAATACACAGATAGACAGGTATCTCATTCACTGCACAATATTCTCTTGTTAATGAAATAAGTTTTGTGTGGAGTGAGTGTCTGAGCTGACATATGAGTGTGTTTGTGAGTGGAGATGAGGTGGAGATGGGCTATGCAGGGACGGAGTGGGGAAAGAGAGAAGGTGGAGGGAGGTGGGGGTATTGTTAGGAATGCAGAGGGTGGTCGGGCACAGAATTTTGTCCCCGTTCAGCTCTCTAGTGCAGACCTGTGTAGTTATGGCTGTCGTAGTGACCTCCTCCCAGAGGCACTGGCTGGCTGCCGAACAGTGGTTCACAGCGCAGATTGTGGCAGAGCTTCTCCAGGAAGCGTAGTACATACGTCACACTGTTCACTGCTGGCAATGTAAGAGTGTGCTGTGTCTGCTCAAAGTGGGCTGCAGAGAAATAGGGCAGAGGTCAGGGGTTAGTCAGCAATTTACTATTGCTTAGTACCTACAGAAGCAAAGTGAAAGGCACAGTGAAATGTTTAAACTGTGCAAGTCCAATAAATAAATTACAGCATCCAGAAGATGATTATTAATAGTCATCATAAAGTTTTATGTGCTGACCTGAGATGAGCTCTCCTCCATGACCTGGTTTGAGACAGGAGAAGACAACCCTCTGATTATGTGCGCAGTCCACACAGGCCTGAACACACTGCTGCAGCACTGAAGATGCCCGTCCAGGCCCAAAGTGATCTGGCAGAGCTTGCACGCGCCGTGTGTCCAAGTGAGGACCCACCTTCCCCTGCTTATTCAGATACACACACACTGGAACACATACATACAAAGCCAGAATGAGAGGACGAGCCATGAGACAGAACATTCCACGTTACATGTCTGCTGCTATACAGCTGGACATGCAACCGCTCTGTGATGCTTCTCAGTTCACACTGGGTGTGTTCATGGGGAGCGAAGCATTAATTTCTGTGCTTCCTTGACGTGGTTTAGTAAATAAAATGTGCAAATATCTGTACTAACCATCAGATTATTATAAAGCATGCATGATCACTGTATATGGTAAGTTCATTAATCGAATAAGATTTTCACTCCTACATGGAAATAAAAACTTTCACAATTTTAACCGACACCAGGGGGCACACTGTTACTGCAGTGCTACAAGCTGAACTGTGCACACTTCAGGTGTAAATGGCCACGCTGTTTAACATGAAAGCATACTGGACACGATATTGTGTGTTGTGTAGAATGGACTTGAGTGAATTCTGAAAGACATGAATCTATGGAATCTATTCACTTTTGATTTCAACATGGAAGTTAGTACAGGGCACATGTCAGACTAAGCATGATGTCAGTACCTGTTGGAGCCTGCATGGCGGCGCTGGGGATGGTGGCATTGTCCAGAGGCACTGAGCTGGTGTCAGGCTCTGGAGTGCTACTGGTGGGGGATGTGGGCGCTGGGTCAGAAGCCACACGCTGTTTTCTCTGATTATGGAAATGATCACACACACGCATGCCAAAATACAATTTACTGACAGTTTTATACTGAACTTACACTCACATGACACAAATAGTGAAACACGTCCATTAAAGGTGCAGTAAGTAAGATACCTTTGAAAAACAATTCCAAATATTGTCAGAAAGTATTTATAGTTTCAACAGATGGGGCAGGATAGTATGGTTAAACAGGAATGTTCTTCCAAAGTTTTCATTGCAATTGCAATTTGCCTTGCATACAGCAGAGGCCTCTAAAAACAACAAACTGTTTCTTTAATCTGACATGATAAAGTGCTGCATTAAGGAAAGTGGTGAGACAGAAACCTTGGTGCCAGGTTTGGGGCCTCTCTTCTTTGGGATCTTGATAGTTTCTATCTCATTCTGCTGATGCAGTTTCTGAGTCCAGTTAGCTGACATTCGGCCCCTGGGTCTGCCAGGACCTGCCATTGCCCCTTCCAACCATGCAGCATGCTTAACCCAACCCATCTACAACACACACAAACATGTGTTTGACATAACTTGGGGATTGACCACACAAGAGATCGACCTGAATTAATTAATAATGAGCATTAAGACTGAAAACTCTTATAGTTAAGCACTAAAAGCAGTTGCTCCATCTTAAAAGCTCCTTAGCGTACCTTACTCCCAGGCTTGGGCCCTCTCTTCTTCGGGATTTTCACAGGTTCTGGTCCATTTCCAGGCTGATCTGCATGGGGCACCTCGGTAGAGGTGCTATCTTTCTGAGCCCAGGAGCTGGATGGCTTGCTTTTCTTGCGTCCAGGTTTACGGCGCTTCTGGGCAGGAGGCCTGATAGGCGCTGGGGGCATGGGCATGTCTGTGCCCTCCACGCTGCTGTCAGGTAGTGCACCTGAAGCACCCAGTGGCCTTGGCAAACCCACTGAGAGAAGAGGAAAAGAGAAGAACAATGTCATAACCAGAATGACTAGGTGCTATCAAATGTTTTAGCAAGTGGAGAGGTAGGTTTACTATCATTAATTTAATCTTATTAAGCTAGCACTTCATTCTGTGAGTTCAGCTGCTCTATGATGCATGAACAGCTGTTCAAAAAGATGCCATGACTTGCCTAATGTGGTATCACAAAGGAACCACATGCTTGTTGGTTACTATCATGTGATTGGGGAGTTCTAGCTAGTGGGTGGGTATTCTTATTTACTAAAAATGTCATTCAAACATTTGGATTTATTATAAAATAACCATTAGATTGTTTTTTTTTCTTTATCCATGAGACACAAGTAATTCCCAACTATGCACCATAAAAAACAACTTAGCTTTTCTCTAACAAAATAAAAACAAAGTTTTATTTCCTTCTGACAATGTAAATAATTGAAAATGTAAATAACCAAGATTGTTGTCATCCCATTGAACCACTACAATGAAATGCAAATTGCAAATTGCTTAAGATTTTCAGGAACTGATTACTGATAATGACCATTTCCTGTTTCTCACATATGTAAAGTGAAAGCTGGTTGTTGCCCTGCACAAGTGAAATAATAGATATTAAATATACAAGTACATATATAAATATTAAATTTAAGACAAGTTGTGTGTTCTTTTCACATGTGAGGGCTGTGTCATGTCAGTCAGCATCACATACATTCACAGCAGAAAATTTCTCAGTAGATTGATCAACATACAAAAAAAAAAGAAAAAAAAAAGTTTCAAGTCAGAAATATTTTGGAACTACAATCAGAATCATATGTTGTGATCTGGTGAGACCTAAATATAAAGTTTTGTCCATAAACACCATCTGCATGCCTGGTAAATATATACACACTGGTAAATATATACACTGCTGCAGCTGCTCCAGAGGCATTGCTCAACATGCACATGGCAAGGCTTTTGTTTTCAGAGCCATGGTGACCCATTTTGCTTTACGCCACTGAACAAAAACAAGAGTTACGTTACACAGTCCTGTTGCTGATGGCCCCTTAAACACACTGTGTGTGCGCGAGTGTGAGTGAGTGAGTGAGAGAGAAAGAGAGAGAGTACAGAATAATGGTGCCTAGTGTGCAGACAATTAAGAATAAAATGTTATTGTGCTAAATGAAAAGCGCAGTAAATTTAGGAACCTGAAAAGCAATCCTGAAATCCTGAAAAGCAAGACAGCTGGTCAAAAATGCAACACAAAAACCCACACACATCCTTTATCTTCTGTGGAGCTAGATTTGTACACACCTGTGCAGGCAGCCAGTTTTGCAGTTCACACCAAGCTGAGGAGCACTCGAGAGGTTCACAGACAGCCCAGTTCACAAGCCAGACTGAAAGAGACACACGCTGTCTGCACTATGGTCTGTTGTGTAGGTGTAAGCGTGTGTGTGATTAGGGTGTTACAGGCCCCACACTTCCTTCCTGCCCTTCAGTTTCAATATCTTCACAAAGCCCTTGCAAAACAACACAAGTAGAAGGTGATGCCCTGCTTCCAAGTGATGGAATTCAGGAGTGCTGGGACACTTGTATACACACCACATCTGTGCCAACCATGTGCCAGCACAGGGACACAGAGCAGGCGCTGGTGCTGGCAAAATACTGCATTTTACAACCTCTCGCAGTCCTTTGCACTTTCTAACCCCTTACATGGGCCCCTTTCACTCTCACACACATACACAAAACACCATTTGCATATGTCAGCCGCCACACTGAGTGTACAATGTTGACACCTATGTGATTACACCCACTTGAGACTGAAAACTTAGAAGGCACAGGAAAGACCCTGCAAATAAACACACGCAACATATAACAGTGTTTGTTCTGGACTGATCCCAGTCAGATTTATAACTGTAGGAGTGGCCCATGCTTGCCTTGGCCTGTGAGGTATGAGTACACATTGTATGTCTATCTGTTACACACAAATACACAACGTTCCAAGGTGCTTAAATAAAAAAGCACTGATACAGTGTCACATACGGTCATGTTCTCTTTCACCCAACAAAACACAGAACTTACCACAAAATGACCTAGTGTCCCAGATTTATCTGAGCTCCTTTTTTTCACTGCTTGTCATGAACCGCAAGTCTCTTTCTTTCTCCTGGGTAGAACTCAGTGCCCCCTGTGTCCTGCCTTTCACCCTCTTATCCACAGTCCCACCCATAGAGCTGGACCACTCCTGCTCTTCCTCCCATCTCTGACAAGGCGAACTACACCCACATGAAACAGTAAACCTCTCACTCTTCCCTACTTTCTTTTCACTTCGCTCTGGGAGCAGGCGCCAACCTGAGGCCCACTGCTGGGCACCGAGCGGTGGTCCTCAGTGCCAGCTGGGCAGGTGCCAAGAGCTCGTAAAGCAATAACACTCCTGCACAAAACTTTCTCTATTTCTCTATAGTCATTTTGCTCAGTAGCAATCAGTTACATATGTTTCACCTCCTGTAACCTTTTCAAGCTGAAGATTGTTTCTATTTGTTGCATTCAACTTCATGCATTCAATTCATTCATTGCATTCAGAATTTCAATGTTCTGTAATGTATATGTGACAACGCCTCTTCTTCCCTAGTAATTAATTAATAGGTCTAATCTTTTTTCAGTCAGATTTTCGGTGGCATACGTCATAAATAGAGTTACACATTACACATTACAATTTCACATTAACAAACTCACAATATTCTTCAATTACCTTGACAGGAAGAGAGAGCGCAACATATTTCAAGCAGGAAAATTGAGTCGAGACAAGAGCACCGGCCAAATGATTACCAGGGGTTTCAGTTAATATCAGGGAGTTCAAAACACCAACCAATTGTCAATCATTCCAGATTCATTTGACGACTGGCTCACGTAACGTTTGTATAGGGGGGGACCTTTATTTGTGAGCAGAGGGGACTGCTCTTTTGGCATATTTTTGAGTGACAGCTCGTACTAGTGATGTTAAAAGGCGGCGCTCCTACACAAAACGTGAGGGGGTTGGCACATCTGTATTTGTGTGGATCTGATCACACATGGATATGACAGAACCTTTTGGGAAAGCATACATAAATATAACACTTTACTTTATTGCTTATGTACTGAAAGGTTATAAACTACGTAAGAACAGTTTTATTAAGATATTCTCTCATTTCTGTCTTCCTATGACATATTATTTGAGCATAATGGTTGTAGTTTCAAATTCACATCATATAATGACGTTGCTGATTGCAAAAACAAATGCCCTTAGACCAAGCAAAGAGATCTTCTGTTCTTCTCTTTGTGCAAGTAAACATGTTGAATTTCCTCTCTGTTATAATTACACATGCACTGCAGATACACCCAATAGATATTAATCAGTCCTGGAATATGCAGTGCTCGACCCTCACACCAGTCATTACACTTCCAACCTGGCTCCTTCATCCTATTTCCTATTTGAGCAGTAAGCACACGGTGACTGAATGCTGACAAAAACATCACTCAGCACTAATAGATGATTTGCTTTCACACAGAAATAGATAAAAAGGAGACCTTTAGTGCCAGGCGGCTGAAGGTTGTCTCCAGTCAGAGTGCACCAGCCTACAGGAAAAATGTCTCTGGAATCGTAACGGCAGTAATAGTCAAAAGCTCCCCTCCAGCCATCGAAGGTGACCAGCACCTCCACTCCTCGTAGTGCCCCCACTGTGGCAGGACAGATAAAATGAGGGTTTTTCCTGTCCACCGCCTCCAGCTTCATCCCCACCTGGAAATGATTCTGCTCTGGAGAAGGAGGTTCCTGCTGAAAGGGTCAGGGAAACAGAGACAAAGACAGAAAATCATTATGGAGGGAAAAAAAGAATTAAGATTAGTTAAGTCTGCATTTGTACAGCTGTTCTGAAGTGAAAATCAAACATATTTTCCATCACTTCCAATCAGACTCTTTCCAGTATAACAACAAACCAACATGCTTAATATGCTACACATCCAATGAATATGAGCCAGGTTAAACAAACTTTGGGTTGGCATCACTTTCTCTTAAGTGTGTGTGCTTTAGTAAAGCTGTTTAAGCTGTCTCTGTGTATCCCTATGTGTAAGTGTAACTGCCACCGTGAGAAAATGGGAGATACTTGTAATTAATGAACTGATGCTTATTATTAAGGAATTTCATCAGGGTAGTCAGATGTAGGTGATGGGAGACCTTGGTCTGTAGCTTTTATTATCTAGCCCCTCAGGGGTCTGTGATGCATAGCCAGTCCTTTATTTTGCTGTTACAGTGCTGGAAATCACAACCCACCATTATCAGTGTTATTATATTTATTAATTTTATTTATTATAGAGTTTTTATAGTTATTAGGATTTTAGAATTTAATCCAAACATTGGTAACTCAAAAACAACTAGGTCTATAAATAATGTCAACCTAGACCTACTGTATTCTGTCAGTGGAATGTTCAGGAGAAAACAACAACAACTCTATGGCTCCAATATTACCAAAGATACACACATTTAAATAATGAGCCTAATAATTTAATAGTTGGATTAGGTGTATTTTAAAAAAAATCTGTGCTGAAGAAACGTTTAAAGGGCTACCTGCCTGCAAAAGGTTTTAGAAGCCCCTGGTCTAGCCAAGGAAACACAATTTAAGGTAATAATTTAAAACAAGTTAAGTACCAACATTACAGTCAACATCAGAAAAACTTATTATGAAAAGGATAGTCATGAAATTTTGAAATGCTGATGTTTTCTACCTTATTTGGTCTAGTTTACGTTTCAATCTCTGAAAACACAACTCTGAAAAATCAAAATACGTTCCAGCATCTGTACAAACCCTGTAACGAGGAGAACTGTCTTCTCTACTTTTTCTATATTAAGTGCAACAGTTGTGCGATCTACGCCTCAGGCTCAAATGCGGTTACATGTTTTGTTTTACAAGTTTATGAAGACATTTACAGTCTGGTATAAGAAGGAGAATAAGTCTCTCCTACCAGCAGAAATGTGTGTGTTGTATGGAATCAGATAGATACCTTGTGAAAGATGCGTGCTGGTGCCATCTCGGCACCGTTGAGTGTTTTCAGTAAGAACATGGGCCAGGACGATGCGTTCAGACGGAACCCTGGGGGAAAACATTCACACACAGAAAACGATTTACAGAAATCTATCAAGATGAAATAGATAGTCCCAAGGGGGGTGATGTTTAAATGAATGAATGAGAAATGCTGTGCAGACATGTGTTGGTGCTCCCAATGCCAAAAAACACTTTCAGTGGTAAAAGTGTAGCAGCATTCATCTTCTGACTGACTTTTTCAAATTATCATGTTGCTGACATGCATTAACAATATAAAATCTTAATCCTGATCTGGATTCTTAGTTAGTAGTGACATCTAGAGGACGCCAAATACTTCACATGACAAAATGCTTAATAAAACTGAATTAAAAAAAAAAAAATCTTAATAAGCCTCTATTGTGTGTAGACACAAGCATATCCTAGGGGCATAATATCAACGTACTGCTAATTTGGTTGGGTGCAAGTTTTGTTTTGTTTAGCCCAATTGCTATATCTGTGGACAGGACTGAATGTACGTGCACGGACATGTGTGGGCTGGCGCAACAGGGCTTGACACATCTGCTTATGCAACTTTTACATAGTTATTAATGATCTCGACCCCTTCATAGCAAATACTCAAATGGTATTTCTCTGACTTCAAGCAATGGTTTAAGTGCAGTCCCATTTCTTATAACACAGTTTAATGGATGCACACAATTTATATCATAAGTATAATGCAATATAAACACTAGCTCTACCTCAGTACTAATTACAACTAACTAACTATATTTGAATCAGTGACACAGGATATAGGCTGGTGGAACATGCACTGAAAACGATGTATTTAAGAAAAGCACTACAACAGAACTAATTAATTAACTGACTAAAATATTTTAAGAAGAAATCACTAGAATAAAATTCAAATGGGGAGCTCATGGAATTTTAGCAGCCTTTCAGGATTTTAAAAAATTGAAAAGAACAAGCAACATGAAAGTAGACTACACTACACTATATGGCCAGCAGTTTGTGGACACCTGACCATAACACCATTATGTGGATCTTCCCCAAACCACAAAGTTGGAAGCACAGAATTGTATTTGTATGCTGTAGCAAACATGTTCCAGCATGGCAATGCCCCTGGGCACAAAACGAGCTCCATAAAGACATGGCTTGCCAAACTTGGAGTGGAAGAACTCGAGTGGCCTGCACAGAGCCCTGACCTCCTGACCCCCTACTGAACACCTTTGGGATGAACTGGAATGCTGACTACATGCCAGGCCTCCTCACTCGACCTCAGTGCCTGACCTCACTAATGCTCTTATGGCTGAATGAGCACAATGCTCCAAAATCTAGAGTAAAGCCTTCCCAGAAGAGTGGAGGGCATTAGAACAGCAAAGGGGGTGACTAAATCTGAAATGGGATTTTCAAAAAGCACATATGGGTGTGATGGTCAGGTCTCCACATACTTTTGGCCATATAGTGTATCACTGTCACTGCAATGTGTACACTCAGTTTTTAGGGTTATGAGAAGAGTTTATTTGATTAGATGTCACCTAAACACAGCTCTTAAGAATGTATTCTGCACTAAAAGTCACAAGAATACAAAGAATAATTCTGACAATTCTACGATGCCAGCACCAGGATCTTATGCCTTTTGAGTTTGTATTATGTTCATGAAAAGAGGACCGACAGACTGAACAATTTTAACCCTGATAAAGGATGATGTGGCTTTTTATCAATGCTGCCAATACCAGCATCATGTCCAGATTTACCATACTTGCCATACTGTTATGCAAACACAATAAAACGCATACTTGATGAATAATTAAGTTCTAAATAGCTCAGCCCTAAGGCGCAGGTAATGTTGGTAATGTTGAACCTATTAATAATCATGTGAGAATATGGGGGTCCTGCTCACCCAGGGGTGGCTGCAGCATGCCTCCATTCTTCTCGCAGCTACCGATGGGCTGGATCTCAGACGAGTCCACCAGGCGCCAGAAGTCGTTTTTGTTGTCGCTTCCATCGAGGCGCAGCCGGAGACGTGAGCCGGTCAGCCCCACCACTGTGGCAATGCAGGTAGAAGTTGTGTTTCTGGGGTCCTGAGCTTCCAGCTTCATTCCTGCCTTGAACTCATTGACTGGGGGTGTAGTGCTCTGTGGAGAGGGCACACAACATTAATGCACTGCCTTAGTCTCTCTGCAACAGCATTACTCCTCATCCTTTCACATAATAATAATTAAATGCACATGCTCTGTGATGTCCATCAGTAAATACTTCTCAGCAAAAATGCTAGACTTGCTATACTGAAGCCTGCTCTAGAACAGTTTGGGAATAAGGCAAGAACACTCACCTGTTTGAAACAGTGGGGCGGAGCAGCTAAAGCACCTGTCTCTTTCAAATACTTATCCCAACTGAAGTGGCCTAAGGAGAAGCAATAAAGAAAACATTTCAACCTTAGACGCCTAACTCTGTGTTTTCGATGTTACTGCATTGAGTCCTGTCTCATACCTTTCAGCTGAGGCTCTGGAAGTGGAGAAAGTAATCTACATTGCTGAGACATGGGTAGTAAAGTTTAAAACTGAAAATCAAATGGGAGTCAATCATCATTCTTGAGCAGAAATTCTGAAATTGGCTGGTCTTTTTGATTGGTAGAACAAAGCTATAATAATGTAGCTGTCAGTAAAAAATGTTGGATAGAAAAGAAATAAAGCTGATGGAGACATGGAGTTTAAAGCAAATGCAAATCTGTGATGATTGAGGTACCTTGATACTGTGATGGGACTCGTGAGGGCCGCCCACTGCGGGAATGCTTGATCCGTCTGCCATCTTTCCACTCGATAACTAATAAAGACAAAAGTCACTATCAGTCACATTTCAGTCTGACACACCAGCACACAACACACATGATTATATGATTTCTTGAACTGTACACAGTTTAAAAGGCTAGTGATGTACTGATTGGATACTGAGCACCAGTATCAAGTCGATCACATCAGATCAGATTCCAGATTATGCTGTTGGGATCTTTTATTGACTGTCATGACAGATTTTGCTTGTGACCTAAAAGTGTGCACTGGGACTAGGATCCTGCGGGACCCAACAAGAGAAGGAAAGAGTGGTATTTTTTTTTTAATTTTCTTGCAGAACAGGAGTTGGTGGTCAGATATGAATCTCACAGGACAAAGAAGGGCCATGTTCATTAACATGACATTCATTGACTAATCTTCAGTTATGGTGTGTTCGAGTCATGTCGGAAAGATCGTATTTACAAGTTGAACGCACATGATCGTCGTAATTACGAGTGGTAAACTCCGGATTTTCCGAGTTGGGGGCGTGTCAATAAGAAAATATGGTGGAATCAATGGTGTCTGTAGTTGTCGGTAAATTTGTTGTAATTGAATGTTTACTTGTAATAAAAGTCAAATAAAAACCACACTACGTATGGGTATTTATCAGTGACATGTCTTTGTCAGGCTTTTTTATTTACAATAAAGTTTCAAATAAAGTTTACAGTGGCTTCATAAATTGATTGAAAACATAAAAAAGCTAAACACACCTGATGCACATTCTTTGTTCTTCATTGTCTAGAAGTAGCGTTAAAAAAAAAAAAAAAAAAAAAAAAAACACGCTGTATTTTTTGTAGTTAATTAAGAGAAGGTACACTGCCATCTTACGCCGACCAAAGTGACTTGAGGATCTTGAAGGCAGAGTTACTGCTTAGGGTTGCACGCTCAGGGTCGCAGTGGTTTAAATGACTAATTTGCTTACATTTTGACAAGCAGTGCCAATTTATTTCATCAGAAAATATCACGGACAGGTGCAAACGATAATAGCTGCACGAGCGACTGGACATGGGGTTAAATAAATAAAACAGACCTCTAACGTGAGTGTAGGATGTAACGGGTGGGACTGGTGCATCTCTACAAAAAAAAGCATAACACCTTACCTTTTGCTGGCACAGGTTTTTTCATGATTCTGTTATATCTGGATTGCCCTGATTAAATGAACACACAAAGAGAGACACCATCAGATGTGAAATAATCTTGCATCAGTCACATGCAGAAGCAAGACTTCTTATGATGAACTGCCATGTTCAGGATTATCTTCTTTGTGGATGTCCAAGACTCCTACAAAGCATCCCTTTTCTAATTCATTAGATTTAAGTGAACTAAAGGGTGTAGGGTCAGGCCAAGGGACCAAGGGACCAAAATGTGCAGTGATGACTCAATAGAACAATATTCACAGCACACTTATGTTATGTTGTTGTAACTATAATTATGATGTCATTCCAATATCTAGCTAGTGCAAGTGAAGGGTCTAAACACCCGTTAACGTTATACATCGCATGAACTAATAAGCGCATATGGCTAATAAGACACAGTTCAGAAATGTGTGCTTATATCCTGTAGTAAACAATAATAACATGAACACCGATACCTTAGTCCTGCATTAGTGTGTTGGACCACGGTGCCTTCACTTCAGTTCTGTTTTCTCTTCCTTTCAAAAGAAGGGCGCCTTTTTTGAGGATGGCGTCCAAATGCAGGCGCCCGGAGTTCCTCCCTCCTTCCCCAGCTCCTTCTCTCCTTCTCTCTCTCTCTCTCTCTGTGTCTCTCTGTCTCTCTCTGCCCCCGCCAAGAAAATGACAGACGGCAACGTTATTTTCCTGGGACGCGACAAGCTAAGGCTGAATCATAAACGACGCCCTCTATGACACATAGTGCACTACATAGGGTTCAGTGGGCATTATTTCATACGCTAGTGTAGTGCACTGTTATAGGGAGTAGGGAACAATTTGGGAATCGACCTAACAGGACTGGCTCCAATAAAGGGCAAGTACCCAGGAGCTGTTAGTGAAGAAAGGTTTTGTTGACCGTTTTATTACTGACAGTTAGACTAATTAGTTAATTTAAAATTGATAATAGCGGAAACAAAATCGAAAACGGGATAAAGCGGAAACGTCAATAGTCAAAAGGGAATTACACGCACCAAATAAACAGCTAACGTTATTAGCGTCACGTGTCTCATAAGTTTGATTTAAAACTCGTTAGTGGGCTACCAAACTAAATAATTACACCATAAATATATATTGTTTTCTCTGCACTGAGACAATGATACTAAAATATCCTCAGGCAACCCAGAAATATCCGGTTCGGTGATCAGTGCGCATCAGTAATATATGCTGGTACGTCACACGCTCGAGGACATTCTCGGTAGATATCATAGCTAGGCTAGGCTAACAACAACAGTTTCTATGAGCTAGCTAAGCGAACAACAGTAATGTCTATGAGGTAACTTAGCTAGGATAACACCACTAGTGTCTGCGAGCGAGCTAAGCGCTAGGCTAACAAAAACAAGTCCACCAGCTACGCTAGGCTAACAACAACGGCAATGTCTATGAGCTAGTCTAGCTAAAAACTGACGTGAAGTATATCGGCTAGCTAGGCTAACAACAATAGCAATGCATATGCCCAAGCTTAGCAAACCTAGAGCACCCCCAGTTTACTCACAAAGCTAGCAATTTATCAATATTTACTCGTTTTCCTCGGGAACTTAGTAAAGCTATGTTTACACATTTTAAATAATGTAATACTAGGAAGGAGGTAGGTAAACGTGGCACGTTACCTCGTTTGAACTTGGCTAATGCCTCAAATGTGACGTTAGTCCGCCATGTTTTGTAGTGCGCGTGCTGTGTGTTTGTAGTGAAGGGAGGGGAGAGCGGGGTCGCCTGCAGGCGCGCGCGAGAGAGAGTGAGACCCCTGTACATGTACCTGTAGTAAGAGCGCTTTTACATGTATTAGCCCGTGTCAGAGCAAAACAAATGTGTTTGTTTTATTTCACATTAAACATAATTAACCAAAAGCAGGTGGAACTATGCATGAATTCTGAACCTGATTGCAGTTGCTGTGTTCTCAGCTGCCCAAACCAAGAGGGAACAAAACCATTTGGACGCAGGGTTCTGTTCAAATGGACAAAACCCTAAAGACACTTTCACAATGACTATGTTTACATGCACATCAGTATTCCGATATTAATGGGAATTTGGCAGTATTCTGATTAGTATTGAGTCATTTAAACACCGCAATCTGATTGGCCGATTCAGATTAAGTTTGAAGATTCAGGTTAAGGCAGTATTCTGATTCCCACCCCTGGAATATGTGTTTTAATCAGAAATCTGTTGCATGTAAACACCTTGTTCAGAAAATCCACTGAAAGGAGATATATGTGCATGCTCAAGAAATTGTGGGTGCTAACAGATGCTTAGCTGTAGGCTAGGTATTTAAGAATGGCAACTCGTCATACTTACAACAACCATATATACAGGAATATTCTGATGCCTGTACGCATGTAAACATCGTATTCAGAATATGGCTGCAACCCGAATATAGACCTTAAACAGAATTTGATGAGAATGTAAACGTAGTCACTGATTAACCCATTTGGCAAGTTTGAATCCGAATTATTTTGATTTCTTTGCCATTTGTTTAGGTTTAGTTTTGCACTGCGCATAATAAAATGAACCAAAAAGAAGAACAAAAAAAATGTTGAGGGACATCTAGGGCTGAAAACTTACTTGTAAATGTAAACAAACCTTTGGCAAAGTTTAGTAATTTGTTCATTAATCCATTCATCCGTTCATCCATCTTCAGTAACCACTGTATCCTGGTCAGGGTCATGTTGGAGCCAGAGCTTATCCTAAATAATAATTTAAAAAAATTAAAAATCAGGCATGGGGAACATTTTGTGTATTTTTGTATGTAGTAAAGGTTAATTATTGTACAATAAATTCCACAGAAACAGGACATTTTGGACAGAAGTTATTAACAGTGGTGTAACTAGGGGGTTGGATAAAAGCTGCGTTCCTTGTACCTTAGAAGTGGTACTTTGTAAGTTGTAATAATGTAATTTCCCACATTGGCATGTTAGACGTGCAATGTTGGGGAAAAAAAACATGGGCACCTCCAAGAAAGTGTTTGTTTGTTTGTTTGTTTGTTTTTGTTTGCTCTGTCAGAGCATGTAAAGCTCATAAAAAGCTACTTTAACCACACTTTTACAGTTACTGGCCTGAATGGCTACTGGTTCAGTTCTACTATAATGAACTTTAAACATTCATGCAACATTTTGGACTGAAAGTGCAGTACAGCAACAACAGCAGACAATAGCGTGTAGCATTAGCAGCAAGCTAGCCGGCAAACATTAGTGATATCTCTAATGATGATGATTACCTTCTCAAAATAGCAATTCATATAGTCACTGTTATAGATTTAACCAAGTACTGTGTCTGTATATTAACTGATCTAAAGCCAATACTGCTGTTCACTAATTTGAAATGAGAGAAATAGTCAGTGCTGTTCACAGAGAGCACGGCCATGTTGATTTGATTCATTCCATAAACAGGGAAAGAACTGCTAGTAGAAAAGGCTAGCGCAAGTTAATGAGATGACATTGCAGATTGAGGGGGTGTTTTCAGTGGTTTTACTGGTTGTAGGCGGGGAATTACAAGTTGCAACTTCGCCTGTATATAGTACATTTTGTGAGTATTACAGTGCAGTTACTGCACACAATGTAATTGAATGACAGCTATATTTTTTTGCTGTAACTGCGATATAGTGACGTGCATAACTATGATTAACTAAACAGGATTAACCAATTAGGATTGGTTGATTTTCCCATTTCTGCCTGAAGGCCAGCTCACTCCACTGTGAGCTGAGGGATATTTAGGTGACAGCCTGTGAAATACTGGAGGTTTCCTACAGGAGGAGAAAAAGAAGATCAGGTTTTGTAAGATAAAATACAAATTTCCCATATTACTAGCATCTTATTTAAATCATTTTCCAGTGGAACCTGTCATAAAGGTATTTTATATCAGTGTTATTGACATGGAAAGATTGGTTGACAGTAGATCATGCTTTAAAAAAAAAAGAAAATTCCAGGATGCCACTTCATAACCTTAACTTAACTTAGTTTCATATACAGCACTGTGCAAAAGTTTTAGGCACCCTATTTTTTTTAGCACAAACTTTGTTATAGATTTTTTATTTTATGACGTCTACATTATCAAGTCAGTACAAAAAACCTTTAAGATTCACAAACATTAGTTTTCTAGCACAAAATTAAATGTTACAGAAAAATGTTTGTATGTCATTAAAGAAAGCAGCATATTACATAAGAGACACTTTTCAGACAGTAAACACAATGAAGGCTGCTGGGTTTCACTGCAGAAATAAGAAGCAAGTGTGAAAGTCAAAGTGTCCAGAAGAACTGTGTCTGGTTCTGCAAGATGCTCAATAAAACTTACCAGCTCATTTCCTTATAAAACTGCACTAATTGTATTTTTATTTTTATTTTTTTGTCACACCAAATATTGACTTTGTTTCATTTACTACTGTTCACTGCTCTTAATGGTATTTCTTTAATTTCCTTTTTTTAATTCTTTAATTTCTTTGAAACATTTAATTTCATTATGTTGAAGGCATCTTTGCTCGACAGCATTTCTTTGCATGTGCCTAAAACTTTTGCACAGTCCTGTATATACAGTATATTTTACCCAAATTGTATTAATAATGAGAAATTTAGTCAACAAAACAAAACTAACCGAATTAATCAGTGATTATGTCCTCATTTGAAATAGCAAACAGAGATCAGGCTCATGTTTAAATTCCATCATTTCCTATTGTAATCTTATAATTCCTTAAAATTGGCCCAGAATGTTGTATTTCCATGAGTAGATTGCATTTACATTTTATGGCATTTGGCAGATGGCCTTATCCAGAGCAACTTACATTTACCTCATTTATACAAATGAACAGTTGAGGGTTAAGGGCCTTGCTCAAGGGCCCAGCAGTGGCAGCTTGAGGTGCTAGGATTTGAACTCATGACCCTCCAATCAGTAGTCCAACGTCTGAGCAACTACTGAGCTACCCGTGCCTAGATTAGTTTATACATGTAAATCGAGTTGGAGTGGAATTCTTAAAGGTTCTTCACCTTTTTCACTTTTTGGAGTAACCAGACTCTAAAATGTTACTTTACCTGAGACATGTGCAAAAGTGAAACATATTTCAGTTCAGGAAAATCTGCAATTTTTAGAACTACCTGTATATACAATCATGTATAGATGTCAATATGGAAAAAAAATAAGTACACCCTTCCTACTTCCACAATCATTAAGAGAGTAATCAGCAGCCAGGTGTTACTAATGAAATGCACAAGATCAGTTAATCAGTAAGAAGTGTGACCACCTCTATAAAAGCAGAACTTTTGGCAGTTTGGTGTTCTGGAGCACTCCGGTACTATATTTTTTTTCCATGACGGCATAGTAGAATACGTCATCATTTGACCATGTCAAGGGTTTTCCCAGGCCATCACACACACATATACAGTATATACTTAAAAACAACATTCCAGCTCTCATTCAGTTAACATTTAGAAAGCACCCTATTTTGGACAAGAAGCAGATCATGGCGAGTTGGTAATACCGTGGGCAGGATTGTATAATGCCATGTGAAGGACCGATCGTTCCTCAGAGCACACTTGGTAATTTCATCTGAACTTTGCTCCATCAACTTCTTAACCAACTGAGGCTGCGAGATGCACCTCCAACCTGCACCAATGAGAGAGTGAGTTCAGTACACCGAGCTGAAATCTGTAAATCAATTAACTGATTAGATAAAGAAATTCTAGTGTATTGCTGTGAACTTTGACTCTCCACTGACTCCTGGGATATCTGTGTATCTTGTGATCTTTTCCACATTAACCACTCCATTTACCACTTTAGCTCCATGACTTCCATATGAGTTCAATATTTTGTTTCCTGAAATGATTGCGTATTTTGGCACTCGGGAGGACAATCTGTGCAGCGTGGGACCTTTAAATCTTCCACATTCTTTCCATCGTTCCTCGTGACTAGCTTACAAACACAACCCACACACGTCCACTTTACATGCTCCAGTGAGCCATACCAAGAGCACATCCCTGCAAACATGCCACCATATTTCCTGAACATATAGTCTGTATTAAGTCATGATCACTAGTAGATTCTGATCCAAAGTCTGTGTGTGTTTGCTGGATATGTTTAATAAATGTAAAATTCCTGTTGCGTTTTCTTGTTATCTTATTTGCATCAAGACATTAAGATTCTGTTTTTTTCTTCCTGCTAATGGCACTCCTGATAGAAACTTAACCCATCATATTCTATTTTTATTATTCACAATTAATCATTGAAATTTATTATATATTTAGAATTTTAATTTAATGATAACACTATGTAACACAATTTTTGTTCCTGGGTAGTTAGTGTTTTTCTAATTGCTCATGCCTCAAAAGTTTAGGAAACGGCTTTTAATCCACTCAAAATGTACTTTTGTGACCAGGACATTGGTATTTTGAAATTTAGCATTTCCTAAGCTGTCTGAGGCAAAAGTCAAAGCCGGTGTCCTCAACGGCCCACAGATAAAGAAGATCCTGGAGTGCAAAGAATTCCCCAAGAAGCTCACTAGGAAGGAGGAAGTGGCTTGGAACAGCATTGTCGCAGTGGTTCGGGGCTTCCTGGGCAGTCACAAAGCTGACAACCATGTGGAGCTGGTTGAGACACTACAGCACATTAGGCTGCAGGATGTCTCCATATCTTTGATGCTCATCTTGATAAATTCAAGGAGAACATGGGAGCATACTCGGAACACTCAGTCCTGTTGGCCAAGTATGCCCAGGGTTGGGAGGGTTACTTTAAAAATGTAATCCGTTGCAGTTACAAATTACTTCATAAAAATGTAATCAGTAACGTAATCCAAGTATCACAATATGAAAGTAATGTAATCATATTACTTTTGGATTACTTCAAGGTCACATATGTAAATAAAGTCAAGAGAAAAGCAATGTGATCTAAAATACTTTTATTTAGAGCTTATTTTAGAGCTTGAAACATGTTCAGTGGTTGGATTTATTTTCATAAAATAAATAAATTTGTTGAACCAGAACTATAATCATACAGCTGTCTATGTTGTGTTACGTCAGAAGCAGGGCTCCAGACAAACAAATCTATTTAAGAGCCATTGGCTCCTATAAGAAAAAAAAAACAAAAAACAGGTGCCAAATTTATTTTAAGTGCCACATAAGAATGAACTTACATTTGAAAATTTTAAAACACTTACTTTCAGTCATCCTGTCGTGTGTGTGTACGTCTGGACTCCTTTTACAGCGTCAGCATTTTCATCCAAGTTCACTTAAAGTGGGAACTGAATGTCTTTTCCAACATGAGAACTATAAACAGTCACAAAGAATTGTTCTTCACACAGAATCTGAGCCGGTGTCACTGACCATCATTATGTCAGCATCACTTGGCCACTGAGTGGAGTTTGGCCTCCTCTGTGTTGCAGAAAGCCAGCATTTGACACATGGTTCAGGATCAAACTGTTCAAGTGATGGGCCTCTGTGCTGATCCTGATCAGGTCTTCCAAGGTTGAAATGTGTACTTTTGATCCTGTCTTGAGCTGAAAAGCCACGTTCGCACTGAGCAGCCAATATTGGTAGGTCAACCAATATTTCAACTAGATGCATTCTGCTCAAAGCACATGCTGTGTCGTTGTCATGGGTCTCGCACACATCCAGTCAATATTTCTTCATTAGTAATATCTGAGAGGTAAATTTGGTGAAAGGCAGCTCTTCACATGCAGTCACATAGGCGGTGTTGAATTTTATTTTTCTTTCCATTCGGTCTCT
This sequence comes from Cranoglanis bouderius, assembly GCA_023630585.1. Lineage (NCBI taxonomy): Eukaryota > Metazoa > Chordata > Actinopteri > Siluriformes > Cranoglanididae > Cranoglanis > Cranoglanis bouderius. The sequence continues at coordinate 17,895,086 of CM042564.1, forward strand.
TCATGTAGTTCACTTGTTCTAAGAGCTTTTTTGTCGTGTCCAATACTCGTCGTGTCGGTGCATCGTGTCTCTTCTCTGCCGACCTGGAACGTGCTTCGTCATCTGGTGAGGAATAAATCTTACGATTTTTATGCATACAGGAATTCTAGTAGCATAACTTTATTGTTAGTTTAGAATAACTGACCGCGACTTTGATATTCAAGGTATTTAATTTATTCTCAACATTTTACTAGTGTATAAGCTGTGTACAGTATGATACTGTCGATTTCAGTGTAGTTTGGGAAATGTTACTGTTTAAATACAGTAATAAGACCTGAGCACGAAAAACAACCACAAACAGCCATTTTGTGAAGGAAACTTCAGTTCTCTCAGCAGCTTTGAGAGAGCCTTTGCCTCGAGTTACTGTGTCTGTCTGTAAAGTTTTCATCATAAATATCTGGTTAGTGATGAATCTTTGATTTCTGCAAACCAAAATGTCAGTAACAGCGTTAACGTTAGTTTAGAAGAACCGCGCGCGGCTTTGATGTTCTATAACGTCTGTCTGTAAGTTAAAAGAGGATTTCATTTATGTTAATAGTTTAAAATACTTGATTAGTAAATGTGATTTTATAAAGATAGATAGTATATGTAGCCTCCTAAGGTCAGAATTAACTAATCATTTGTTATTTAACCCTCTAAAGTTACATTTTTCAGTCGCTGTGGGGTCATATATGCACAAGCTTTTGCTTTTAAAGGTGATTGTTTCATTTAAAGGTGTTGATAATGTGAGTTGGGTTTTTTTGATGATTAGTTGTATGTTTTGCCTCAGTGATTGATTTGTGTTTATTTACTGCAGGATAATCAGAAGTGCTGTCACCCTTTTTCCCCTTCCATCACCAACTCCTCACCTGGCCTTCTTCCTCACCTGGCCTTCTTCCTCACCTGGCCTTCTTCCTCACCTGGCCTTCTTCCTCACCTGGCCTTCTTCCTCACCTGTCTTGTTTTCTATATTCTGCTGTTGTGTAAGTTTGTATTTTATCTGTTCAGGATAATTTTTGATACATGAATTGTTCAGTAATTTAATTATTAATTTTAGTAAGACTCTTACAGCTGTGCTCTGCCCGGCCTCATGCATTATTATGAAAGACATCTAAAACACACAGACAGCTCCGGCATTAAAAAACTGTTATTAATAAACAGCTCTGCAGGTGTCACAGGCTCGTCACAAAACTTGATGTCACCTTAAACATTTCTTCTGTGTGGTTCAGGTTTTTTAATTATTAATTTTAAATTATTCATTGGTCTTGTTTTAAAACAAATTTTTATTGTTGTATTATACTGCATTATTATTATTACTAATGTGTTGTTTAAAAATACACAGTTTGCAGTTAAATCTTCAGTTGTCCTTTTTCCTATTTCCCATCAACAGTTTAAATTTTCTACATATTCTACAGGTTATACAGTAGCACTATAAATGAAATTAAAATAACATCATAACTGTATATTACTATACAGTATTATTAAAAGTTACAGTGTAATACTGTACTTCAAGATGGTAAAAAGTTACAGTAAAATGCTGTTTTCAGTTGTCTGTAGTTAGTGTTACAGTAATTTTACTGTTGTATGAAATACAGCAACTACTGGATAATTGTTGCCAGTAAGTTACTGTTAACTTGACAATATTTTTTTTACAGTGTGAGCCATGCAAACTCTTGAATCCAAGAAGTCTTAAAATGCCGTTCTGCACTTTGACTTGGGCGTTCACTGATTGACACGGAAAGATGATCTTCTGTGTCTCCGTCATTTTCTATCTCTCTCATGCTGGCACAACTGGAGCCTGTTTTTTTATTAGCAGGTGTGCCCTCAGCATTGGTGCTCAACAGAGATGAGGATTGTTTGAAAAAGTGTCTGATATTTTTCATTTAGACATGTCTTTCTGAGGGGAAAGCTGATTCCCGCTTTCCCTGAGCGTATTTTGGCGCTCTGGATGAATTTGAACTTCCTGTGCAGGACCTCATTTTATTACATTAACACAAATTATGCGACAGGCTCCTCCTCACAGAACGCAATTAAAAAGGCAGTACATGCAATTTTTAAATCATAACGTGTAAATTTATATTGTCGCCAGTGGTGATCTCAGCAAAAATATCATTCGCAAAATAATATTTTGGTCGCAAATCCAGCCTTTTTAGGCACAGTCTGGGGCCCTGCAAAAGTAATCCTGATAGTATTCCCATTTTTTACAAAATGTACCTGTAATCTGATTACTTTGTTTTTTGACGTAACTGTAACGGATTACAGTTACCAGTTTTTTCATATCCTGATTACGTAACGCCATTACATGTAATCCGTTACTCCCCAAGCCTGTGTATGCCTGAACACACAACTAGGTTAACTTTTATTGCGCAGTAGGAAAAGAAAAAGGTGCTTAGTGATCTCAGCGATTCCATATTGAAGATTGAAAATGTCCTTTAAGACCCATGTCCACTAGTGAGTTTGATGGCCACTGGGAAGAAACTGTTGTTGTGTCTGGTTGTTTTAACACAAGGAAGGAGTGCAAATATGAAGGTTCTGGGATGTGAGGTGTCTGCAATTATTTTCATTTGCCCGTTTTCCCACTCGGGAACAGTACAGGTCCTGGAGAGAGGGCAGGTTTGTACCAGTGAGTCTTTCACTGGATTTATGGTGGAGCACCTACAGGAAGAGTTTTCAGTTTTTCACCAGGGATAATAACCATAACTCTGATTAGGCCAGTCAAGGACATGTAAAAGGATGGCAAGCTGATTGTAACAGTTATAATAACTATAATAATAATAATAATAATAATAATAACAACAACAACAACAATCACCTGATAGGCTATTAAGTAAACTTTTAAAAAGTACAGATGACAAAATAAACAACTTGTTACCCAGCTGTGATGTCTCTAAACAGTCCCTTTTCACCAGATCTGACTGAAAAAAATAGCACGTGTATGTGATGTGAGGTAGTTCAGAATGTATCAATATGACCAAAAAGCACACCCACTGATAAACACATTGCACACATTGATGAGTTTACTTTTCAGAGTGGCAGAAAATATTGAGGTAGGTGGCAAATGTACTGTATATACAGTGGGGGAAAAAAGTATTTGATCCCCTATCAGTCAGCAAGATTTTTGTCTCCCAGGTGTCTTTTACACAGGTAATGAGCTGAGATTAGGAGCACTCTCTTAAAGGGAGTGCTCCTAATCTCAGTTTGTTACCTGTATAAAAGACACCTGTCCACAGAAGCAATCAATCAATCAGATTCCAAACTCTCCACCATGGCCAAGACCAAAGAGCTGTCCAAGGATGTCAGGGACAAGATTGTAGACCTACACAAGGCTGGAATGGGCTACAAGACCATCGCCAAGCAGCTTGGTGAGAAGGTGACAACAGTTGGTGCGATTATTCGTAAATGGAAGAAACACAAAATAACTGTCAGTCTCCCTCGGTCTGGGGCTCCATGCAAGATCTCACCTCGTGGAGTTTCAATGATCATGAGAACGGTGAGGAATCAGCCCAGAACTACACGGGAGGATCTTGTTAATGATCTCAAGGCAGCTGGGACCATAGTCACCAAGAAAACAATTGGTAACACACTACGCCGTGAAGGACTGAAATCCTGCAGCGCCTGCAAGGTCCCCCTGCTCAAGAAAGCACATGTACAGGCCTGTCTGAAGTTTGCCTGAATGATTCAGAGGAGATCTGGGTGAAAGTGTTGTGGTCAGGTGTGGTCAGATCTCTTTGGCATCAACTCAACTCGCCGTGTTTGGAGGAGGAGGAATGCTGCCTATGACCCCAAGTCATAACACCATCCCCACCATCAAACATGTAGGTGGGAACATTATGCTTTGGGGGTGTTTTTCTGCTAAGGGGACAACTGCACCACATCACAGGGACGATGGACGGGGCCATGTACCGTCAAACTTGGGTGAGAACCTCCTTCCCTCAGCCAGGGCATTGAAAATGACCTTAATGACTTGGAGAGGATCTGCAAAGAGGAGTGGGACAAAATCCCTCCTGAGATGTGTGCAAACCTGGTGGCCAACTACAAGAAACATCTGACCTCTGTGATTGTCAACAAGGGTTTTGCCACCAAGTACGAAGGGGTCAAATACTTATTTCCCTCATTAAAATGCAAGTCAATTTATAACTTTTTTGAAATGCGTTTTTCTGGATTTTTTTGTTGTTATTCTGTCTCTCACTGTTAAAATACACCTACCATTAAAATCATAGACTGATCATTTCTTTGTCAGTGGGCAAACGTACAAAATCAGCAGGGGATCAAATACTTTTTTCCCACACTTTAACAACATATACTTAACAAAAAATAACTTTTTTTTTTTGCTTTATTTTTTATACAATTGTATATTTTGTGTGTGTTCTTAAACGTCTTAAAATGGTTACTGATAAGACTTAAAATAAAAATGCAACATAACTGTGGGTGTGGTCTTATTGTTGTCTCCTTGTTTGAGTTTATGTGGGCTCAGGTTATCAGGATTTTGTCACCATTCCTCCAGTAGCACTGACAGAATGGCCAGTCCCTGTATCACTGTAGCTTATAGCCAAAACATTTTTTGTGAATTTTGTGGCTCTTCAAGTCAAGTCAAGTGGTTTTATTGTCATTTCAACCATATACAGCTGGTACAGTACACAGTGAAATGAAACAACGTTTCACCAGGACCATGGTGCTACATAAAACAACACACTACCTACATGAGACAACATAGAACTAGATAAGATCTACACATTCTACATAAAGTGCACGTGCAAACAACACAAGACAGTACAGTAGCTACTAAAACAGGACAATGAGCACAGTAAATGACAGTGTAGCACCGACCAGTACAGTTCTGGTATGGAAGTGTCTGATATAACAGGTAGTGCAAAACGATAGGTGCAAAAGAGTAACAATATAATTTTTCAAAAATGTTGTGAATGTAAACATAGCATGCTATGATATAATATTTCAGCAGATAAGCTTATACCAAATTATGGACATAGCAGTTATTGCAGTAGCAGCCAGGTAAAGTGTATAATAGTGACAAGAAATTAAATACGATATTTTTATAAATACATTAGCAGCAAAACATGCAATACAGTCAATACAGAAATGTGCAAATATTGCAATGGGAGTGGAATGGTGTTCAGTTCAGAGTGTGTGTGTGTGTGTGTGTGTGTGTGTGTGTGTGTGTGTGTGTGTGTGTCAGTGTCAGTCCAGTCTCTGAGTATTGAGGAGTCTGATGGCTTGGAGGAAAAAGCTGTTACACAGTCTGGCCGTGAGGGCCCGAATGCTTCGGTACCTTTTTCCAGATGGCAGGAGGGTGGAGAGTTTGTGTGAGGGGTGTGTGGGGCCATTCACAATGCTGGTGGCTTTGTGAATGCAGGGTGTGGTGTAAATGTATATGATGGAGGGAAGACTGACCTCAGTGATCTTCTCAGCTGTCCTCACTACCTGCTGCAGGGTCTTGTGATCCGATACGGTACAATTGCCAAACCAGGCAGTGATACAGCTGCTTAGGATGCTCTCAGTGGTTCCTCTGTAGAACATGGTGAGGATGGGGGGTGGGAGATGGGCTTTTTTACAGCCTTCTCAGAAAGTAGAGGCGCTGCTGGGCTTTTTTGGTTATGGAGCTGGTGTTGAAGGACCAGGTGAGGTTCTGCGTCAGTTGAACACCAAGGAATTTGGTGCTCTTGACGATCTCCACGGAGGATGTTCAGCGGAAAGTGGTCTCTCTGTGCTCTCCTGAAGTCAACAACCATCTCTTTTGCTTTTTCCACGTTCAGAGATAGGTTGTTGACTCTGCACCAGAGTCAGCAGAGTGAACAGCAGTGGACTGAGCACACAGCCCTGGGGGGCTCCAGTGCTCAGTGTAGTGGTGCTGGAGATGCTGTTCTTGATCTGGACTGACTGAGGTCTCCCAGTCAGGAAGTCCAGGATACTCTTGTAAGGCTCTAGCCTGAAACAGCCTGCCTTAGAAAAAGGCTTATTTTTCTTTTAAAGTGTTCTTAGCTTCCTAAAAGTGTCCCTCTTGTCCCTTGTCACAGAGAAAATGTCAAAGAGGGTTCAACAGTGGACCAGATGGTTACCCTGAGGAAGTGGTGGCTCAGTGGTTAAGGATCTGGGCTACTGATTGTGATTTAAAATCTTGGGTCATCGAGTAAGACTCAACCCTCAGCCGCTCAGTTTTATCCCTTCGCTCTCTCTCTCTCTCTCTCTCTCTCTCTCTCTCTCTCTCTCTCTCTCTCTCTCTCTCTCAGTTGTAACCCTTCTGGAAAAAAGCAAGCAAACAAACAAACAATAAGGATGGCTGTGGCTCAGGTGGTACAGTGGGTTGTCCACTAATCACAGGGTTGGCATGCCTCCACATGCTGAAGTGTCCTTGGGCAAGACACTGAACCCCAAGTTGCTCCTGATGGCAGCTCTGCTGGCATTTGTGTGTAAGTGTACGGGTGAATGAGAATCAGTGTAAAGCAGACCATTTAGAAACCCTCATAGAATTTGTAATGGGAATAGGTTATAATTGGAATTGCATTGGTTTTAAAGGAAACTGTAATGGTCCCTGGGGGTCTCTACTGGTAAACTGTTGCTTTCTATGGGTGGCATGTAATGTCTAGTGGATATCATTACGGACAAATAATGGTAATGGTGAAATACCCTTTAAAAGTAAAATATCTTACAGCAGCTACTGTACTGATGCACTATTTAGGCTAGGCTAGGCCTCAGTCCTTGAAAACGTATTGTCTTATTGTTTTCTCTGCATCCATGAGAATTCATTTAAAATCGTCAAACTGTGTCCCAGGCGGTGCTCTAAGCTCTGTGGTTGTACCGCAAATACTGCAAAACCCCGGAGTTCTCGATTATTTTGGTCTCAGAATGAATTTCCATTGAAATGTTGACTACAGATGGCGCTTCCACATCTGGCGGAAAGCGATAGAGAAAGTGGGCGGGGGATGAGAGGCGTCCGACGGAGTTGAGCAGAGAGGCCACACCCACTCGGTATCACCTGCGTAATTACCCGACAGCGTCGCGCTGCAGTTCAGGTATACAATTGCGGAGTCGTCGGAAATCGTGGAATTAAACTTTTAACGTGGTGAGAGACACGCGGGACACGATGTACACGAGCGAACGCAGGCGCATGAGCCTGCACGAGGTGAAAAGGAAAAACTCCATTCGGGTTTCGGCTGGGAGTTTATGGCAGGACGCTCTGGTTCTGGAGCTCAGCGCTAACAAGAGCGTCACTTCTCCGCGCAGCCGCGCGTTATCTGTGGTCTATGTTGTGGTAGAGGACGCGTCGGTGGCGCAAAGTGAGGAAAACCTTTCTCTGAGGTGTGTTAAGGAAGCGTGTGCGGATTCCCACGCCGAGCTCCAAACCGTCCCGTTTGAATCTATTGCCCACGCCACGGCCAACACGCTGGATACTTTCTACAACGCAGGCAAGTGCAGACACGCTTCAACAACTAGAAACCTCCAGCAAGCTGTGCTAGAACCAGTGCTCAGTGTAAATGTATAGCACTGTGACACACAGACAGCTTACTGACATTATTCAACAAGGTTCACCATACTAAACTGTTGCTGTTGTGTTTTCTTCTGTTTTCTTGTTGCTGTAGATGTTGCCATAGTTGAGATGAGCGATTCTCTCAGTCAGCCCTCTCTCTTCTATCACCTGGGTGTTAGAGAGAGCTTCAGCATGACCAATAACATCATACTGTACTGCTATAAGCAAGAGAGTGACCTGCAGCTTCTTACGGTGGGTGGCTCGGTGGAACTTTTGGCACTGGGAGAAAAAAAAAAAGTTTGTATTTTTTGTCAAATGACATTCAACCAACGACTACTGTATATGCAGCAGCCATTTTTTCCCTGTTCACATAAGATCCACCTACCCTGCAGATCCACTTTGTAGGTATACAGTGACTCATTGTGGCTGCAGTCAACATGTGTCGCTTTGCACGATGTGTTAGCCATTCAGACCATATTTTCCACTGATCACTGGTAAGGTGGTGGCATGGTGGTGCAAGTAGTACTGCTGCCTCACACCTCCAAGCTCGCTGCTTTAATCCTGAGTATGGAGTTTTGTTTGCTCTCCGCGTGTCTGTGTGAATTTCCTCCTGGTTTTCCTCTCCACCTCCCAAAAACATGCATGTAAGAGAATTAGCTACATTAACATGCCTAGTGGTGTGAATGACTGTGTGTGTGTGTGTGTGTGTGTGTGTGTGTGTGTGTGCTGCCCTGTGATGGACTAGTGTCCAGTGCGTTATGTATTCCTGCTTTGCACAAGCAAAATTTCTGGGACATGCTTCAGATCCACCGCAGCCCTAACCAGAATGCAACTGTTCCTGAAAATGAATGATTCAGTGCTAAGGACTTTTTTTTTTTTTTCTTTCTTAATTTTGTGCAGCTCTTGCCATGTTGGTCACCTTGGAGGTGTTCAGCACACAACAGATCATTGTTTCCATGTACATATCAGTGTTAATCGTCCTTTAGCCCTTCATGTTGTTGACTGGTAAGATTTTTTTTTTGGTTAGAAACTATTTGGTTGGTCACTACTGTGCTGTGAATAACCCTCAAATAATATCGGGCCATAGGTGGTCCTCTGATGGTCTCCTTCCAATGATGGACAGGGTATACAGGAGCAATATGGTAACAGATGGGCTACTTTCAGTAAATTTGCCTATATGGTAGGTTTATCTAATAAAACAGCACCTGAGTGGTCCCAGTGAGTGAACGTATATTGACATGCATATATTAAATGTTTTGGTATATGCATTGTGATCAGTTGTTTATGAATTAGGTAATTGAGTAATTAAGTGAGTGAGTTGTTTAGTAATTAATTCCACTATTCATTGATCGATTGATTGCATATGTCTTAAACAGGAGCAATGCGGGAGCTACACCTTCATTGCTTACATGGTGTCACCTCAAGGAAAGGTGTTTGCCTGTGATGCGACTCTAATGCGGGGAATCACAGAGATCCTGCAGCCTAGCTTTACCATCGAGCCTCTCCTGACCCCTTTAGTGGAGCAGCTGATCAAGCTGTTTGAGAATGTGCACGTCCACGCAAGGTTGGTAGTAGGGCTCGACCAGCTGAAAGAATCATGTTGTGATGTGACATTAATTGACATGGACGTTTTCAAAATTGTGATAATTCCTACTGAATAAGAGGTCACAGAATTAACAGTAACGTTTATCTCAATGAATTTTCAGGGTAAACCTCTGTATGTCACCTGCTTGTATTATATCTATATCTATATATCTATCTATATCTATCTATATCTATATCTATCTATCTATCTATCTATCTATATATTCAGCAACGATTGCATTTAATGCCACATAACACTGTAGTGACAATTCAACTATTATAACTTGTCTACAGTACTGTGCAAAAGTCTTAACCACTCTCATTTTTAACGTTAATTTTGTCTTCGCTGTTCATCTGATGACTTCTGCATTAGATTCAAGCATTACTTTTCCAGCCAAAATGAAATGGTACAGAAAAAGTGTTTGTCAGTAAAGAAGGGAACATATTATGTAATACACCACTTTTCAGACCAAAAAAAAAATAAAAAAATAATAATAATAATGTTGACTGTGTGACAGTTAAAGTTTCCAGACGAACTGTGGCAAATTTTCCAATATGCTTAGAAAAAAAAATGCTTTCTTTCCTTATAAAACTGCACAAAATCTACCTGAGACTACTGATGCATTTTTAAAGACGTACAGTTTTCACAGCAAATACTGACACAATTTAGTGCGGTTTATGCTCTTAATAGAAGTTTGTTTGTGCAGAAAATGTTTAATCTTATTATATTCGAATGCATCTTTGCTTTACAGCATGTGCCAAGACTTTTGCACAGTACTGTAACAGTTTTATTTTTAATAATGTTAATAGGATCACTCATAGCCCTCAGCAGCTATTCAAAGCAATGCAAAAAATTTGCTTATTAAACAATGTCCTCTTCATCATCATAAATCATATACCATTTTTCCACCATTTATTTCTCGTGCTTCTACTTAGTAGTTCTCTGTGCAGTTGATACCGTGCATCCTCTGGATGAGGATATAGACTGTATGGCCAAAAGTATGTGGACACCTGACGATCACACCCACATGTGTTTGTTGAACTTCCCATTCCAAAACCATGGCCCTTAATATGGAGTTGGTTCCGCCTTTGGTGCTATAACAATCTCCAATCTTCTGAGAAGGCTTCCCACTAGATTTTGGAATGTTTCTGTTGGGCTTTGTGCCACATTCAGCCACACTGAGAGCACTGATGTTATATGAGGAGACATGGGGCGCAGTCTGTAATCCAAAGGTTTTCAGTGGGGTTGAGGTCAGGGCCACTTGAGTTCTTCCACTCCAACCTTGGCAAACCATGTCTTCATGAACCTCACTTTGTGCACAGATGTATGGAACATGTTTAGACCCCTTAGTTCCAGTGAAGGGAAATTGTAATATTACAGCATACAAAGACATCTTATACAATTGTGTGCGTCCAACTTTGTAGCAACAGTTTGGGGAAGACTCGCATGTCAGTAATATGGTCAGGTGTCCACAAACTGTTGGCCATATAGTGTAGGTCTCCATCAGTCTACTTGTCATGTTGCTTATTCTTTTCAATCTTTTTATCCTGGAGTGCTGCTAAAATTCCCTGAGCTGTTCACTTGAACTGTGTTCTAGTGAGTATGTGCACGAATCGATCCGGCGGGAGATCCGGATGGCACGTGAGCGTTTCAGTGGAGAATCCCTGAGCCAGGAGCTGAACCGAATCCAGAAACGCCTGGACACTGTGGAGCTTCTTAGCCCTGATATAGTGATGAACCTCCTGCTGTCTTACCGTGATATCCAGGTCAGGCTTTACACTATGGCCAAGCATGAATTCTGTGTGTGTGTGTGTGTGTGTGTGTGTGTGTGTGTGTGTGTGTGTGTGTGTGCGCGTCCGTAATATTTGGTTTACATTCTTGTTATGATATGTGTCGTATCCACTCTCTCTTGCTAACAAGTGCTTGGTGAGGACTGGATTTTTTTTCTTTGCATCACTCCCGGATTTGTTTCTGTGTTTTGCATGGACTGGTCCCTGTTTTAGATATGAAACCAATATCAGAGCTCTGAGTATCAGCCAGTACCTGTTATTGTCATCCTCTTTTCAACCAAACCAGAATTCTGCAAGTTTGTGTTGCCAATATGTGTGATGGCAGCCTGCTTTAACATTTTTTTGTGTCCTGTGTTTAGGTGCCAGATGGGTATTGTGTCAGTAAACAAACTAACAACATTTTAATGTCTAACCCCGTTGTAGCACTCTAAGCCAGTATGCTTCCTATTCTGAATTAATGCTATAAAATTGGAAGCCAAGATTCAGAGTAAATGATGCATGAAGTTATGTAGCAAAATAATTCAATTGTATTATGTCCTTTAATTGGCAAACAAATCAATCACTGTGACAGCCGCTTGTAAAATGAGTAACTGATAGATTGTTTAATATTGCGCTCCTTCACAGGATTACGATTCCATAATTAATCTGGTGGAAACCCTGAATGACCTGCCCATGTGTGCAGTGGCTGCACAACCAAATATCAAGTTTCAGTACATATTTGCTTTGAATAGGTAAGCCTTCGTATTTACTCATGACACAAGGAAGTCACAATCATGACTAATCTGGGCTTTTTTTTTTTTTTTTTTTTAAATCAAACATGCACTTTTGATTAATCTGTTCAGGAGGAATCACCCAGGTGACCGTGAGAAAGCCCTATCAGTCATTCTGCCCGTACTACAGTCAGGAGAGCCAGTGGCCTCAGACGTGTACTGTCTCTGTGGACGCATTTATAAGGACATGTTTCTGAGTTCCGGCTTCAAGGATGCGCTCTGCCGTGATCAGGCCTGCTACTGGTAAGAGACTGTAGCCAGTTCCTATCCATAATCTGCCTCACATCTCTACTCCCTACATCAGGGACGTTTCTAAAATTCCTTTTATACATAAGTCAGGATAAGCAACTAACTTTATTGAATGGTGAAAACAGCTAGCTTTGCATTCATAGCCATTAATGAGTGGTTTATGGCTATATATAACACAATTCAACGTGGTTATGTTTTGTTTTGTAGTGGTGGCTTATTTGACCAGTTTTGACTAGTGACATTAGACACACCGATTTTGAATTTGACATGGAGAGAATAAACACAGATGTCTCTGTCCACTCATGTTTAAATATTGTTTTTGTCATGAACCTTTTTAAACAAGCCATGTTGTCAGTTTGATAATCAGACCAGAGAGCTTAAATTAAATAGAATGTAAAATCTATCAAAGTCTGTGAAAACTCTCCCCTTTCTGAAGTAATGACATCAGTCCTTTAGCTACTCTCTGGTCCCCTGAGCCCTCTCTGGTCCCACGGTCAGTTTTTCAAATGTTTATCAACTCTACTGCAGTATTTTTTTCCCGCAAGGATTCAGTTCGGTCCTCTGAAATACTTTGCCGGGTTCACATCTGGACCATCGTCTTCCAGGTGATGACCCCTGCCCATAAAAGTTAGACAGCAGTCTTTAATTTTCACTCGGATCGAATGAATGGAAAAAGAAAAATAGTGTTACTGAGCCTACCAATCAACACAATAATTTGGTGGTGTTTTGCAAAAGCCAATCTTTGTAATTATTATTTTCATATTTCATGGCAAAAGCATAAGATAAGGTGTAGAAGTGTTTGGAGAGAGCCTTATCTCAGAGTATTGATGACTATTCTGTTGGTGATGAAAATGATGGTGCACATAATGAGTTAGTAGTCTAATCTTGTGACACTGCTCTGTTCTTCAGAAGGCTTTTACAACTCAGTCTTGTCTGATTCTTTATATCCACATGTTTATTCCAAGGTATGGTAAGGCGTTTGAAATGGAGCCCTCACTGCACTCGGGCATTAACTACGTGGTGCTTCTCATGGCTGCCGGCCATGAATTTGACTCTTCTGTTGAGCTGAGGAAGATCGGTATGTCTATAACATGTATATCACGTCTTCTCCATTTAAAGAAGCAGTAAAGTTTTGGGTTGAACTGATCTTGTTATCCTTGTTTGTGTACTTGTTTAAGATGATTTTCAGTTCTCAACTGCACTTGGGTTTGGACACTGTAACAGATTTTGTGCATAAATGGTGAATTTCTCTGAAACTGAAGCTGTTGTGTACTGTCGTGCCTACTTCCTTTGTTCCGGGGGGGGGGAAGGCGTCACTCTCAGCAGTTTGCTCGGTAGGAAGGGCAGTTTGGAGAAGATGCATGATTACTGGGATGTAGGTTTCTACCTTGGGGCTGGGATTCTGGCCAACGAGCACAAGAAAGTAATAGATGCCTCAGAGAAACTCTACCGTCTCAAAGCACCAATGTGGTGAGTGCCACAACACATGTACAGTTAACACTTTATCACTCATTTGTCCAGAGGTTAATATCAGTGTACACTTTTGCCTTGGTGTGTGGTTTCTGGATTTTATTACAGGTATGTTGGATCAGTCATGGAGACATACATTCTATACAAACAGTTTGCCAAACCGCCAGAGGTGAAATACTCCAAACAGGAAATTGTGGACTTCTGGATGGAGCTTCATGTGCAAGCATGCAAACCTACTCTTTCCACAGTGCGTTGCCCGGTACGAGTACAATCTCTTCATTTAAATTTTATTTCTTTGTATTGCGCTTTTAACAGTGGACATTGTCACAAAGCAACTTCACAGAAATCCGGATGTAGGTTTATATTTAGATCCCCAATGTACAAGCTAGAAGCAAAAACTCTGAGACAACATAAGGAAGAAACCAGGAGAGAAACCAGAACCAAAAGGGAACTCATCCTCTTCTGAGAGACACCAGATTGTGTTCAAAGGACAATCAGTCTGAACATACAGTGAGGGGAAAAAGTATTTGATCCCCTGCTGATTTTGTACGTTTGCCCACTGACAAAGAAATGATCAGTCTATGATTTTAATGGTAGGTGTATTTTAACAGTGAGAGACAGAATAACAACAAAAAAATCCAGAAAAACACATTTCAAAAAAGTTATAAATTGATTTGCATTTTAATGAGGGAAATAAGTATTTGACCCCTTCGACTTAGTACTTGGTGGCAAAACCCTTGTTGGCAATCACAGAGGTCAGACGTTTCTTGTAGTTGGCCACCAGGTTTGCACACATCTCAGGACTCCTCTTTGCAGATCCTCTCCAAGTCATTAAGGTCTCAAGGCTGACATTTGGCAACTCGAACCTTCAGCTCCCCCCACAGATTTTCTATGGGATTAAGGTCTGGAGACTGGCTAGGCCACTCCAGGACCTTAATGTGCTTCTTCTTGAGCCGCTCCTTTGTTGCCTTGGCTGTGTGTTTTGGGTCATTGTCATGCTGGAAAACCCATCCACGACCCATTTTCTGTGCCCTGGCTGAGGGAAGGAGGTTCTCACCCAAGATTTGACGGTACATGGCCCTGTCCATCGTCCCTTTGATGCGGTGCAGTTGTCCTGTCCCCTTAGCAGAAAAACACCCCCAAAGCATTATGTTTCCACCTCCATGTTTGACGGTGGGGATGGTGTTATGACTTGGGGTCATGGGCAGCATTCCTCCTCCTCCAAACACGGTGAGTTGAGTTGATGCCAAAGAGATCTGACCACAACACTTTCACCCAGTTCTCCTCTGAATCATTCAGGCAAACTTCAGACGGGCCTGTACATGTGCTTTCTTGAGCAGGGGGACCTTGCGGGCGCTGCAGGATTTCAGTCCTTCACGGCGTAGTGTGTTACTGATTGTTTTCTTGGTGACTATGGTCCCAGCTGCCTTGAGATCATTAACAAGATCCTCCTGTGTAGTTCTGGGCTGATTCCTCACCGTTCTCATGATCATTGAAACTCCACGAGGTGAGATCTTGCATGGAGCCCCAGACCGAGGGAGACTGACAGTTATTTTGCGTTTCTTCCATTTGTGAATAATCGCACCAACTGTTGTCACCTTCTCACCAAGCTGCTTGGCGATGGTCTTGTAGCCCGTTCCAGCCTTGTGTAGGTCTACAATCTTGTCCCTGACATCCTTGGACAGCTCTTTGGTCTTGGCCATGGTGGAGAGTTTGGAATCTGATTGATTGATTGCTTCTGTGGACAGGTGTCTTTTATACAGGTAACAAACTGTGATTAGGAGCACTCCCTTTAACAGAGTCTCATTACCTGTGTAAAAGACACCTGGGAGCCAGAAATCTTGATGATTGATAGGGGATCAAATACTTATTTCACTCATTAAAATGCAAATCAATTTATAACTTTTTTGAAATGTGTTTTTCTGGATTTTTTTGTTGTTATTCTGTCTCTCACTGTTAAAATACACCTACCATTAAAATTATTCCAATATTGATCATTGATCATTTCTTTGTCAGTGGGCAAATGTACAAAATCAGCAAGGGATCAAATACTTTTTTCCCCTCACTGTATTGTGAATAGGAGTCCTGGGATGAGCACAGGACAGTCTTTCTAATTACAGCAGCAGTTCCTAGGTACAAATCTACAGTATGTTTAGAGATTATCCATTAAATTAATGGTGAGATTTGGCCATGAAGTTTATTTGGGAAGTGCAAGTCTTTAAGGTATCTATGTGGGACCATCGACTGCAGCAGAAAGTGAATCACAAGTCCGGAAGCTCAGAGCAGAAGTAATATATCTGGATGAAGTCGTAGGGCGAGAAGTGTGTCAGAAGTTTGTCAAGATCTTAGCACTTCAACTAGAAACAGCAACTTCAGTAAGAAAAAAAGACAATGAGTCCTGTAATGGCTGTCATTGCAGGTACTGATCCTAGAGCCCACTAAAATGTTCCAGCCCAGCATATTGAGTGTGTGTGAGGAGGACAAGAGCTGCACCGTGCAGCTGAGACACGTTACTACATCACTACAGGTACACACCATGCTGCATGCGCTCGTCTGCTCTGCTCATCTTCCTCTCAGTTCCAGCAGAATGGCACTGGCAATAATCCTGAATTATTAAAAGTGTTTAAATAATTTAAGAAATCAAATGAGGGAGGTTTTACTGATCAGCGTGTAAGACATACCTGTTTATCGCAGTTAACACAGCTGGGGTTTAGTTCTATCATTTGTAATGTGACACATTAGTGTGAAGTTTACACCCATGAGGCTGGAACAGCACTGTGTATAGGTTGGTGAACATGAATATTGGATGCTATTGGGTGTTACTTGGGTGTAAGAACAAGACAGCAATCATAAACCGGCTGTATCATCTCAAGAATTATAGACTTTTGTTCGTTATGTGACTGTAGAATGTGTTTCACCATGCCGCCATTTCATGCCATACGTATCAAATGCTTTGTACACTTTGTGCACTGTCCGTCTCAGTAGATACCTTGTGTGTAAGCATGTTCAATTATGCCTTGCCTCATTTAGAAAGGCCTACATGAGTGGACTTTCCCTGCATCAGCAATACGTGGAGTGAGGTATGGACAAATGGGCGTCGTCGTGGTGTCCCCAAGTCCTGTTTCTGCCTTTTTCTTTCGCTCTCTGTCTGACTCAGTTTCTCATCTGCACATACTCTGACATTCCCTCTCTGACTCTCTCTCTTTTCCTGTTTCTGTCTGTCTCTGTCTCTCTCACCCTCTCTCTCTCTCTCTCTCTCTCTCTCTCTCTCTCTCTCTCTCTCTCTGTTGTTTTTGTCCCCCCCCCTCCCCCCCCCCTGGGTTACTGCTCATTTCCTGATTTCTTCTTTTTTTCTTTGCTATATCTGTAGTTGCCTTTTTTGTGACTGAGGCATGACTGTCATTTTGGCTGCACGGCGAAATCATTGTGTACGTTCCTCTTGGGTTTTTTTTTGTTTGTTTGTGTGTCCCCCCCCCCCCCCCCCCCAATCCAACATTCAGAGCAGCAGGTGGCTTGCTTTCTAGCTACATGTTTGCAACACAAATCACTTGCTGGGTTTGTCATGGTTCAGATCTGATTGGGGGTGGGGGGGGGCTCACAATTATCCCTCCTTACACAGTAGTGACAGGCAAATGATTGAGTTTTCATGTTTGATTTGCACAAACAAATAATGTAACAATGAAAGAGGCATTGTTAATTACTGAAATCTAACAATCTATGGTCCAGGATTTATTCATGCTCTTCATGCTATTCAACACATGTTCTGATATGTTTCACTTCTAGTATCTCTAAATTTGATGAGCGGAGCTGTTTCCTGTATGTGCTTTACAACTCCGATGACTTCCAGCTGTGCTTCCCAAGCGATCTGCACTGCAAAGGGTGAGTGCCAAAGAAAGCTGCACGGTGGGACTGTAATGGTCTTCTCATATGTTTAAGTCAAGATCAAACGGTAAAGTGGAATTTGTTTCTATGATTGAGCTAAAATATATTAAACAGGAAAATTCCACCGAGTATTGTTCTTTGATGGCTTGTCTTTTGCATGGCCAAGACAAGATGGCCATGTCTTGGTGGTGAGTTTCTTCTTTGGCCTGATTTCATTTAACTGTCTCGTGCATTTTTTTTTGGGTTATTTAAACAATAACTAGAAAAAAGGTTGCTTCCATGGCAAATCATGTTAATGAGCTATTTCTTTTAAATGCCTCTTTTTGGGTTTCTGTTGTGCACATGTGAGTATGACTTTCTTTATTCAGTTTCTGTGAGCTGGTGAACTCTCTGATCAGTCAGGCAGAAGGTGCAGGGGACGACTCCAGCTTGGACACGGGAGATCTGTTGGAGGTCAGTACTACCTCCATATAACATTCATTATCTCCTTACAGTTGAAGCAGATAATAATGTGGCTGGTAGTGTTGTCAAAAGTATCGATTTAAAAAAAAAAAAAACATATCAATTCTGAATATTTCCCGCAGCATCGATACACCGATACCTAAGCTGCTCTTTCTGTCTTCTCTCCGACACCGCAGTGCCCACATAGCCCCGACTCCTCTCACTCACTCACAGTGCTGTCTTCTCATCACTCATCTCATTTGCTCCGGTTGAATAGCGTTTTGTTATGGTATTAGAAAGATGGCACAGCAGTAGTGCTATTTGGAAATATTTCGGATTTGAGGCAAACGAACACGGAAAGGCGGAATGACACAAGCAAGCCAATGTGCAAGCGTTGCTATAGAGCAGTGCCAACAAATGGTGTTAACAACACTAATTTAGCAAAGCACCCGAAGGACCAACATGGTTGGTGACAGCGCCTAAAATAGATTGTAGAGGCTTTTGAACAAATGCACTACCTCAAGAAGTTTTCATTAATAATATACCTCATTGTCATTGCCTTGTTATATGTAACTTTTTCTAAAAATTAAAAATTTTATGTCCTTAATGTTGTGGAAATTTTTCCCCATGGTGTCAAATGGTATCGAGGATCGATATTTTTCCAGGTATTGTATCGAAGTTAGAAATTCCAGTATCGTGACAACACTAATAGCTGGTTTATTGTAGTAGATATTTTATACAGTAAATAAAATGGATAATATGTGAATATACAGATTTGTACATACCTGATGTCTACATTTCTATTTACAAATCATCCAGATTTTCCATAATTGTGCCACAGCAATGTTGAATTCTTGAATCTGATTGGTCAGAAGGTGTGCAGTACTGTTATGTAACCGGACGGTTCTGACAGTAGTTCTGACTGTAACATGAACGAAGGTTTATTTTAATGCGCTTGTTCTAATATGTCATTGTTTCTGTAGTAACAGCTCGTACACAGAGATTAGTATGGCGGATGCTGTACATAATTTAAGTTTAATAATAAACGGATTTTTTTTAAAAAACTTGCTTTTGTCCAGTGAAGAAAATGTATTGTTGTGGTGTTAATGTGGAGAGGTTTTCCATGAATAGATTTTGACGCACTTTAGACTTTTTTTTTTTATATCTCAGTCAGTAGGTGGTGGAGGCATTATGTTTTCAGGTTGATCGTCTGTCTGTCCGACGTTAGCATGATGTTTCAAGAACGAATTGTTTAATGGTTGTATGATTTATATGGAATTATCATTGTAACGAGCAGATGGACTGATTGGATTTTGGAATTGATCCAAACAGGGTCAAGGGCAAATGTCTACAATAGGTTTTCCTCAATAGCTTCCTTTCTGTTTGAAGTATATTTTAAGCATATTCCAGGCATACAAATTAATAGCAAGAAGGACTAGACTTGTTGGCAGCGGAGGCAGTTGAGTTCTACTTGTATTGTCTTATTATCTTTGAGAGAGAGAGAGAGAGGAAAAATTGAGGATCACGAGGGGACGAATGTTTATAGCTGCCGTAGCGTAAGCAATAATAGCAGCTAACTTCTAGTGATGTTCCATAACATTAAATGCAACTGTAAATAATTACAATGCATGATGGGTCTGTCATTAATAAATATTGTAATTGTCGTATAAGTGGAATAACGTGTGCTTATACAAAAACAATCCACTTCACATAGGGCTGTATCACATCGCCTGCATGGTCTGTCGTGTTATTCCATGCTTAAGTAATTAAAAAATTGACTGTGATGATTATCTAACATTTATTTATCATGGTACGTTAAATTGCAGGCTCCCAATGAATAGGTTTAACTATCTGACCAATCACAGCACACATGGCAAATTTCCAGTCTCTGCTCAACTGTAGACAAAAATAACAGCTTCCATTTTAACCTCTCATGCTGTATTTCTCCCAGTACATGTACGAGAAAGGAGAGAATGGAGAGAAGGTGGTGCTGGGGAGAGGAACTTACGGAGTGGTGTATGCTGGACGAGACTTGAGTAATCAAGTGCGCATCGCCATCAAGGAGATTCCAGAGAAAGACCGCACGTATGGTCTTTTTTTATCTTGCAGCATACTTGACGAAACTGATTAGAATGGAAAAGTTTTTTTTTTTTCCATAATTTAATTCAAAAAGTGGAACTTTTATATATTCTAAATTCATTACACATAAAGTGAAATATTTCAAGCCTTTTGTTTGTTTTAATCTTGATGGTTACGGCTTACAGCTCATGGAAATCAAAAATCCAGTATCTCACTATTAGAATAAACAGTTTATAATACAGAAATGTCGACCTTCTGAAAAGTATCTTAATTTATGCACTCAATACTTGTTCGGGCTCCTTTTGCTCAAATTACTGCATCAATGCGGTGTGAGCATCAATGCCAGTCAATCAGCCTGTGGCACTGCTGAGGTGTTATGGAAGCCCAGGTTGCTTTGATAGCGGCCTTCAGCTTGTCTCTGTATTGTTGATTCTGGCGTCTCTCATCTTCCTCTTGACAAAATTCAGGTCAGGAGAGTCGGCTGGCCGATCAAGCACAGTAATACCATGGTCAGCAAACCAGTTACTAGTAGTTTTGGCACAGTGGACCAACACCAGCAGATGACATGGCACCCCAAATCATCACTGACTGTGGAAACTTCACACTGGACTTCAAGCATCTTGGATTCTGTGCCTCTCCACTCTTCCTCCAGACTCTGGGACCTTGATTTCCAAATGAAATGCAAAATTTACTTTCATATGAAAAGAGGACTTTGGGCCACTGAGCAACGGTGTTTTGAGTGAAAAGGTGTTTTGAGTTAATCAGCTGATTAGAGTCTTCTCATTCGACATTGCTGTATTATAAATTCTTTATTCTAATATTTTTTTAGATATTGGATTTTTCCAGTATCTCATTTCCATGAGCTGTAAGCCGTAATCATCAAGATTAAAACAAAAAAAGGCTTGAAATATTTCACTTTATGTGTAATAAATCTAGACTATATAAAAGTTCCACTTTTTGAATTAAATTACGGAAAAAATGAACTTTTCCACGATATTCTAATTTTTTTTAGATCCACCTGTAGTCTACAGTTTTTTCCCAACAGTGTTTACCCAATTATGTTTAACTAGAAAAAGATTTGACCTTCTGTTCTCAAGGGCTTGCTCATTTCCTGCATGAGAGGTTGAAGCCTGTTTAGAAAGTTTTAAGTGTTTATCAAGCATTACTACTTTGAACTAGCAATGTTTTGTTGCGCTCTCCATGCACTTTTGCATCTATTTGTGTTCGCCAGTTACTCTCAGCCTCTCCACGAAGAGATCGCCTTGCACAAGAGACTGAAGCATCGCAACATTGTGCACTACCTGGGCTCCGTCAGCGAGGATGGCTTCATCAAGATTTTCATGGAGGAGGTGCCAGGCGGTAAAGCTGCTCCACCCTATTCACTGTAATAACGTCACCAACATTGCGTGTGGAATTTCAGACTTTCATGGTCGGCTGGAACCTCTTGAAGTGTGTGTGTGTGTGTGTGTGTGTGTGTGGGGGGGGGGAGGACTTTTGTCAGCCAGGAAGTGCCTTTGGCACATTGCTCTTTGCAATCTAGGGAATGTTTGTCTATAATAACCCAACATGTGCACACAAGCACACAGAGCTGTAACTAACTTAGCCAAAAAAAACAAGTCACTTTTCATTGTTTTCACAGGAAGCTTGTCCTCACTCTTAAGGTCAAAGTGGGGTCCTCTTAAAGACAACGAGCCCACCATTGTCTTCTACACCAAGCAGATTCTAGAAGGACTGAAATACCTCCATGATAACCAGATAGTTCACAGAGATATCAAGGTATGTTTGGGTTAATGCTAAAAGTGAGCACATAATGCATAAAACGTATTACAAGATTCTTCTTGCTTTACTCCTTCCACCAGGGTGATAATGTCCTGATCAACACCTACAGCGGAGTACTCAAGATATCTGATTTTGGAACGTCTAAAAGACTAGCTGGAATCAACCCTTGTACAGAAACCTTTACAGGTGACCTTTGTCTTTAAGTGACTTTGCATTAACACACCATTCACACCTTTTATGTTTGTTTGTGTGTCTGTCTGAGTGTGTGTGTGTGTGTGTGTCTGTCTGAGTGTGTGTGTGTGTGTGTGTCTGTCTGAGTGTGTGTGTGTGTGTGTCTGTCTGAGTGTGTGTGTGTGTGTGTCTGTCTGAGTGTGTGTGTGTGTGTGTCTGTCTGAGTGTGTGTGTGTGTGTGTCTGCCTGAGTGTGTGTGTGTGTGTGTCTGTCTGAGTGTGTGTGTGTGTGTGTGTCTGTCTGAGTGTGTGTGTGTGTGTGTCTGTCTGAGTGTGTGTGTGTGTCTGTCTGAGTGTGTGTGTGTGTCTGTCTGAGTGTGTGTGTGTGTGTGTGTGTCTGTCTGAGTGTGTGTGTGTGTGTGTGTGTCTGTCTGAGTGTGTGTGTGTGTGTGTGTCTGTCTGAGTGTGTGTGTGTGTGTGTGTCTGTCTGAGTGTGTGTGTGTGTGTGTGTCTGTCTGAGTGTGTGTGTGTGTGTGTGTCTGTCTGAGTGTGTGTGTGTGTGTGTGTCTGTCTGAGTGTGTGTGTGTGTGTGTCTGTCTGAGTGTGTGTGTGTGTGTGTCTGTCTGAGTGTGTGTGTGTGTGTGTCTGTCTGAGTGTGTGTGTGTGTGTGTGTGTCTGTGTGTGTGTGTGTCTGTGTGTGTGTGTGTGTGTGTGTGTGTGTGTGTGTGTGTCTGTGTGTGTGTCTGTGTGTGTGTGTGTGTGTGTGTGTGTGTGTGTGTGTGTGTGTCTGAGTGTGTGTGTGTGTGTGTGTGTGTGTGTGTGTGTGTGTGTGTCTGAGTGTGTCTGAGTGTGTCTGAGTGTGTCTGAGTGTGTGTGTGTCTGAGTGTGTGTCTGAGTGTGTGTGTGTCTGAGTGTGTGTGTGTGTGTGTGTGTGTCTGAGTGTGTGTGTGTCTGAGTGTGTGTCTGTCTGAGTGTGTGTGTGCATCTCTGTGCGTCTCTGTGTGAGTGTCTGCGAGGACTGTCTGTGTCGGCCTGTCTCGATGGCCAAGCGGTGCTCACTGAGGGTACGTTTACACAACAACGATACACTAAAAACTGAGAAATCTTGTACTTCGTCAAGGTGTTTTGGGTCAGTCACCGTGCTCAGATAATCTGCTACACCACCACCTGTTTAGGACCAGATAACACTGCATTTTACTGTGGAGTTTTAGTTTGGGTTTCCCAATAGGCCAAATAGTTTACTTTCAGTGTTTGTGTAATTATGGTTCATTCTGATTGGGTTTGCAAAATTCTTCTTTTCCTGAGTCTGTACTGTGTTGGTGGTAGTGGTGGTGGTGGGGTGGTGCTGGTGGTGGGGTGGTAGTGGTGGTGGTGGGGTGGTGGTGGGGTGGTGGGGTGCTGGTGGTGGTGCTGGTGGGGTGGTGGTGTGTTGGTGGTGGTGCTGGTGGGGTGGTGGGGTGTTGGTGTGGTGGTGCTGGTGGTGGTGGTGGGGGGGGGGGGGTGCTGGTGGTGCTGGGGTGGTGCTGCTGGTGGTGGGGTGGTGCTGCTGGTGGTGGGGTGGTGGTGCTGGTGGTGGGGTGGTGGTGCTGGTGGTGGGGTGGTGGTGCTGGTGTGTTGGTGGTGGTGGTGCTGGTGTGTTGGTGGTGGTGGTGCTGGTGTGTTGGTGGTGGTGGTGCTGGTGTGTTGGTGGTGGTGGTGCTGGTGTGTTGGTGGTGGTGGTGCTGGTGTGTTGGTGGTGGTGGGGTTGGTGTGGTGGTGGTGGTGGGGGTGGTGTGGTGGTGGTGGTGGTGCTGGTGTGTTGGTGGTGGTGTGGTGGTGGTGGTGCTGGTGTGTTGTTGGTGGTGGTGCGGGGTGGTGGTGTGGTGGTGTGGTACTCAGGACCAGTTGGATGAGGGAACTGGTGTCTTTGGTCAACTCTTATTAGTGCAGAGCTTTATAATGATATGAGTGTGGGTCGCTCTCTTTTTAGATGTTTCCAGAATTTGATTGCCCTTTTTTGTATTTTTATAATTAATGGATATCGGCCTAATTCAGCTCTGCATGTGTTGTTCGTGGTGTTTCTGTGCACCTTTAAGCATGCAGGGTCTAGACTGGATGTTTGTCCCATTTGTGGAATTGGTGATATGTAAGCGACCCCCACATTTCACTGCCATACAGGGCAATTGGTTCGATCACTGATTCAAATATTTTGAGGTAATGCTCAATGCTCAATTTCATGTGTACCTAATTTAAATGTGTGTTTTGAGGGCCCAGGTCTGACAGTACTGCTGCAGCAGGTCCAGGTCCTGCTGTAGACCCTGAGCGGTGGGGGACAGCAGGACCAGGTCATCTGCATACAGCAGGAGTTTAATCTGTGAGCCGTGTAGAGTGAGACCAGGAGCTGAAGACCGCTCTAAAGTGGAGGCCAATTCATTGAGGTATATATTGAATAGTGTCAGACTTAAACAGCAGCCCTGTCTTACTCCACGCTCCTGAGAGATGAAATTTGTTTGTTTGTTGCCAATTCTTATTCCGCACTTGTTTCCTGTTTCCTGTGGTTTTAATGAGATCATATAACATTCTAACATTTTATAAAACAAACCATTATGCCATACAGAGTCAAAAGCCTTTTTGAAGTCAATAAAACAGGTGAATATTTTAGAATTGTTTTGAATAACATTTTTCAGTGAGGCTGTGTGGGGTGTAAATATGATCAGCTGGGTGGTAATTTGGTAAAAATCAAATCTGACTTCTACTCAGGACATTGTGCTCAGTAAGGACGTTTAAAAATCTTGAATTTTATACTACACATTATCTTCCCCAGATTACTGTTCACACAAATGCCTCGGTAATTATTAGGGTCAAATTTATCTCCACTTTTATAGATTGGTGTTATTAGACCTTGATTCCCGATTTGAGGGAAGACACCTAATAACCAAACTGAAGAGTTTTAAAATGGCTAATTGAAATTTTGAGCTGATGTGTTTAATCATTTCATTCAGGATTCCATCAGGTCCTGATGCTTTCTTCGGTTTCAGTTTGTTAATGTTAATTTTAAGTTCCTGCTCAGTAATCAAGGAATCTAAAGGGTTTGGTTATCTTTAATTCCAGTTCTTCAAGCTTTCTGTTTGTGATTTTGCTCTGAATTTGTTTCGGATTCTACATTTTTAAAGTGTGTATGGTAGAGATGCACCGATTGCAATTTCTTTGGCCGATTCCGATTTCCAATTGTTTTTGTAAGTGTGACCTGCCGATACCGATTTTTGCCGATTCCGATTTCTTTCTAAGAACTATAATTGACAGCATATACAAACAAAAATCTACTTTTCTTCAATGCAAAATTTTATTTTCATGATAAAAGAATTATTAAACATTACAATTTCCCCCAAACTGCAGTAAGTTACAGGATCTTCTCTCACTTAAACAACTCTCAAAATAAAGAGCTCTGTGACTGGAAAGAGGTAGAAATAACAATTAACTGAAAGTGAGTTGCTTTATGTAACAAAACAGATATCATTTTCCACTGTGTTTATAAATGGACCTTTTTTCTTTTTTTTTTTTTTACTCGTCTCACAAAAGTCCAAGGCACCTTTTCTTTGTTGCCAACATATGTATAGGCAAAATGCTGTTACTTGAGCATTAATGGCGAGTTTTTCTTCACAAACAGAAGCATCTCTGCCTCGTCACCTGATAATCGGTTTCTCCTTTCATCTATGACATGTCCAGCCAAGCTAAACAAGCCATCACTCTCAACACTTGTACATGGAGCAGAGAGGTATAGGGGCTCGGGCAAGTGGAGCAAGTGCAGGGAAACCATCTTTGTTGATCCTCCAGTAGGTCAATGGGTTTTCACGTTTTTGCCTACGACATGTTTACATGCGGCTGTGAGCGTAGCTGTGACGTTATTGCCTGTGCCTCTGGCAACAACACGGACCGGCTCGGAATCGGAAAGACGCGAGACTGACCGGCCGGTCACCGGTCTGGGCCGAGCATGCAGAAAATCAGCTGATTCCGGTCCCTGGCCGGTCGATTTGTGCATCTCTAGTGTATGGAAATGGGTTGTCCAGATATCCCCATCTTGAATTGCCAATTCTGCATGCTCTCTTTTTTTATTTAAAAAAAATTTTATTTTAGTTTGTTCCAGAATTGATGTGTGTTGATCGACTCCTCGATTAGTGTCAGTTGTTTCTGTGTGTATTGTCCCTTTTTTGGTTGAGAGTGTACGTTTATATTGTTTGAGTGTTTCACAGTAAAGGAGTCGTATGTTAGAGTTGTTTGGATTTCTGTGTTTTTGGTTCGATCATTTCCTGAGTTCTTTTCTTAAATGTTGACGGTCTTTGTCAAACCATCTGTCATCTTTTTCAGATATAGGTTTTGATGTAGTTCTAATTTTTAATTTAGCCTTCTCTGCTGTTCCTTTGAAGATCATATTAATATATTGAATTGCCTGATTGACTCATTCTTTACTGTGGATGTATGTCGTGTCCAGAAAGGTGTCTAATAGTGTCTGAATTTCTTGACCGCTGATTGCTTTTTGGAACTTGTGGCTGCTGTTTTGGGCCCATCTGTAGGATTTGTGGATGTTGTACAGCTTACTGGGCTGTGTGTGTGTGGTGTGGTTAGTTTCTGTCTTCTTAATCAACACAGGAATTTGGCTGTGATCAGACGGAGGGGTTAGTGGTTTGACAGTGAATTCACTGAGAGAGAAAGGGTCTCTGTGTGTGTGTGTGTGTGTGTGTGTGTGTGTGTGTGTGTGTGTGTGTGTGTGTGGGAGGGGTGATTGGTGGCATCAAAAAAAGTCGACTTTCAGGATTAAATCGTATAACGTTCCTCTTGCACACATCATTTCCTCTTCTCTCTCTCTCTCACACACACACACACACACACACACACACACACACACACACACACACACACACACACACACACACACAGACCCCTTATGTCAGGCGTTCGTCTGGTCTGTTCATGACTCAACTATAACTCTATACTTGCCATATGCAGATTTGATTCTTTACAGACATTTCTAATATCCTTTGATGTGTGTGTGTGTGTGTGTGTGTGTGTTTTCTGTACAATACAAACCTTTTAAGCCTTACCAGGACCTTATTCATTTCATCACTTGTGTGTAGGTACTCTGCAGTACATGGCTCCAGAGATTATAGACCAGGGTCCGCGGGGTTATGGGAAACCGGCTGATATCTGGTCTCTAGGCTGTACCATTATAGAGATGGCCACTGGGAAAACCCCTTTCCATGAGCTGGGCAGCCCGCAGGCCGCCATGTTCAAGGTGCTACCACAAACGGAAACTAATTGCTTTTTATGTATTTGTTACATTGCTGAAATATGCATTATTTAGACAGTCATGATGTGATGAATAGAGGATGACTAAAGAAGACTTCTTTTACAGGTCGGCATGTTTAAGATCCACCCCACTATGCCAGAGTGCATGTCAGCGGAGGCCAAATCCTTCATCATGCGTTGCTTTGATCCCAATCCCGACAAGAGGGCCATAGCATCTGACCTGCTGAAGGATGCTTTCCTTACGAGCAGCACCAAGAAGAGGAGCAAGCCATTGCCCAGCTTAACCGAGACAGAGCCCAGCTCCTCCGGTGAGCCAGCACGACTTTAGAACCATTGACACTGGTTTATACTTCTGCATCAAAGCTTTTTTTGCGTCATGACACAGAGAGGGGGTTTATGGGTAAGCGTAGTGAACAGAAGCACACACAATGGCTGTTGTCTTCAGCTCCAAAATGTCAGCAGTGCATGGTGTGCAGCTTTAGCACTACATGTCAGGCAAGGCTGATTGGTTGAACAGGGAAGTGTCGAGCCTTGAAGTGGAAGAGCAAGTGACCATACACTGAAGGGTTTTTTTGTTTGTCCTTCAATGTTCCTTATGTTTTAGATAATTCACCTCATTGCTTATCTAGTTATTTGAATGCAGAAAAAAATGACACATCCCATTTTAATGATACTAATGTAGGGTTTTTACTCTTGAAGGAATTTAAAACTTGCCTTTCACAAACTGCATGCCACCTCTCGTGGCCTTCAAAGCAATAATGTGCTCATAGACATTTAAAGCTACTTTCCATGTCATCAGTGTGGTCACATATCACTCTATATATATATATATATATATATGTGTGTGTGTGTGTGTGTGTATATATGTGTGTGTGTGTGTGTATATATGTGTGTGTGTGTGTGTGTATATATGTGTGTGTGTGTGTGTGTGTATATGTGTGTGTGTTGTGTGTGTATACATGTGTATATGTGTGTGTGTGTGTATATATGTGTATATGTGTGTGTGTGTGTATATATGTGTATATATATATGTGTATATATATATGTATATATATGTATGTATATATATGTATGTATATATATATATGTGTATATATATATGTATATATATGTATGTATATATATGTATGTGTATATATATGTATGTATATATATATATGTATATATATGTATGTATATATATATATATGTATATATATGTATGTATATATATATATGTATGTATATATGTATGTATATATATATATATATATATATATATATATATATATATATATATATATATATATGTATGTATATATATATATATGTATATATATGTATGTATATATATATATGTATATATATGTATGTATATATATATATATGTATATATATATATATGTATATATATATATGTATATATGTATATGTATATGTGTGTACATATATATATATATATATATATATATATATATATATATATATATATATATATATATACACACACACATACATATACACATATATACACATATATATATATATACACACACAATTCCCTATGTGATGATAATAACGCACAATGATGCACTTCAGGTTGAAGACATATTGCTAGACCTTCAGTTTTTCATTCCCCGCCCCCGTAAAGGATGGCGTCAAGTGCTTGTAAATATGTGGTACAAGATGTATAAACTAGACCATATTACCACAGCATCTGTGTATTATCTCATCTTATCTTTTGGCTATATACTGCTGTATGTTTTTGCTTTGTCTAGTATTGGCAATGTGATGGTTGTTATCTATGTGTACATTTCTACTACTTGATGTTTAAGTGCTGGAGTACTGCAGTTTATCAATGCAAATAGTTGTATTTAAATTTTTGATTTGTTCAATATTAAGCAGGAAAGTCCTATTTAAACGAGTGTCTCATTTTCAGAGGGTTTCTGCATATTGACAGCAGAGTAATAAAAATTCAGTAAGATTAAATGCTACATATACAAATGAAAGTTAAAATAAAATTTAAATCGGCTTTGAATAAAATTTTAAAGAAAGGGAATTAAAATCTAAATCAAAGCCAGATAAACAACCCAGTAAGAATAAGTCAGTAAAAAAAGAAATGCTAGCAAACAAAAAAAAAGTAAGAAAGCGAGTGAAAATTCTGCTTTTCTAATTTGGTTTTGCCAGCAGGAGACTACCAGAGGAGCATGTCTGTACCCATAGTTGTGCATGTGGAGGACGTGGATGCTGACAGGACAGAGCTGTCTAATTCCCTCAATCTGAGGAAAACTATCCATTGCCTCAGAGAAAATGACATTTCAGAGAGCCCTCCCTGCACCAACAACTTCCTGCTGTGAGCTAGAGCACCAACAACCATCTTTTCAATCACCTAAGTGAAGTTTGGTAGGACTTTGCACAAGTGTGTGTTTCTGAGTGTTGTGTGTGTGTGTGTGAGACAGGACGCCAGAGGGACCACAGGGGGACATGATGAGTCCTGCTGTGTCAGGAGAGAACCTTGGTCTCTTCCTGCTCAGGAAAGACAGCGAGAGGAGAAGCACTCTGCACCGAGTCCTTACTGACTATATCAGCCAAGTTCTGCACAATATAAACGAATCACTCCCACAGGTATACATATGTACACATGCAGCCTTTGTTAGCGTGTGTGGTTTTGTCCATTGCGCAAAATGAAATGCAAGGTTTTGTTTTTTTTCTATTTAAATGTACTGAATGGTTTCTGTGAAAACCCAAGCTGTCGCGGTTTGTCCTGCAGACTGAAGAGCCCTGCATTAACTCCGAGCACATCAAGCAGCTGATTGGTTGCCTGCGAGAAAACATCCGCTCCCCAGACAGGAAGCAGCTGACCAACCGACTCCTGAAGTTGCGAACTAGCCTGCATGATGATGCAGTACCTCTCTGCAGTCTGCAGGCGGCACTCTTCAGCTTTCAGGATGCTGTATGTGACGGTCAATATGCAGTGATCACTGTAGTGGAGATCCCATCCACTGTTTTTACTCTTGAACGAAATGTAAATGTTGTATTGCTAAGTATACAGCCACGTTTAATAGATCGTCCCTACAGGTGAAGAAGGTGCTGCGGCAGCAGCAGGTGAAACCTCACTGGATGTTCGCTCTGGATAACCTGCTCAGGCAGGCTGTGCAAGATGCCATTACCGTGCTTCTGCCAGGTACATTCCACAGTCCTAACAAAGGACGTAAATCGTCACATTTTCCATAACTTCAAGCGTCACTCTCATACCGGTTCTGTTTGTTTTTCAGAGCTCAAGCTGCAGCTCCAGTCATCCTTCGAGGTGGAGGAGGGTTCTCCTGAAACAGAACAGCCGGGTGAGGAACCAAATGCAGAGTCACGCAAGGAGACAAATGGCACGTCTCAAGAAGCTCAGCAGTGTGGGCTACAGAGTATCAGTGCCAGGCCGCCCAACGGCCTCGTCACCAGCTGTAGCCCCCTCGCGCAGGAATTTCTCACATTATGCCAGGAAACCAGGAGGTATCCAGCTTGCTGATTTGTTTACTTCATTTTATTTAATATAACTCTCTTCAGGGCACGGCGGCTTAGTGGTCAGCATGTTTGCTTCGCACCTCCAGGGTTGGTGATTCGAATCCCGAGTCCGCCCTATGTGTACGGAGTTTGCATGTTCTCCCCGTGCTTCGGGGGTTTCCTCCCCCAGTCCAAAGATGCGCATCGTAGGCTGATTGGTGTTTCCAAATTGTCTGTAGTGTGTGAATGGGTGTGTGAATGTGTGTGTGATGGTGCCCTGCAATGGGTTGGCACCCCGTCCAAATCCAGAAAATGGATTTATGGATAAGCTCTCTTCATGGAGAAAAAAGATTTAAAATATCAACTTTTGAATATCCACTACTGATACATTATTTGGATTGAACAGATAATGTGTTCTAAATTAATACGATTACAAATATGAAGAGTTTTTTTTTTATTTGTTTGTTTCTTTCTTTGTTTTAGTTGAGACTAGAGGTGTGCACTGATAATGTGGGACACAGTGAAAAAGTTGCACAATCCCAGAGGTTTTTACTTTAATGTGGGCGTGAGTGAGCCTTCAGAGCTCACAGGACAAATAAAAACCATGTTGTACAATGCATTTACAATGTTGACCATGCTGGCAAGGTTGTCCAGTATTTCTAGGGGTATAGTGGTACAGTTTTTTTTAATTATTTAATTAAATATACAGATGGAGATGCAACTATTTGGAGGACTAAACAGATATAGCTAGAGGTATTTGTTTTACACCCCCTAAAAAAAAAGTACTTAGTTAACTTTAAATCTAGCAGACAAATAAATACACTTATAAACAATAATAACTGAAAATGTTCTGTATCATATTAAAGTTTAAGTTTAAGTGACCAGACAACTTGACTCAGAACTATAGTGACGAAATATGATGAATAATGTAGTTGACTGTGACCACTTAATGTACTAGTATTGTATTGTCATTTTTAAATTACATCACATACACCACTTGCTCTTTAGCGCTGCATAGAAATGCCATGTATAGCTTCTCCTCCCATCCAAGTCACACTCCTGGTGTTTATAAGGGAAACAGTCAAGCTTGTCCTGATCAGCTTCTGTATTGGAGACAGACTGAGAGCAAGCTCCTAAATGTCAGACAGGGTGGTGTGTAATTATAATGTAACAGTTTGTGTAGCGTCAGTGCTGACATGAACCATGCATTACTTCTGATTTCCAGGTTGGTGAGTCAGCTAAATGAGAAGGAAAAAGAGTACCAGGAACTTGTAACGAACTCGCTGCAGAATGTACAAGGAGCCATAGACACTCTAAAGGTCAAGGCTGCAACAGAGAGCAGTGGTAAATATATTTACTTCTGCCTCCAGTCTTATTTCATTTCCCCTTACATACATTGATTAAGTTATTAGAAGGATTTCACTTTAAGTTGAATGGACAGACTGTATAAAACAACGTCTGCATGTAACAAAAAGCTCTTGTCTGAACCTCCTGAATGGTGTGACAAAGAATTGGTGCACAGCTGGATTGTCCTCACTTGCTCATGCATGTTTGCAAACCTGACGTGTATAACCATGCCTAATACGGGATGTTACGTTAGTCATCAGCCACACCTCGATAATGATTTAGAACTTGTTTTTGACGATGAAATAATCTGCTGAGCTGTTGAAATGCTCATGCTTTGTTAAGTATGATAGTTATCTCTGATTTTATATTGTTATATTCTCCAGAAACTTAGAATTGAATGTAAGGACACTTTAAGTGGTTTAGTTTTTGGTTCACATTTGTTGAACTGTGGCAGTTCAGTGGAGAAACATTAAAAATGTGTGACATGTACATGTTTGCTCTGTGACCACATTATAGATTATTACTTTAAACTCATACTTTAAACTCGTAAGTCGTAGTTGTGTTATTTTCAGCCTCTGGGTGTTTGAGCCACAAAGTGGGGAGAAAAACATGGAGGCCTCCCTGTTTGTATTTTGTTAACAACAACAATCTAGCTAACTGATGAGTGATGTATATTTACTGTTTATTCGGTGTTATAAACTTAACAAGCTTAATATGTCTGTACACTCACCAGTCACTTTAATAGGAACACCTGTACACCGGCTCATTTATGCAGTTCTCTAATCAGCCAATCATGTGGGAGCAGCACAATGCATAAAATCATGTAGGTACAGGAGAGCTTTAGTTAATGTTCACATCAGAATTGTGGGGACAAATATGATCTCTGTGATGTTAACCATGGCATGGTTGGATGGCTTGAATATCTTAGAAACTGCTGATCATCTGGGAATTTCACACACAGCAGTCTCTAGAGTTTTCACAGAATGGTGTGGGGAAAAAAAAAAACATTCTATGAGCGGAGGGTCTGCAGAGGCTGTTGTGTGCGTGGAATTCCCAGGATTGACTAGTACCAACATCCATGCCACAATCAAAGTCACAGAGATCACACTTTTTCTTCATTCTGATGTTTGATGTGAACGTTAACTGAAGCTCTTGACCTGTATCTGCATGATTTTTTCGCATTGCGCTGCTCCCACATGATTGGCTGATTAGATAACTGCATAAATGAGCCGGTGTACAGGTGTTCCTAATAAATTGAATGAGCAACGGTATAAAGTGACGGTGAGGGTATGTTCGGTGGGTGTTCTCTTTTTTTCTTAGGATGTCAGAAATGAGTTTTAGTCAAACGCAGCATGCTCTTCAGTGCATGTAGGAAAAGTGCAGGGTGAATAGAGTTGTGTTTTTGGTAGACAGATAGATAAACACTCCTGAAGCTGGTGTGGATTGAAATGCTGGCAGAAACTGAAACATTTCCCTACTCTTTAGTGTGTTTCATTGTCTTGGCATGGTGGTATAGCACGAGAATAGACCAGCTCTCTCTCTCTCTCTCTCTCTCTCTCTCTCTCTCTCTCTCTCTCTCTCTCTCTCTCTCTCTCTCTCTCTCTCTCTCTCTCTCTCTCTCTCTCTCTCTCTCTCTCTCTCTCTCTCTCTCTCTCTCTCTCTCTCTCTCTCTCTCTCTCTCTCTCTCTCTCTCTCTCTCTCTCTCTCTCTCTCTCTGTAATATGTTCTGGCATGTCATTATCCCCTGCAGATAATAAGGCTGTCTGCCATAACACTCAGACCCTGGCCATGGTGCGCTGGCTGACGGCTGTCCCAGTGGATGAGCACACCATATACACAGTGAGTGTGTCTATCTTACACTTTACTCATCACTGACATGCAGAGAATTTTACACATCCAATCACTACTGTGTGAAAGTAAATGAAATATTCTTGTCCAGCTTGTGGCTCATGGCTTCACCTTAGACATCCTGCTCCATATGGCCTGCAGAGATGACCTCAAGTACTGTGGCATCAAGTAAGCATTTGTTCAAACTCAGCCATATTTCATTAACCGTGTAAGGGGTGGACAAATCATAAATTCATTAGCTAGCCCACAGGGCAAGTGAAAGCTCTATTGTGTTGCCCAGTCCTGGCAGCAGCAGCAGCAAACAAAATTTCTAATGTAGCACTTTGTGTTTGTGATCAAGTCAGCAAGATGATGGCCAACGTTTCAGCAGAAATGTGGTGCTCTTTCTCACATCTCACGTAAAGTTGTATTGGAGTGTGGCTGGCATCTTTACTTTCTGTCGATATATTAACCACAAAGTGACATTATTTTGCTTGGTTTCATCAGTGTTTCTACATAGCTGTGTGTTCCTGATTCTGAAAAGCATCAATTCGCACTAATTAACCTAGTGAAAATAGGTCAGTGTGCATAACACCAGTATGAAGCACATTAAGTTTACACATCCATGCCAGAAGAAAACTTTTGTTTGTGAAAGCTAGAAAACTAGATTTTTTTTTCCTGGTTGTTGAACCTGTTTGTTCACTGCAAAGCTTCAAATTAAAAGCAAATAGTTTGGACACCGATTTGTCCAACTTCTGTATGAGGTCTTGAAGCTCTGTAAGATGATGTATTGAATTTATTCTGAAATTGTCTTTGGATGGTTAATCGCAGAGGTGGGATGGTGTGTCGTCTTTGGGGAGTCATTTCTACACAGAGGAAGAGTCACCTGAGCATGGTCACGGAGGACAGTGAAGAAACCGTACTCTAACTACCTAACCCCTCTGGGACTTGAGGTTCATATGAGCTCAGTGAGCTTTGAAAATGTTTTTGGCTGGAAACGTGCCTTTCGTGTGGGATCTTGATTATTTATTCTGTTTCACTGGGGAAGATGATGTTGAAATTGCTGATATACTCATTCTCTATGTATGTTCTTATCTTCTCTTTTCTGTGTGTTTATTCAAGTGTGTATTCATGCGTACACAGTGTGTCTGTGCATATGTGTAAGTACCGGGGGAAAGGGGTTTATTCTAGGCCCATACGGTTTTTAGTTTGTCCCTCTAGGGGAACTTTTAAACATTCTATGCAGAACCCCACAACAGTGCTCCCCGATCAAAGAGGGTTCCACATAGAATACCTTTAGGGAGCTAGAACTTCTTTTTATAAGAGTGTGTGTATGTGTAACTATATTATATATAGTTAAAAAAGATTTTAGATATACAGACAGGTGACAAATAAAAGGAAAGTCCAAACAGCGTTGGGCCAAAACAAGCTGCCAGAACAGATTAAATGTGCCTTGGTAAGTGTCTGGAGCTGTACTCGATGGGTAAACAGCATCCTTCCAAAAGCTGTGTTCTCAGTTGGTGTTTTGATGACGGTGCTGGGAGAGTTCTGTCTAACACCAAAATCTCCCATAGCTGTTCAGCTTGGTCGAGATCTAGTGACTGTGAAGGTCATAGCATATAATTTACATCATTTTCATATTCATCAGACCATTCAGTGAGCCCTCGAGCCCTGTGGATGAGGACATTATTATCCTGGCAAAGACCTCTCTAATCACGATAGTAATGTTTCATCATAGGATAAAGGTGATCAGACAGAAAACTTTGTATTGATCTGCAGTGAGTATATCCTTTAAGGGAACAAGTGGACCCAAAGCAGAACAGCAGAACCACTGTTTTTCCTTTAGTATGTTACCTGTGTGTATGTACAGCTGTGGGAGTACATGAGATTTGACATTTTATTCATTTTGAATGTCAGATGTTCTTACCTCCAACAACTTCAGAAGCAATTTGTTTGCTTTAGACAGCTGATAAATTGTGAACTGTTTAAAATGACCTGTTTCACTGGAAACTTTGTGTACTGATACTGTGATTTTACCATGTCTATGTTTATTCCTGAAATTCTTCAGAATAAGACATAACTTGAACATGTAATCTGTAATTGTTACTTGTTTAAAGCTTCCACTCTACAATGAATCAACTTTTTAGTGCAACTGTAAGACTATTTCTAACACCAACAACACTACAAAGTAATGGACATTAAAACTGTAACTGTTTCAGCAAGTCCTGATTCATTAACTGTGTGTATTTGATTTTACTCTCACTCACTCACTCACTTACTTTCAGTTACCAGTTTATCCTGGTTCCAGGGTTGCAGTGTATCCAGAGCCTATCCCAGGCACACTGGGTATGAGGTGGGGATATACACCCTGGATAGCACAGCACACACACATGCAGGCAATTTATTTACTCAGGGCAATTTATCTTAGCCTCTCCTCCTACTGGCATGTTTTTGTAGCCATTCAAGAAAGTACTCCGGGTTTCCTGAGTACATGCACAGAAATGCAGACAGTAACCTGAGCTCGTGATCAAACCAAGGACCCTGGAGCTGTGAGGCTGCAATGCTACCCATTGTACCACATATATTGCGTTGTTCTTTGATTTAAGAACTGTGTGTCAGATTCATGGGTGAAAAGTAACGAACTACATGTACTCTTATTACAGTATTTGAATACATGGTTCACTGTAACGGTACTTTTGTGAGTATAATTAAATCACAGTAGTTTTATTTGAGGGCTTTTTAAATTAAACTATTAAGCATCACTATATTTATCTTGGATCAACCTTACAGAGTAAAAGACCCCAGAAGACTGAAAGCCAATAAAAAGACAGTATGTGCGATTTTTAAATAATTGAATTTCAGGACCCTAACAAAATAAGAGCAGCAATGTCCGAGACAGTGGAGACAGATGAGCATCCCCTTCGTTTCATCCATTATGTTCAGTTTTAAACGCTTCAAAGAAAACAGCGTGATAATGATCTGCAAGTTGTGTGAGCCAAAACCTGTGGAGATATCTAACCTGTGGAAACATGTATAGGTAAGCCATTAGCTCGGTGAGCTATGAAAGCTCGGTAATAAACTTGAGATGTCACTTGGGTGTTCAGTAGCATTCGCCTATTATATTAATTATACACTATATGGCCAAAAGTTTGGGGACACCTGACCATCACACCCACATGTGCTTTTTGAACATCTCATTCCAAATTTAGCCCCCCTGTACTGCTATAATAACTTCCACTCTTCTGGGAAGGCTTTCCAGTAGATTTTGGAGCATGGCTGTGGGGAATTGCCCATTCACTTAAAATAGCATTAGTGAGATCAGGCACTGATGTAAGGCGAGAAGATCTGGCGTGTAGTCGATATTCCCGTTCATTCACTGTTCAGTGGATTTGAGGTTAGAGCTCTGTGCACGCTACTCAAGTTCTTCCACTCCAACACTGGCGAACCATGCCTTCATTGACCTCATTTTGTACACAGGGGCATTGTCATACTAGAGCATGTTTGAGCCTCTTAGTTCCAGCAAAGGGAAATTGTACTGCTCAGTTCTAGACAATTATGTGCTTCCAACTTTGTGGCAAACAGTTTGGGGAAGGCCCACATATAGGAGTGATGGTCAGGTGTCCACAAACTTTTGGCCATATAGTGTATCCAAGTGCTGTGTAGGGGCATCTTTGCTAAATAGCTAACTGTAGCTAGAAACAAATGTATACTATACTAATTCCCCAAATCTTTGAAACTGCATTCATAATGGGGTTCAGCTGGACTAGATGCAACTGGGCCTGATTACTGCCAGCCCTGTTCAATCAAACCAACACTTAAATAGAACTTTTACAACAGCATGAAGTTGGTTAAAAGGTCTTACCCAGTAACACACTGTCAATACTTAAAGAAATTCCAGAAATGACAAGGAAGAAGGTGATTGAAATACATCAATCTGGAAAGGGTTCCAACACTATTTCAAAGACTCTGGGACGCCAAAGGACCACATTATCTCCAAATGGAAAAAACTCGGCACAGTATTGAACCTTCCCAGAAGTGGCCGACCTTCCAAAATTCCTCCAAGAGCTCAGCAACAACTCATCCAGCAAGTCACAAAAGAGCCAAGGACAACATCAAAGGACCAACAGTCCTCTCTTGCATCAATAAAGGTCACTGTTCATGACTCCAATATGAGAAAGACACTGGGCAACAAAAGCAAAAGCATGGAAGAGTGATGAGGCAAAAACCACTGTTAACCCAGAAGAACATTAAGTCTCATCTGAATTTTGCCAAAACACACCTTGATGATCCTCAAACCTTTTGGGAGAATGTTCTGTGGACTGATGAGTCAAAAGTGGAACTTCTGTTACAGGGATCCCGTTACATCTGGTGTAAACCAAATACAGAATTCCACAAAAAGAACATCATACCTACGGTCAAGCATGGTGGTGGCAGTGTGATGGTGTGGGGATGCTTTGCTGCTTCAGGGCCTGGACAACTTGCAATAATTGAGGGAAACATGAATTCTGCTCTCTACCAGAAAATTCTACAGAAACTCCAAACGGATTATGCAGCAAGACCATGATAGGAGTAAACCCTAATCCTAGATGTAAGAGAAAGACTGATCTCCAGTTATCTGAAGCGTTTGGTTGCAGTTATTGCTGCTAAAGGTGACACAACCAGATTTTAAGTTTAAGGGGGCAGTTAGTTTTTCACATGGGTGATAGGTGTTGGATAACTTTTTGTTTCCCTTCAATAAAATAAATAAATAAATAAAAACTGATTGTGTGTTTACTCAGGTTGCCTTTGTTTAATGTTGTATTATTTTTGAAGATCTAAAACTATTTAGTATGAGATATACACAAAAACAGAAGTAATCAGGGCAAGTACATTTTCACAGCACTGTAGTAGAACATTTAAAATTGTCCAGTGAGTCTGAAATGCAGTTTCCTGTATATTGACATTACAAAAGTCTAATTTTTCACCTACAGTTGCAATCAAAATTATTCAACCCCATTGCAAAATTTACAATTTCAGCTGTTTGCAATGAACAAATCAAACAAAAGCAATTGAAATAGTTCAACACGACGAATGCTTCAAGTGGTTTCCCCAAATTCAACTGAAAATGCAACTTATAACGACTTCTCCAGTCTCAAAATGATTCAACCCCCTGAATAGAATCCATCACAACAGCACAAATATGCAAAACAGGTGTTGTCTCAAGCACACTTGATGCAACTAATCACCGGCTTCATTAGTTGCACCAGGTGTGCTTGAGCTGGAACACATGAAATACCTGAACTGGCTAGGGGCAGAAAATACATGAAATACCTGTATGGGGCAGAAAAAGGAAGCTATCAACGGCTGCAACCAGATTTCTGAGAAGGCAGGTTGTGAAAAACCCTCGAGTGACTGCAAAAGATCTGCAGCAAGACTTGGTGGCAACAGGCACTGAGGTTTCAGTGAGCACAGTATGGCATATACTAAATGCAGACCGTTTCCATGCCAGAACTCCAAAACGTACACCACTACTGACCCAAAAGCACAAGAAAACTCAGCCCAAAATCATATAAATAAGCCACAGAAGTTTTGGGATTCTGTTCTGTGGTGCGATGAAACAAAACTTTTCGGCATGATGAATGAACAAAGAACACTCTGTCCACAGTCAAGCATGGTGGTGGCTCGGTGATGCTCTGGGGCTGCTTTGCGTCCTCTGGCACTGGAAACCTGCAGTGTGTGGAAGGCAAGATGGATTCATTGAAGTATCCTAGGAGAAAACGTCATGCCGTCTGTGAGGAAGCTGAAGCTTGGGCGTCATTGGACCTTCCAACAGAACAATGATCCCAGCCATTGCTAATGGGGAATGGGCTAAGATTCCTCAGGAACGCTGCCAGAAGCTGGTGTCTGGCTATGCATCTCGTTTGCAGCAGGTCATAACAGCAAAAGGGTGCCCTACTAAGTAGTAAAGATGCTTGCCATGAAGGGGTTGAATAATTTTGAAACTCAAGAAGTCATTATAAGTTGCATTTTCAGTTGAATTTGGGGAAACCACTTGAAGCATTCATTGTGTTGAACTATTTCAATTGCTTTTGTTTGATTTGTTCATTGCAAACAGCTGAAATTTTGACAATTTTAACAATAAATCTGATTTGCAATGGGGGCTGAATAATTTTGATTGCAACTGTATATTATATTATAGATTTCATACATTTTACTTAATGTAATTACCACACTTAAATTACCACAAACTTCTCCCCTCATTCTTTGTTGTCCATGGCAATGATGGAATTGTGTCAGTTGTAGATATATACAAAAGTCATTTGTAACTATTAATGCAAGTAGTTTTTCACTGGATTCCTAGAGTAATATTTTACTGTACTACAGTACTTTTAATCAGGTCATTGTGTTTTGTACTCTTTCAAACGCTGATAAAATGTAACTTTGTCACCATTTAAAAGACACTTTTTCAGAAAATAAAAAAATCACAGAAATATAGTGTGCAAGCTCAGACTGTACAAAGGGGCGATATGAGACAACAGTTGAGATGCTACACTGATGTTGCGCCGAATTGATTGACCTAGATACACTGTGGTCTTGATACAACTTTAATATTTCTAAGAATAGCAATGCAGTAGAATAGACAGTGTAAAGAAAAAACATGGATTTATTTATGAAGTCATTTTATTTTGGAACACAGTGTAAAAATATAATGTGATGTGGTGATGGGTTGCATGTCTGGGCCAAATATTTCAGATATTTTCCTTGACATCAGTGGGCCAATGCGGTAGAAGTGAGGCAGCTCTGAACATTCAGACCATCTTGTTTTCATGCTGTTGACTTCACCGTAGCAACAGCTGTGGGTC
Organism: Cranoglanis bouderius; assembly: GCA_023630585.1. Taxonomy (NCBI): domain Eukaryota; kingdom Metazoa; phylum Chordata; class Actinopteri; order Siluriformes; family Cranoglanididae; genus Cranoglanis; species Cranoglanis bouderius. Next base: position 17,935,575 of record CM042564.1, read on the forward strand.
TCTTTTCTGTGTTCCACCCACCTCTACCCGCCCCCCCCCCCCCCTTCCGTTTGTGTGTGTGTGTGTGTGTGTGTGTGTGTGTGTGTGTGTGTGTGTGTGTGTGTGTGTTTCCTGTGTTTTGTGTTACTGCAGATCCATTTGTAAGGATCAAACTGGAGAATGGCAGCTGAAATTCCCATTCCTTATTTACCTCATTTTATTTTTACGACATGACAGGAGACATGTTGGGACAGTGGACTAGTGCATGCTTGTCTGTTCAGTAAAGAAATGAGGAGAGACACCAGAAAGAAGTCTGGATGTTGGAATTTGCATGGTGTTCTTAGGTTGGACTCATTTTTCTTTTGTTGTTTTTAACTGGATTTTTAGTCATTTGCTTTGTGTACTTACATGAATCCACCAGGTGAGGGTGCAAGGCAACACAGTTCACTGCTGGTGGTTTATAGTACATCTACTTGGCCTCAGTCATGGTGCCTGTCAGATTCAGCTTACTTTTCACTTGCCATTGTGTTTACAGTGAGGTAATTCCACACACACTGTCTTACAGAGGCAGGACAGTAAGACTTTCACGTCTGTGGACTGCTGTGTCTCTGTGTCCGCTCCCTGCTGGCTCTGGACTTTATCCACAGTGTTATCACTCAGCTGACTGTCAATAAGGTGTTTTAGTGTGTGCCAGGAAGTAAGGATTTGGGCTTGGTCATGAGTGTCATGTGATGGAATAGAGATGAGACATAATAAAGGTGTACCTGCAAGAATGTGTTGGTGTCTGGGCTTGGCATATGAGTCAGCGCTCTCTGCTTACAGGCAGTCTGTTTCAAATGACAAATCTAACAGGCATTTTAATGATAGTGGCTTTGTTTTGCTTGATATAAGACAGCATTGATGGTTTTGATCACTGAGTATACTCTAATTCCACAGTATACAAATAGAATATAAAAATGTTTGCCTCAAACCTCCAGGATTGAGGGTTCGAATCCTGCCACTTCCCTTTGTGCATGGAGTTTTCATGTTCTCCCTGTACTTCGGGGGTTTCCTCTGGGTACTCCGGTTTCCTCCCCCAGTCCAAAGACAGGTGTTGTAGGCTGATTGGCATTTCCAGATTGTCCGTAGTGTGTGATTGTGCCCTGCGATGGGTTGGCACCCCATCCAGGGTGTCCTCCGGCTTGTGCCCCGAGTTCCCTGGGATAGGCTCAAGAGACCTTGTATAAGATAAGCGGTATGGAAAATGAGTGGATGGATGGATGGAAATGACAACTGTTGATTGTTAGGTGTTGGAAACTTCCATTGATCTTAATTTTCTTCTCTTTGTGCAATACTTGACTAGATCATATCAATTTCAATTTCAGATCAATTTGCCCATAATACGAATCATTTAAAACCGTTTGTAATGTTGTAAAGGACTTAGATGTTACAGACTGAATACAGTTTATTGAGCTTGTGTTTTCTTGTGCAAATGTGATGCTAATCCATTCAGCCTGAGCAGATTGTTGTTAAATGCTGCTGCTTATCATGATGGGCCTGCTCAGATATTGTGAAGAAAATTAAGGAATTATTGTTGTTTTCATAATTTTGGACTGCTTGCTTTTGCCCCAGCTTATGCTACAAGTCATCTCTTTGCTAGCTAGTGACTGGGGGTGTATCTAACCCCTTAAAGGTCATTAAGGAATGTTGGGGATTTTAGTCAAAGGAGTTTGGCAGGAAGAGGGAAGTCCTTTGGGGGCCTGAGGATTAGGCTTTTTCTAATGTAGTATGGAGAGATAAAGACCATTCGCAGTGGGTAAGAGGTGCTAGAACTTTTTCTGTGAACACATTAAATGTGCCTTGTTAATTTACTCTTCTGATTTCACAGACAGATCAGATGTTTTAGGTAATCCCATGTTAATCCACAATAAAGTCAGGGGTCATTTGGGCATAAAGTACCAGAGTGCTTTGATACTGCGATGAGACACACGATGGCTTTTAATTCATCAACGACATCATTAACGGTAATCAATTCTGGGAAATGGTATCTGATGACATGAATGCCATTTGGCAAGTGAACGTGATGATGATCCTGTCACTGCCTGAGAGTCTCAATGTTTGAGCATGCTTCACGCCATGACCTCCACATGGGACCTCAGCATTTGTGTGTAATGGAACTGTGTTTCAGTGGGTCTGGCCATGTGCTGCTGTCAGCACTTCACACACTGCTTTGCTTTGTCATATTAGCTTGTGTTGTGTGCAGGACATTTAGCCTAGTGTACAGTTACATGGAGGATTCTGTTGGATTGTACTGTGAGGCACAACAAGATTTTATTTTATTTTTTTGCCGTGTATACAAGTAAGCTTTTTAAGTGCATATACCTGTATCACTAGTCTACTACCTGAGTCTTAGCATTAGTTTTTAAAGAGAAAGTGAGCGATTGAAAGCAGCGAAGCAGAACTGATCTATGACCTTTTCACCCAACGTGATCTTAACCCACTGAGCTTGTGTGTGTCCTGCTGCCACTCGTCCATCTATTTAACGTCAAATAACAGCCGGCCTTCATGGCCCTCTATTCACATTCAGCTTCAGTATGCAGCCTGATTGTGTCACATACAAGTGGTCAAGTTCTTTTACTGAAAGGCTTCATTTCATGTCCAAGCTGCTTGCCCATTCCTGAAGAGGAACTGATGCAAATAGCACGTCTGATCTCTCATTGAGCTGTCATAATTCCTCCAGGACCTCATGCTAAACTGAAATAGAAACTTTTATAGAGATTGGAGAAAAGTTTGCAAGCATTCACCGGTTGCTGGGGGGGAGTTGCTGGTTCATTTTGTCCTTTTCCCTCTCTGTCCACTCAGCCCTCCATTTATCATGGTAATAAAGGAGAATAGAAGGGGAGGATAGTAAGCTGGAGGGGGGCAGGAGCCAGTGTGCATGACAGTAGAGTAGAAGGAGGTGTTCTGGGATGGACTGGACCTCAAATACAACTTGTATAGTACATTGAAAGTGTGTGTACATGTGTGCCTGGGAGTAGAAACAGACTTGTAACAGAGGCACAAAAAGGTTTGGATTCATGTGTAAAATTGTGAAATTTACTGAATAACCAAGATTAAAACAAAACGATGTGTGTTTATTATCCTATTTGCATTCTGTACTATATAAAATAATACAGTGAAGCCTGTATAGAGATGTGGGGACTGTTAAACCCAGAATATATTGCAGGTATTCAGCATGTGTGAGCCAATTCAACAGGTATAATTATATGTATATTTATTATTACACTTTGGTGTAATAGTTAGAGCCTATTTTCTGTCACATTGCTTCATAACAAATATGCCAGTAAGAAAAGTATTGTCTCTTCACATGTAAGTCTGATTAGACCTGAGGAATTTTGGGTTCATACAGCTCTACTGCAAATTTACTGTCCCTCCAGGATTTCACACTTTTGCGATCGCAGAAATGAGCGCAAAATCAAGCAAACTCCACAATATTCGGAGGAGTTTGCAATTTTTCTACATTACTGCAGATTTTCTGCAGATTTGGGCCAAAATGCATCATGTGACATCACCACATTCAGCCAAAGCCCTCTTCGAATCACGTGCGTCGGACATGATTACAGCTAAAAGGCCTCATTTACCAACAAACATAATTGCGAAAGACTGTGCAAAACAATTTCGTGCAATTGCAATTTAGTCAATTCAAGTTTCCGCAAAAAAAAAAAAAGCAAAAAGCAAAAAAAAAAAGTTAAACAATTTTGAAATTTTTTTAAAAAAGCTGCAGCAAAATCAAACATTTTTGGCCGCAACAATCACAAAAAAACAAACAAACAAAAAAAACTGTGCAGTCCTGTACGGGCTGAATTTACTACTAAGTTCATTTCTAATAGATACTCTACTCTGGCCCTGGATAGTGAACTAGTACACGTGGGGGACATTTTTGGCATTCACACCATTGTGATTTTATTAAGGGGCCACCGATGACCCTGGTTACTCAGTAAAGTGACCCCTAGACTCTATGACACAATAGGTAGGATTCCTCAGTGAAACGCATGCTAAACCTGAGCTTTAGCACTTTACTTCAGTGTTTAAGCTCCACTTTTACTGTCTAAACAGAGTTTCGATGTTAAAATTGCAATCCTTATATCACATATGGCCCGTAATCAGATTTTGTTTGAAAAGTCAATGGCTTTGCATTGATCTGTGGGTGTTATCTTTGCTTTGAAATAATCCCATCACAGTTTTGTCGAGAATGTGAGGTACAGTTCAACATTTTTAAGACACGTAGAAGCCTCTGTTCCAATTTTTTCATTCTATTTACATTACAAGTAAACTTTCTTGCTTAGTTTTGCGTAATGTGACAAATTGGGCACAAAAATCCCCTTTTTCTTTCCTTGTCAGTGACAGTAGTGGGGGGTGTTTTCAGGTTTTCATGATACTCTTTTATGCACAGTGTGTTGTTCACTGAATCTCTGCTGGCTGCTCCAATGCTCATGTGATTACATCATGTTCTATTGTGTGTGCTGTTTTCCTCGAGCCTGGATCTCTTGCTCTGTATTCAGCTTCAGGCCTGCAATGTTCACTCTGATTACACACAAAGAAATTCAGCTTGTGTTTGTGAATGGATGCATAAGTTCCTGTGTGTGTACATGTGCTTCCTGTGCGTATATCTATACATGAGTGAAAGAGAGAGAGAGAGAGTAAGAGACTGCCGCTTGCAATGAACCCCTACTTTTCCTGTGCACCCATGTATGATTGGACACTTAATAAACTCGCTCCTGTCTCTTACCATTTTCCTTCCATTTCCTTTCATCTGCAGCTTTAGACCAGCTCTGTGGCGCTGTTTTTCCAGCTCATAAGGATCTTCCCTTCAACCAGAAAGGTTTTGTGTGAAGCTCTAACTGGAAAAATCATGCAGTACTTGCTCTAGCTTATAAGTGTGAAGTTTCTTTAACAATCCTACATCAGTTCAAACAAGATCTAACACTTAGCACCAGTGCAAATCAAAGTCTACTGGCAGAAAGTGTCTGAATGTAACCAATTAAGAAAGAATTGAATCTTGTAAATACTGTATGAGATGCAGCTTGAGTGTATTTTTTTTGCATCATCTAAAAGCAGGACAATATTCCATTTATCTAAGTATCCGATTATGTAACACCATGAGATTTTGTAATCATGATGCAATGTCATGACGTTTAAGCATTACAGCTCATTTTAATTCAAATGTTCCTGGAATGCTGGGGTTCATTAAACTAATGTTACTGTGTAGCATTTTAAACCAAATATACAAAAACACAGGAATTCAGGAGCAAAAATGAACAGATATCTAAATAAATGACTATAATTATATTAAAATCTCTCTATATATTTGGTGCAAACTGTACGAATCTCATCATTTTGAATATTATATGTTTGCTTTTACTTGCTTATTGTAGTCAATACTTTAAATAAGACTAGTTGGTGAGGATGTATTTAAGAAGGGCAAGTCTGTACTAACTTCACAAGAACTTCAAGAACAGTTACACCAAAAATACAAGTTCAAATTAGAACATATTGCCTATTTATTAAACTATAATGCCGTCCTGTGCATAACAGTTGTATGACTGTATACCACCCTTCTTATGTTGTACCATCATATGCTATATAATGAACAGTTTTTGTTCAAGATTTTATCACAATAAAGCTCATGGATTAGATAACAATCACGTTAAAGGTTAATTGCATTTACATTTCCAGAACATTGTAAATTATGTTCCACTATTTATGCATGGAATTAAAGTTAGACGTCACGGCTAGATTTAAATAAATAAATAAATAACTTCTGCCCCTACATGGATGTGCTCCAGGCATTGTAATGAGTATCTGCATTTGACTGTGAAGAGTCAATCTATCAGACTTTAGTCTTACAGACATTTTATTTCTCATTTTATTTCCAAGGAACAACCCACATTGTCCTCTATGTGCCAGTCTCTGCTGCAGCACTTTCACTTCTCCTGAGTGTCCTTGTCCCCATCCCCCTTCATACTCCTCTTCTGTGTCCACTTCTGTGTGACAGGTGGCTCTTGGGGTTTGTGTGTTAGCACAGGCCAACAGCTGCACAAAGGAGCCCCACTGGGTCTTTGGTGGGACGGTGTGTCCCCTCTCAAACGTGCCATTTGCCTCCCCCTCATCATATCGCAGCCATGTCTGTTTCTGTTGTGGTCTACAGGTGACAAACAGTGTCACGGTTTATTTTGATTTGTCTGAACAGAATTGCATTTCTCAATGTATCGGGGCTACTGGAAATACACCTAGCAATTACAGTACAGTAAAAAGACTGTATGCCTTAGTGGTTAGCATGTTTGCCTTGCATCTCCGGGTTTGGGGGTTTGAATCCCTCCTCCACCCTCTGTGTGCCGAGCTTGCATGCTCTCCCCATGCTCCGGGGGTTTCCTCCAGATACTCTAGTTTTCTCCCCAGTCCAAAGACATGTGTTGAAGGATGATTGGCATTTCCAAATTGTCTCCGTCCATTAGACTAATATTAAAATATTGCCAAATTCCCATTAATATTGGAATATTGATGCGCATGTAAACATAGTCAGTGTGAGCTGTGGAGATTAGTGAAAAATTAGAAATACCATCTGCATAAAATGATCAAAACATAAAACCTGCAAGTGATCTAAGACCTGCCTGCCAATCATTCACCAACCCCCTCAGGGCTGCTGCTTACTGTGTTTTTGAGATCTTATTATTTTGGTTGCATTAAAATATTTGACGAGTCACTGGACAGTCATTGTTTTGTTTTTTGGACGCCAGTTTAGCATTCATAGTATCAGACACTGGTTAATTAGCCTTGCTCTAATTCAATGTTAAATGCATTTCCATTGTAATATACTTTCATATTTCATGAATTTTACCAATTATAAATGTTTCTTTAATGATATATTCTACAAAAACGTGTTAGAAACCCGAACTTGTACCTGAGAACGACCTGTACACTATCTGACATAGCCGTGTTAAATAAATAAATAAATAAATCAGCTGAGCGCCCACTCGGTTTGAAAGTGTGGCTCCAGGGTAGGATCCACCGCAAGGAGCACGCAGGTATACCCTCTAAAAATAACAAGACGTTGGGACACGATAAAGCATTGTCCTCACGCTGATATATCAAAACAAGACAGCGTATCGTTATCTGCATTTAAATGTAGAATGTAAACAGTGTCACAAGGTACATTCATGATAAAGAAGTTAACGCGGCTAAGAGTTCTTCCCTCTGAGCAACAATGGTACGGTCCAAATTTCGGCTGCGGCTGTGGGGCGACCTTTACTGCGAGTAATCATATCATCAGCTGTTGTGTGAGAAGTGTGTGTGTGTGGGTGTGTGTGCGGGTTTGGGTTTGGCTTTGAAATCTGTGTTTGGTACTGAACTTCATTTCAAGACCCTTCGAAGTCGAGGGCAGTCTCGGTTTTACAAAATCGACAGGTTTCCCCCACCTAAGCTGAGATTTGTTTTGGCTGCCTTCTTGCTGTGCTGTGGGACAGCGGGTTGGATAGACGGAGAGAGCCGACTGGGCTTTTTCCTTTTTCCCCCTTTTTTATTTCGGAGGAATGAGTACACAGTTCAGGAGAATACACTAGCGACAATCCGTCTGATCGACAGAGAAACATGGATCGTGAAGATCTTGGTGGACCAGTCCAGACACAAACACGTAAGTCATGAGAAATCAATCTTACCTTCAGTAGCGTTATGATATGAAAAACAGGGGCCGAGTGTTTCTGTATTCCAGCTTCACCACGTGGCGATTTGTTCCTAATGTTAATCATACTGCTCTAGAAGTTCACTACAGTTTCAACTATGTGTAATCACTTGATGTTAAAAGCATCTGTGGGCTAATCTGAATAAACTCCTCGTCTTCAGTCATCTGATTTCAGAGATTTGCTGGAGACTTGGCTACTTTACACTTTCATCTGAAAACAAAGTTGCGTTGATCCAAAGACCTTCTCAGGCTGGTGGCCTCAGTACCTGCATGGCGTGATTAAAGCACGACACGTTACAACACATCACGCTTAGTGAGAGCAGGGCTGGTTATTACAGCAGGACAGGTATGTCGAGCTCGTCTGCTCATCGTTTCTCGGTGATTGAGACACAGCTGTCGATCTGTGATGAATTTCTCTCCCATTACACGCTGGTGGTGCGTTATGGAGCCCTGGATTTGTTCAAATAAAAAAGATCCATGCGTCATGTGTGTTGGTGGATACTGCAGCAGCAGCACTGCGACATATAGACTGGATAATATCCATCCATCCTTCCTTCCTCTGTACTGCTTATCCACACAAGGTCTCGTGGGAGCCTGGAGTCTAAATCCCAGGGAACTGGGGGCACAAGGCGGGGGACACCCTGAACTTTTTCCTCCACCTGCCACCGTGGCTGGTGAAATTGTTTTAAAATTATTATTTTATTTATTTTTTTAAATAATAACCGGCCAGTCAGAATTTCTCCCAGCCACCTCACAAAAATGTTGTTTTAAATGATATAATTTATATAAACAAAAAGTTATTTTTTTAAAAATTTTAATCAAAAACAACTCATTCATTAAATTCAAATGTTTAAAACGCTCAACTATTGAATCATACATAAGAACACCTCAATCCTTTCCCTTTACATGCAGTACCTTCAGTCCCGCCTGTCTCTCCGCTCTCTTATCTTCCACTTTTCTTTCCATCCTTTTCCATCCATACTTTATTTTCTTTTCGGAGGTTGAATACCAAGAAAATGTCCAAAGAAATGTTGTTAATAACTGTTTTCACGAGCCGTTAGGAGGGAGTTATTTCATGAACGCAAAAGACAGTTAGCCAATTTCACACTTCCGGGTTTTTGCTTTTTCTTCACTTCCACTTTCAAAGTGACGTTTAATGTTACAGCCAGTGGTAATCAGGAACATTTGAGGGATGAACGAGTACAACTAAATGTAAAGCCAAGTTTGGATATGTACAGTACTGTGCAAAAGTTTTAGACACATGCAAAGAAATGCTGTAGAGCAAGGATGCCTTCAAAATAATGAAATTAAATGTTTCTACATTAAAAAAAAACATACAGTAAAGAGCAGTAAACAGTAGTAAATAAAACAAAGTCAATATTTGATGTGACAAAATTAAAAAATGAAAAGTGTCTCTTATGTAATCTGCTGCTTTCTTTAATGACGTACAAACATTTTTCTATAGCATTTAGTTTTGTGCTAGAAAACTAATGTTTGGGAATCTAAAATGTTTTTGTACTGACTTGATAATGTAGACGTCATAAAATAAAAAAAATCTATAACAAAGGCCGAGAATTCACCCACATTTGGCGGGTGCTCATTTCATACCCTGGTGCCAACCCATTGCAGGACACAATCACACACGTATTCACAAACTACAGACAATTTGGAAATGCCAATCAGACTACAACACAGGTCTTTGGACTGGGGGAGGAAACCAGAGTACCCAGAGGAAACTGGAGGCAGGATTCAAATCCCCCAATCACGGAGGCGCAAGGCAAACACGCTAACCTCTAAGGTAGTTTTCACACTGAGCGTGTTTGCTGTGGTCCGAATCGGATTACGATTGTTCCCAGTGCCCCGCGACATTGGTCTGGTTGTAGACTCGTCTGATTCTATCGAACCCCGGTGCATTTGCGTTCATAATCACAAACGGGCATGGAGAACACAACGCGACTCTAGGCCCGTCACGATAATTACGTTATCGACTTATCGTACGATATATGGATATGACTCGATCATTTTTGCTGACCTCGATATCACCCATTGTGTTTGCATGGGTGTTTGTTTACGTAAGAATGAATGTCGCCAACAATTTAGCCGTTCACGCTGCTTCTGTCCTCTCGTCTGCTGTAGGGCTGTCAAATTCAAATTCAAACTTTGAATATTCATTGCATTTAAGGTAAAAATGCACATTGAAAATGCCAACACTGTGCATTTGAATTTAAGATTTTAATTATACATGCTGCTGAAAAAAATGACAAGCAAGATATTTACAATGCACTAACAATGTTTACTAAAGAAGAAAAATCTAGAAATAATAATTCTAGTGTTTCAAATATATCAGTGGCATAAAATGGTCTTAAAATGACTATCATTTATCACATTGTATATTTCTGTACAAGTGTAACAAGTGCAGACCCGAGTACGAGTTGTGTTCACGTTCATAGGAATCACGGCAGAGTTCAGGTGCAACCGAGCTCAGATCACCTCCTACAGTTAGTCTTGGGTTTGGTACGGCAGCGTGCTTCCGCATGACAGCTTTCACATTACCAATTTTTCCTGCAAACCGTGCTCTGTTTCGGACTAAACTGCCGGTGAAAGCCCCCTAAGCCACCGTGCCCCCTGCTGGCTAATATATCGTTTCTTAATCTTTATCGTGATAGTGGATTTGGCATGATTGGTGTTGAAGGCTTGAACCGACCACCTTTGTCCATTTGAGCTGAAAGCATCCTGATGATCAGCCGCAGATGTTCCAGATGAGTGTGTCTGTGGGTGTTTGATGAATCATGGCATTCACACGATCCAACAAGCAGAACTTTTGCTCCTTACATTCTTTAACCGTGTCACATCAGGGGCTCGTCAGTTCTAATATGATGCAAGGCATATTGCAATCCCAGAGTTTTCATTCATCCATCCATCCGTTTCCTGTAACCACTTTATCCTGGTCAGGGGCACGTTGATTCGGAACACCGGGCAAGAGGCAGGAATACACACTTAATGGGATGCCGGTTCATCTCGGAGCACCATACACACATTCACACACTTCTTCATACTTGGATACAAATTAGCGTAGCCGATTCATCTACAGGCGTGTTTTTGTGAGGTGGGAAGGAACCAGTGCGGAGCATCATGCCACCAGTATGACGTTTTTGTCCACGTCCGAAGGATCAGAGTGTGTTTTCACAATACGTTGCTGAGCATCACTGGGGTATCCGCACAGCCTGGTTCAATAGGACATGACATACAGCAACAATGTCACTGTGATACTAAGGCAAACTCCTTATAAGTGTAAATATTCTACATGTAGGGCTGGGTGATGTATCGATATAATATCGATATCGTGATAAATGATTACGCGATACATTTTTCTGAGATATCGTTAGTGAAGTATTTTTTAAAAGTTTTTAATAATTACAAATGAAATGGTACTGAATGGATGCCGTTGATTTGATATTATTTATTTTTAACTTAATCTTCTTGGTCTTTGTAGGCATTAAAGAAAAGTATCGTTTAACATTTTTTGGGTTTGTTTTGCAGAGAGTTTGTTAGCTAAATTATATATCGTGATACGCATTATGTATATTGACATGATATTTTTGTCATATTGCCCAGCCCTGTCTACATGTGGATTGTATTGAATTGAAGTGCATTATTTGACCTTTAGCTCAGATTGCAGGTGTACAGTATGCATACTGACATGGAGAATACATGTACGGTTTAATGTGAACCTCCTGGTGTATAAAAGATATAGAAGATGAAGATAATGTAAGGTCATTTGCTGTCAAGTTATCTATAAACAGAGAACCATAGTGTTAATTACAGCAACACAGTCAGAGCAAAGATAGAGCGGTCACTTGCTGTTTGCATTTTGCATTTGAGCTGACCATTCATTTGAATACATTAGTGTCGATTAAGTATTTTGGGAACATTGCTGCAGTGGTACTTTAGAAGCCTTCTACTCTTACTAGTACCTTCTCTGTGGTATGCATTAACCTCCACCTTAGATCCGGGGGGGAAAAAAGGCTTTTCTATGTAAAGCTTTCTCTGGTGACATCAAAAGATTGTGCTTTCTTCCTCGTGCTGGGGGACCAGTGGGGTGCATATGTGCTTGGCTCCAAGTCAGGATAGCAGCAATCCCATGCTTATTGTGGGAAAATCTGATCTTCTATAGCATAGTCAACGATCCTACAATTTGTCATTATTATTATTATTATTATTACAGCCTTCTGACTGTACACCTCTATTGAATTCTGTCCTCCTTGTCTGGGTACCATGAGCGCTGGATAAAGTGCAGATTGATCAAATACAAGCATCACAAAATTGTCTAACATTGCCATTCATTTCAGACGAGTGCAATTTTGTGAGAACAATAGGGCTGCATCCTAAATCGCATACTACTGTACTAAATAGAATTGTCTGCTGATGGTATGTGGTTTGGAGCACGGCCTAGAATCACTTCTCTGCTCAGTGGTGTCTGATTTCAATTCCATCAAGTACAATGGAAAATCCCAGAAGATTTGCCAAGTCAGCTGCTTTATGTCTCTTCAAATAAAATCAAATGGCTTGTTGGAAAATGGCCAAGCAACTTGTGCCCACTGTAGCCTCAGATTCCTGTTCTCGGCTGACAAGAGTGGAACCTGATGTGGTCTTTTGCCTCAAGTTTCGATGTGTTGTGTATTCTGAGATGCTTTTCTGCTCACTGTGGGTGTAAAGAGTGATTATTTGAGTTACTGTAGCTTTCCTGTCAGTGCGAAGTAGTCTGGCCATTCTCCTCTGACCTCTCTCCTCAGGAAGGTGTTTCTGCCCACAGAAATGCCGCCCAGAATGTTTTTTTTTTGTTTTGTTTTCTGCACAATTCTGTGTGAACTCTAGAGCATTTTTCAATCTTATCTGCAAAGGGCAGTTGTGGCTGCAAGCTTTCATTCCAACCGAACAGGAGCCACACCTGATTCCACTTGTTTAATCAGTTCATCTTCTTCTGCAATCAACCATCAAATGTGCCTCCTATTTGGCTGGAATGAAAGCCTGCCACCAGACCGGCCCTTTGCGGATAAGATTGAAGACCCCTTCTCTAGAGACTGTTGTGCGTATAAATCCAAGGAGATCCTTGGATTGATTCACAGGTTCTGAAATACTCAAATCAGCCCATCTGGCAACAAAAACCATGCCACAGAGTAAGTCTCAACCAGCTCCCTAGTTCAGTAGTCAGGACACTGATCAGGGAGTTGGCCATTTTAAGGGCAAAATACTTCCAGTTCACTGGAACGTTTGCTCCCTAAAAAATCCCACAATGCACCGCAAAAACCAGGGAGCATCTACGCTCACTATGTTCTCATACTGGAAATGACGCCATGTTTTCTGAAGCTTCTCAGCTTGAACAAAATGGGGAACAAACTCTCGGCCAACTTCTGGCTACAAATGTAAGTAGCTTGTTATCGTTGTTGTAGCTCTTGAGTTATCGGTGTCTTAATGTGTAGTGAGCCGGGGTCCTGAGCAGTGCCCGAACTCATGTACACGATATACTGATTCACGACCCAGGGAGCTGATTGAGACCTATAGACCTTGTCGAGGTTACTGAGATCACGTTTTCTCTCCATTCTGTTGCTTGACATGTACATTAACTGTATCTCTTGACTTGTATTGTTGGGGTTGATGCTGTTGTCATCATCAACGTTGTCTGAATGTCAATTGGTTTTTGCCATAAACATGCACAAAAATGTTAGTTGTAGCAGTTATAATTACAGACCAATATTGCACAACCCCATACTGCACCGCTGTTAAGGTAAAAATACTTGCAGCACATACCATAAAAACTGTTTAACCACTATCTACCACTGTTTTGAAATATCTCCAAATCTCACTCTTTAAACCTGGATTTTCTACAAGTTGAGGATGTGAAATGTGTTTTCTTAATTTCTAAACCTTCTAAACAGAATCAAAACATTTACCACAGTGGAGTATTGATAGGCTGTTGAACTTTCGATACCTTTTGCAGGTTAGTAGTGGGATGTGCACCCAGCTAGCATTTTGACACAGATTAATGCAAGGACATAGAATTCTCGCTTTCTGTTAATTAAGTATTTGGATTATATTTCTATGAGACTGACCGTCTTTAACACTGGTTTAAAAAAACACTGCTTCTTTCATGTGTTTTGGGATTTTCAGAGTTCACATTTAAACAGTTCATTTTGGAATCGGAGCGAAATCTCTCTTTATGAAATCTGTCTCCAATATGTCTCTTTCCTCCTCCAGAGAATTTGCCTGACAGTAGTGACCAGTGTTTTCTCTCTGTGAGCTGCTGTTGTGGATTCGTCCCACATACCTGAAACATGATGAGCAACATTCTCCAAAAGCTCTGAGCAGTGTTCTCACTCTGGCCTGTAGTATGTGTTTTGTTTTTAAGTAAGCTTCCCATGTCGACATTCCTGAGAAATGTCCTCTGCAAACCAGTAGGAGCTGAAACTTGAACTTTAGTGGGTGCTTTGAAATATTTTAGTGCTTGATTTGGATTTTTTTTTTTTTTGTCCTATAGCAGAGATTATTTTTGTTGTGTTTAAGACATGAACCTGACGCAAGTCCAAACTGTCGACTTAAGACGAGAGAGAGGACGTTTGGCTATTGTTTGTGACCGTGTCGTGAAATCCGCTTTAAGCCCAAGACATTTACAAGTAAGATGTACGAGATGTTTTAGTTGTTTGGTAATAAGCTAGCCAGGAAATATGCTACTGTGTCCATCCAGGAAGTGTCCACAAATACTAGTATGCTAGTGAAGCTAGCGATCAACAGAAGCAGTTGAGGTCCAAAAAATAAAATAAAAAAATAACAATCCATACGCTGAAAACGACTATGCTGTGTGATTGACTCATGGGTGGCACATATTGGGCTCAGAAGACTAAAACCAGCCAAACAGACTGTTAGCAAAATAGCACACACGTTCCAGCTAGTTAGCCAAAACAACTTGTAGTTAGTAGCTAAATGTTGGCTACAAATTCTGCATGGTGATTAGTTAGGTTTTTTTTTTTTTTATTATTATTATTTTTTTTAATCAAACTCCAACACTTGAGAGATTTTCATGTAGTCCATTCCCATTTTGAATGTGTTTCATGTTCTTAGTTGGATGTAACTGTAACATAAATCCTTGGTGCTAAAAATGTTTTTGCACAATACCACACACACTGACTAACAAATATGTGTTTCCATATTATGTAAAAGTTCTGTAGTGGTAAAATTAAAAGGAAGTTTCATGCCATTTTCTTCCACAAAGTCAGCAGCATGTATGTAGGTTAAGGTGTTCCTCTCTAGCGAGATCTGCCTGTAAGAATTTTGCAGATTCATGACTCCAGGCTGATCTTAATTTGACACTTCCTGACACTGCTTTGATATGTGTGAAGCTCCACTGTGTGAGATTTTCTTTGTAAACGTTTTTGCTAACCCAAGGCTCTGACTCCACTGTGAAAGCAGTAGATCAGGCATTAGGTCTACCATTCATGGACCAACACTGTTTTGATCGTTGAAATCGAGTTAGTTGTTCTTTCTCAGATGAGCACACAGTGAAAACCGTGTTTTGGTCTGTTCCCAGAAGCACTTCTGACACACGGTAAACTACTGATAAATGGATAGGTAGTCTCATCTTTAAACATGTACAACTGGCCTTGGGTTTAACTTCTCATTATACTTTTGAAGATATCTTCCTCTCAACCTTGGTGCTAACCTGAACCTCGGTGCTAACCTGGGGTAAAGCAATTAATTTTGAGCTTTGCAGTCCTCTTTACCTAAGAAAAAGTGCTAAAACTAATGGCTTTCAATGAATGTTTACAATTGTCCTTCAATTATGTAAAAGGTCCTGTTTCTACCTGAGAAGATGGACCACTGTCAGTAAAAGATGCTGTCTCACTGCAAATTGTGTGTGTGTGTGTGTGTGTGTGTGTGTGTGTGTGTGTGTGTGCTTTTGATTGGTCATACTGATTGTGAGATGCTAAGGGAAGGATGCAGCCTGATGGGAAACAGGTTCTGTTCTGTATCATGCTGTTTGCTTCCTGCCACCTTCCTTCTGTCACTCTTGAGGGACTGCATCTTTCAGCTCCACAGCACACTGAGCCTTTACCCAACCAACACCAAGCAGCAAAGTCCTTTTTCAGGAGTTAGTAACACTCAGGCCCTGTGAAATGGACATTATTCAGTCCATCGAGGACTTTGTGATTTTGCGATCGCAGAAATGAACACAAAATCAAGGAAACTCCGCGATATTCGGAGGTGCTTGCAATTTCAAAATGACCACAGATTTGACGTATTCACAGTGCACATTCAGCCAAAGCCCTCTTCGATTCGTGTGCTTCAAACACGAGTACAGCTGAAAGGTCTCATTTACCAACAAACATCACTACAAAAGACCGTGCAAAACAATTTCATGCAAAATCAAGCATTTTTGGCCGCAACAATCACAAAAAACCCTATAAAATAAAGACACAGCAGTTATTGCTATAGTGAGATCAAACCATTTTATTTGAGAAAATTTCTAAAACTCACTTTGGTGCAGTATTGGTTTGGTTAACATTCCTTTTCTGCCTTAAACTGTCTGTCCAGTAACAACTTTTACACTACAGCGCTGGTGAAATCTGATTGGTCAGATGGTGTGAATTACTTTTCTATAACAGCAGCTCTGACAGTAGTGCCAGCTGCAAGGCAAATTATAGATTTACATTAATATGCTTGTTCTAAAATGTTATCATACACAGAGACCTTTAACAAATGGAAAAAAAACACGTGGTATTGTTGATGTGGTGAACGTTTCTGTAAGGTGATATTTATTTAGCATTTTTGGAAGGAGTCTTCAGTGTTAGTGCTTTGTAACAGTCAGAGGTAAAGCTTTAACTTTAAAGTCCCATCAAGTGAAGTGCTGTGAAACGCTCGGCGTTATTCGAAACAGGAAGTCAGGGTGGGATATATCGAGTGGCCTCCTCCCCCCTTTTAAATAGCCAATAGTGTGTAGCTTACCTCATAGCCCAGGCTAAACCATACTGACAGTTAGTACCATGGATTTTTATAAAGTTGGAGGCGGGACACTTCAGATTCTAGAGAGCATTTGATTGGACAGAAAATCTGATGAGAAGCTGAAGTGCAGAATGATGTCATCAAAATTGTTCATTCGTATTGGTGGTAGAGAGACTGTACATTTTGAATGCATGTATCTCCTAAATGCAAATTTTGTAATAGTTTTGGAGCGCACTAGCTTATAGATCACCTTAAGGCTGATATTTATGCTAAAAGCCACAAAAGAGGACAGCTGTTGTGTTCTTGGTTTCTCTGTAATATGGCAAGCTAACTTTTATTCGCAGATGTTTCACAACATTAAATGTACCTATAAATGGATAAAAAGTACAACGTGTTAAAAGTGTAGCCTAATTGTTTGCGATTTGCCATGCTATAAGAGGAAGAGGACACATTGGGACGTGCTGCTATTGGGGTGGGAACATTCATTCTGCTTCACATCAGGCCACATCACACCACCTATCTTGGATTATTTTCCTATATCAGCACACCCCATTGTGGTTTATTCCTTACTTCTGGAAAGAGACTTGTGTTATCTGGCTTTCAAGGACTGCATCTGGCAAACAATTCTGAGCTGTTTGTCTTTGTTGATTGCTCTCGTTTAAAATAACTTAGCTACTGGATTTTATAGTGCAGTTCATTACATGGACTTAAAACATCAGGGACAATGAGCCACTCGGTTGAAAATCTCAGCTATTATTTACAGATCTGGGGGAAGCAAAAAAAAGATTTAGATAACCGAGAAAGGCACATTTTGCCTGGGAGCTACTCCGATGGAACCCTAAGCCTTGATCATCCTGTAATCTCTACCCACGTAAAAAGATGCCATATCATTTTTATGACTTAAGGAAAAGTGTCTTTGCTATTGTTATCCAGTTGTGCAAGAAATAACCTGCAAGAACATGTAGAAAGTCTAAGCACTTCACCCAGCATGCAATTATTAATCCATTTTCTTTTTCACAAGAAAATGAAGAAAAGGATTAGAAAAATCCTCTTTGTTAGAAAACAAATTCTTGTTCTTTTCAGTCTGCAACAAAAATGATTATAGCTTACAATCAAAAAATGGCACTCTTTATTAGTCACTCTTTATTAGTCACTCTTTATTAGTCACTCTTTATTAGTCACTTCTCTCCGGATTTCAATATAAAAAAAGCCATAAGAGTTCTTAGCAGGATTGTAACACCTGGCTTTGTGTTTGTTGGTTTAGAAACCATTAAGATGCTCATAGATTCTGCCTGTTTTTTTTCCAGTCTATCATCATGCTCTATCTATCCATCCATTTTCTGTACCACTTATCCCCCAAACCTGCTATACAGGGTAGTGGGGAAGCCTGGAGCCTGTCCCAGGCAGGGTACACCCTGGACAGGGTGCTAACCCATCGCAGGGCACATTCTCACACACTACGAACAATTTAGAGATGCCAGTTAGCCTTCAACACATGTCTTTGGACTGGGGCAGGAAACCGGCGTACACAGAGGAAACCCCCGAAGCACAGGGAGAACATGCAAACTCCACGCACGCACGGCAGAAGCAGGAATCGAAACCTCAACCCCAGAGGTGCAAGGTGTAAACGTGCTAACCACTAAGCCACCGTGCCCCCCATCATGCTTTATCATCATATAGAATATAAACCATCCCATAGAGATGAAGGGTGTCAGTATGAAGTGGGAAGATGAAGCTGCAGTAGCAATGGTTAAGGCTGCAGGGGTTGAGTGTGTGTTTAGACAGGATCACACTACCAGCATGGTGCTAGTGTTTAGCACCCAAGTGGCATTTAAATCACATACCGTCAGACACTGAGCTCTCACACAATCATGCCGGACTATGGCTGCGTCTGAATATCCCTACTACCCTACTACACAGTAGGCGAAAAGCAGTACGCCAGAGGAGTAGTATGTCCGAATTCTCAGTATTCATTAAACAGTTGGCGAGAAATACCCAGATGACCTACTGCTTCCGCCGAGATTCTGCAGTATGGAAGCAGTGGATACTGCGCTATCCCATAAGGCAACAGGACTGCGCCGTGTAGTACGTCCTAATTGTATTTATGCTGACCACTTGTACTGATCAGTACGTACTGTATCAACGGCCGAGCAGTAGGTACTGAATCGAATGCAGTAGGTACTGAATCGAATGCAGTAGGTACTGAATCGAATGCAGTAGGTACTGAATCGAATGCAGTAGGTACTGAATCGAATGCAGTAGGTACTGAATCGAATGCAGTAGGTACTGAATCGAATGCAGTAGGTACTGCCACAGTATGTGGCTTTGCTTCTCTCACTAATACAGGCATGAGTTTCAAAACATAACACACCCAGTATCCAGTAATTCAATTATTCTGCTCATGCTGGTTTTGACTGTGCAGAGCGGTTAAAGAGTGTCTTGGGGTGATCACATACCCACTTATTCTCAGTCTAGGAGCTGCTTTCATGGATGCCAGGATGGACTATTAGAATATAATGCAGTTTGTACTTGTCAGACACTCTCATATCATTTTATTGGTTTAAGGAAGATAGAGGTTTGCTTTTTAAATCATACTTAATATTTGTGTAATGTGTTTGGGGATTTCTTACCGCGGCTCGAGACGAACTGCACTTGACGTCAGAAAATGAACAAAAGTTCAAGACATTATCAGTAATAAGCTTGTAGCCTCAATGACAAAGTTTCATACAGAATTATACAGAAATGAATAATGGCCGGTTACCATGTCATGGGTTTGATTAATTGTTGTTCATTTTGCAGAGCAGGACAGTTATGAAATATTATATTGTGGTCCATTAGTTTGGCTTTTTTTTTTTTTTTTTTTATGTTGGTAAATCAGGCTCTCAGGAAGCCTAGTTCTTTGCTTGTGAAATATACATGATGCTATTACAGTGGGATGTCACAGATTATAGTGGGAATACATTTCATGACAATTCTTAACCTTCATTTTACATTGTAGCCAATGAAATGATGAGCCTGGACTTCAGCAATCGTTCTAAAGGCCTAAAAAACTCTTATTTTATTTATTTATTTATTTTTATACAGCTTTTACAGGTTGATCTAAATAAAATATATTTGTAGACAGTTGTCTTCGTTCTCCAGTATGATGTTGGAACCTGACAAAACAAATAATAATAATAATTATAAAAAAAAGTCCAACTGTTTTGGTCACTTTATCCTTTCAATTCATAATGTAATTCATAACGTGAATCTGCTAGCTATGCTTGGTAGCTAGCATAATGTTCTAACATTTGGTGAGGTAGTTAGCTAGTTAAGCGTTACTTAGCTAGGTATGTGTTATCAAGTCTGACAAGGGTCCTAATTTTCTCTGTGTGTTTAACAATGTGGTGACCGCTTGTTGTGCTCTGCATGTATTTCTCTGATGTTGTAGTGTCATGATAAGGTCTAATTTCAAACTCCAGCAGCTCCACCTCGATTCTCACTTGGCTGAGGTTAGAGGGAGAGAGGGGAATTCACAAACTGTGTATTTTAAGAGCGGTTTGCAAGTACCATGAGGCAGACAGACTTCAGACTGTCAGCAGATGTCTAATATTAGAGATGGTCCAGCGCAGCTAAAGGTCACTGATGTGTCTATAAACACACATGTCCGTATACATATAGTCTCGCAAGCTAGATATCTCGTTTGTCAATAGTTTGTCAATAAATGTGGCCAAGAACCATTTACTGTCACAGGAAAAGGCAAAGTAACTAACATGGCAGATGAGCAATTACAGACTTACTCCTGCTTCACACAAAACTCTGGGGTAATTTTCTCAGTAAAGTGACTATATCTTGTTTTGAAAAGTTTGTTCCATTTGTGATGTTCTGCAGAGTTTCACCTGCAGACTTTGTTTTCCTGCAGGAAACCAGTGCACAGAATTGAAGAGAGCCAGTCAGATTGCAGCCTACAAGATCCCGAAGGTTGTAGCCAGAAAAGCGTACAAAAGATATGAGGCGTGTGATTGTAATATTTGATTAAAAACAAAACTAAACTTTTTTTTTTTTTTTGTTGCAAGCTTCTGCAAGACTTTTACTGCAAAGGCCATGATCATGATCTTCAGTCCCTCCAGGATTTCGTGATCGCAGAAATGAACGCAAAATCAAGCAAACTCCGCAATAATCGGCAGAACTTGCAAATTTTCTGCAGATTTGGGCCAAGACACGTCATGTAACGTCATCACAACGTGCATTCAGCCAAAGCCCTCTTCGATTCACGTGTGTCGAACATGCGTAGAGCTAAAAGGTATCATTTACCAACAAACATCACTGCGAAAGACCATGCAAAACAGTTTCATTCAATTGCAGGTTCACCACTTCAAGTCCATTTCTGCAAAAAAAACACACAAAACAAAAACATTTTGGAAAAAGCCGCAGCAAAATCAAGCATTTTTTTTTTCTGCAACAATCAACAAAACAAAGACTCCAGGAAATCCTGTATGGACTGGATAATGAATAACAGGCGAAAGTCTACATTGTACAGTCCTCTTATTGGGCCAAATCTGATCACTTGTTCTAAAATGGCCAGCAGAATATGACCACAATGCATTAGACCTGCTTTCATAAACTCATACTCTCATCCAATTTCTGATCTCATATTCTCAGGGTGAGGGTCAGGATCATGTCATTAGATCCCATTGGTTTATAACTGACTTGAATAGGCTGGATGATGTCAAATAGCTCTGCGGTTGGGTGTGTTCCTCTGCAGCCCATAATTAGGCCCTGTATTCTGGAGCTCCCTCACAAGAGGGAGGGTGGAACTCAAACCAAAAGCAGTGTATTAAAGATCTTTGCACTCTCTGCAATTATATGTTAGGTGTTCACATAATGTATGTTGTTATTGCTTACCTAATGGTCTGTCTCTGAGCATTTTTGCAGACAGTTTGCAGAGCATTTGTTTTTCTGTTATTGTTCATTAAAAAAAAAAGAAAAAAGTTTTTTACTTTTACAAATAACCTGGCAGATATGTAGAACTTGATACAGTGGATTAAGCCGTGGCTTTAGCAAAAGTGGTTTAGGTTGCTGAGATAACACGTCGGGGGAAAACAGCCGTCCGATCTGGAATGCTTGTTTGTGTTTGGATGCACCTCCTTTCAGTCATTTTATAGAAACTTTATGGCCCATAGTAGATCCTGGGGACAGACTTTTATGAACATGTGCAGGAAATGGGCTTAAGGAGTTAAAAAAAAACCCCAAAAAACATTCAAATGTCGAACCCACTTAACTGTTGGAGACCTAATCTTGGAGAAAGAAGGTCACCAGTTCAAATCGCAGCATTGCCAAGCTGCCGCTCCCTTAACCCTCAACTGCTCAGTTGTATAAATGATTTAATTTAAGTTGCTCTGGATAAAGGCGTCTGCCAAATGCCATAAACGTAAATTTAAACGTACCTAATTTTACTTTTAAATGTAGACCTTCATAAGTTTCTAAGTCATTTTGTGCACATCATAATGAGGTGACTGAGCTGTGGAAAAACCTGCCTGACAGAGCTATGAATGGCATCTAGCACTGCATATGAGAACATCAGATATATCACTCATCCCAGTGAGGTCACTGAGAGAAGCTTGTGTTTGTTTCTTCCTGGAGCTCTAGTTATTCTCTATAGAACACATTCACTTTCTCTACTCACTGGCAAACGCCAGGGAAAAAAATAACTTTAACCACAGATGCATTTTTTTGCAGACATGCCTAATCAATGGTGGACAAATCACACATTTATTAGTGAAAATATGGGGAAAGTGAAAGCAGAATGATTTGGTTTGGATTGACTAGGCTAAAAAGTGGTAGCTATCGTAATGGAATAACATTTGGCAGGGTAGGTAGCTAGTGATGGGCTTTTTAGCTAGTTAAGTATGATCAAGTCTGGTTAATGTCTTCATTTTCTCTTTATGTGTTTAACTGCACCGGGACTACGTGTTGAGTTGTGTGACAGCTTTGTGCTGGATTTTATTTTGCTTGGTTTCATCAGTGTTTCCACATACGCACATTTTCCTGATCCTGTCATCTGTGCATGCTGATTAATCGGCTGTTGTACCGGCAGCAGATTACCGCCTTGCTGATGTGTGTGTAGTGCAGCGGGTGGTGGAATTCAGAGTGAGTAACGCTCGTTGTAGTTACAGTGCAGGGGTGTCGCACCACCGTGTCTCACAGCTACATATCAAATGAAAACTTGCCTTGTTTAAGTCAGTAGGGTGTAGGGTTTGTTCACTTTCTCTGGTTCTTGACTCTATTTGTCTGTCGGACAACTACAAAACAAAAACTAATACCCCCAACACAAAATCTGCTTGTCCTAAAGGCTAGAGATTTGTCCGCCTCTGCTACTCTACTAGTTTGGCTTAGTGGTTAGTATGTTTGCCTCGCACCTCTGGGGTTGGGGGTTTGATTCCCACCTCCACCCTGTGCGCACAGAGTTTGCATGTTCTCCCCGTGTTTTGGAGGTTTTCGGGTTCTCCAGTTTCCTCCCCCAGCATCCCCCATGGATGCTACTCTGCTAAGTTTTGATGTACTTTAGTGACATGAATGAGACAGTGTCAGTCACCACTGTGTCTTGTTCCTCTTGCTCACTGATATACTTGCTGGGTCCAAAACTAACTGACAAAATAGCTTATAGTGGCAAGTTGGAATTACCAGAGCAGTCTGTCTTGGCTTGGACAGTTCACTTCTTGATGAGTCCTCGAGGCAACATAACACACTCTCGGAAACCACGGACTCACTGAACAAGAAGTTTAGGATCTTGTTTTTGAATAAAATGACTTGAGTTGCCTCTCTTACACTGGACAAATCTGGGGTGAATCAAGTGAATCCAGTACTAAATGGAGTCACTGAGCGATCTTTAGAGCAGCAGGCCAGGATACACTGAAAAAGGCTTAAGTGTGGCTGAATGTGAAAAAAAAATTCTTTGTTTAAACTCAGACGAAATAGTAATGATAAAAAAAAAGGCCAGTAAACAGTGCTCAGCATGCTTAGGATGATTAGTATTAGATTTCAGATCTCTCATAGTCCTCTGGGAAAGTGCTGGCATCATCATTTTTTTTCTCTAGCACTGTCTTAAGTGGCAGACCACTTTTTTTTTTTTTTTTTTTTTTTTTTTTTAATTATTATTTTTTTTTAAACATCTGAAAAGTTTGTTTTACAGTGAACTGCTTCTCTCACTGCTGTGCAGAGCCGAACAGTGGCAATCTAGGGCACTTCTGCACACTCATAAGGCAAGAAACTAAGCCAGACAAGAAGAAATGTAACACAACACGGCATAACAAATCAGAACAGATGTGCTAGGACATTCTGCACATTTGTTAACAGCTTATTAAACCTGGAAGTATAATGTGGTGAATTGAGATGTGGAGTGCAGTCATGTTGATGAGAGCATTCTCGTCCGCTGTACACAGCAGGTGGTCTGGTCTGATGTATTGAGCCTTGATGTTTTTCACCGATGAACAGATCACGCTGTGGCCAGACAGTTACTCAGAGCTTAACACAACTCCCGAGCCACACACCCTTTTACTGTGTGCAGTTAAATGCACACACATGCACACACATGCACACAGGTCCTAGGTACCAAAGCACTCTCCTTCCCATTGTCACTAAAATATAATTCTGCAAAGGCATACACTGTTTTTTTTTTTAATTATTATTTTGCGATATTTTTCAATTACATTTTAAAAACAAGCTGAAGAGTAATGTCAGCACAATACTCTCTCTCTCCCCCCCCCACCCCCTCCACACATTCGCATGAGGGGCACCCTTCCTCCTTACGTCACCCATCCGGTGTGAGGGAGAGGGGTGTGGGGAGGAGGATGAGGTAATTCATTAGCCTCTCAGTCTTGCTCAAATGAGATGCAGCTCTATTTTCTCCCCCCCCTCCCATCTCTCCTTCCCTTCCTATTCTTTTGATTTAACTGACAGCACTCGCTACCCCGTTTCCGACCCCCTATTTGTCTAATTTCCATTTTTTAAAAGAGCATGACGCGACTCTCTGGAGTTCAGAAGCAGGGCTCGTTTGGCAGCGCTGTTCTGAAATCTCAATTTGACAGGGTTGTTTATTACTTTTTTTTTTTTTTTAAATTTATTTTCTTTTTGGCAAGACCACTTTTTGCACTTAGATTTTTACTAACACTTATCAGATCAGTAATTGACAGACAGCGGTCGTATATAACTCTGATGGAAATAACGACCCTAAACAGAAGTGCCTCATCAAATTTATTCTGTCTGATCAGATTTCAGCATTTTATTTGCTGTGTAGTTTTTCCCAACAGATCCTCACTTTCAGTCTCTTCTACAGAATTAACCAACATTCTTCAAATGTCTGAGGCCGAATGAGGAATTTCATTATCCAACATAGAAAAATGTGATTTTAGAGTGTGCTGTGATTTTAATGATAGGTTACATTATTAATCTTGTAAGTTTTAAAAGGGAAAACTCAGCCTCGAGCGTGTGAACTGCCTGTGGATGAGTTCACTTCTCTCTGAACAAAGCAAGAATTATGACCTTGCCATGAAGCACAGCAAGATAGTGTTTTCAGTTAGTCTAATTTCTCTCTCTCTCTCTCTCTCTCTCTCTCTCTCTCTCTCTCACTCATCCGGCCATGAGAATGATTTCAATATGAAAAATTTTGGAAGACCTTTTGCACACAAAGAGTTTGGGATACCGGTACAGGTGCATCTCAAAAAATATGAATATTGTGGAAAAGTTAATTTTTTTTCTTTCATATACTCTAGATTCATTACACATGAAGTGAAATATTTCAAGCCTTTTTTTGTTTTAATCTTGATGATTACGGCTTACAGCTCATGGAAATGAAATACTGGAAAAATCCAGTATCTCAAAAATATTAGAATAAAGAATTTATAATACAGCAATGTCGAATGAGAAGACTCTAATCAGCTGATTAACTCAAAACACCTTTTCACTCAAAACACCGTCGCTCAGTGGCCCAAAGTCCTCTTTTCATATGAAAGTCAGTTTTGCATTTCATTTGGAAATCAAGGTCCCAGAGTCTGGAGGAAGAGTGGAGAGGCACAGAATCCAAGCTGCTTGAAGTCCAGTGTGAAGTTTCCAGTCAGTGATGATTTGGGGTGCCATGTCATCTGCTGGTGTTGGTCCACTGTGTTTTCTCAAGTCGAGAGTCGATGCAGCGTCTACCAGGAGATTTTAGGGCACTTCATGCGTCCATCTGCTGACAAGCTTTATGGAGATGCTGATTTCCTTTTCCAGCAGGACTTGGCACCTGCCCACAGTGCCAAAACTACTAGTAACTGGTTATAGAGTATTGTCAAGAGGAAGATGAGAGACACCAGAGCCAACAATACAGACAAGCTGAAGGCCACTATCAAAGCAACCTGGGCTTCCAGAAGGTCTTTTCAGAAGGTCGAAATTTCTGTATTATAAATTGTTTATTCTAATATTGAGACACTGGATTTTTGATTTCCATGAGCTGTAAGCCGTAACCATCAAGATTAAAACAAACAAACAAAAAAGGCTTGAAATATTTCACTTTATGTGTAAAGAATATACAAAAGTTCCACTTTTTTTAATTAAAAACTTTTCCACAATATTCAAATTTTTTGAGGTGCACCTGTATATACGAAGACTGTTAATGCTACCAACGGTACAATATATATATATATATATATATCTCTTTGTCACACACACACACACACACACACACACACACACACACACACATTTCACAGTTCCTCGCCATTATGCGCTCTTTCCACCATTGATTGCTTGCTAACATGGAGGCTTTCCTCTGACTCAGCTCCTGCACACTTTCCATTTATTGACGAAATAGATAGATACATGTTTGTGCATTTGGATTGGAATATTGGGCAAGTAGCTGTTTTATGACCAAATGAGCAATTATGTGGCTGTGAAAAGAGCATTGTTATTGAAGGGTTAAAAAGCACTGCGCTGAATTACTGCTTGGGCTCGACTTCTGTGAACAGCAAATCCCGCCTTCTTTGATTTGGTTGGCCATCTCAAACATTTTGACATTGACGAGCGCTGTTAGACTGCTGCAGTGAGCCAGAGCCCACTAAATAGATGAATCATTTTGAGTCATGTTGGCCATCATGTTGGTCGTCTGGGCCGACAGAATATGTAAATGTACTATCATTTGTTCTTTATATATTTATGTAGCATTGGGCTGGCCCACATTGTCCAGGAGCCCACCAGGAAAACTCCCGGTGCTCCAGATGGCCAGTCCGCCCCTGACACCGTATGATATGAAACTGACTCGAGAACAGCAGTCATTGTAGGCACTAGAACATGCTAGTAAGCTAGCGTACCTGAGAAAAAATTTAAAGTATTCAGAAGACCTAGGGGTCAAGTTCCAAGTTTCATGATTTATTTTCATGAATAAAAATGTTTCAAAAGCATAGGCTTTTGCTTCACAAACCTCACCCTGTGGCAACAAACAGGTAGTCTACTGTACATGTTAAGTAGTGACTCTGTAGTGACTAACACAGACCTAGCCTACCTTTTGAAGTCTGTAAGCTTCCTCCTCTTTGCCTCACTCATATCATTTACCTCTGAAACTTTGAGATCGGATCATCGGTAGGAAACAAACTTGCGACTTACAGTCTTGTATAGTGCAAAAAAACATAAATTAAATGAAAACCTCATGTACACTTCATGCCAAAGTGGCGGGAGCATAAACCATCACACTGATTGCCCTGGGAGTGAAGCTATTGAAGACCTCATTTATTATGTGCTACAAAGGCAATGCTTTTGAATCATTGCTTGAATTAGTAAGAACAAGAAAGGTGTAAAAAAATAATGTGTGTATGTATATATATATATATATAAAATCACCATCATCAAATTTTGCAAATACAGTATGCTGAAGTGTTTTAATACCTTTATAGATAATATCTTCGACTTGGACTCCACACTTTGATGGATTAACTGGTTGTTATGCTTCATGTAAATGAAGTGCACTATGGGACAGTCTAGTCTGTAGACTGATGAATAGAACCACCTCTAGTGAATTAAATCATTCATTAAAGATAATAAGTCTTCTGCTAAGAGTTTAAGATTAATCTACACTAATATTGAAATCTGGGCTGCAGAACCAGCCTTTACCCTACCTTGTACATTGGGAGACAGATCTTTCCCAAGGTCCCCTGCCTACTCAGTGACAGAACCTGGAATGTTTGACTTCCTAGTCATTCTCAGTCGAGACGTAATCTGACATGGAGGCACGAATATGTCATTTGTTTATGCATGCGTGTTTCAGAAAGTACTGCAGAACCACCATGTAATCAAAATCTTGAACTCCTCAGGCCAAAAAAAATCTGCTTGCTTGTGTTCAGCAGTGTCTCCAGCCACACCTCAAATTCAACAAAGAAAACAGTATCACTGTGCCCAGAGGATAATCTCTCTGGACAGAACACATCATGTTCTTATTATGAAAGGTTCACTGTAACATTGACACAAGAGGTTGCAACAGTTCCAGTGCAGGGAGCTTTGTCAGTTTTATTGTGTAATTTTATGGAGAATATCATGAAGCAGTATTACTTACAAAACAACGCCTGGTTTTATTTCGGTACAGTTTTTCTAAAATGAGCCATGTTTATGTTGGAGGATTGTGGAATGTTGAATGTAAGGAAGATCTTTGCAGTGCTTTATATCTGAGATCTATCCTCTGTGGGCTTACATGACTGAATAAGAAAGAAGAGTTTGGCAGGATTGTCTGAGAAAAGTAGGCAAATGCGATATTTCCTTACATTATACAGGGTGTCCCAAAAGTCTCCATACATAGGGGACCATGTTTGCCAGCACCACGTCGGTTGTGCCTTCGTCAGTGGACGTCCACTTCTCTGTTGGTCTGCAACACTTCCAGTCTTTTTGAACTTGTCAATAAGTTTGGCAACAGTTTCATCTGTGATGTGCTTGCCATGTTCCATTGCAACCTTGTGACAGCTTCCTGGTCCTGCCATGAGAATGATTTCAGTATGTTCTTCTTTTGTCAAAGGCATTCTTAAAGGCTATCTGGGTGGGGGGGAAAAAAAAAAAAAAAAAAATAAATATAATATAGAGAGAGAGAGAAATATTTTTTTTCTCTATTTTCTGTATTGCTTTGGACTTGTCTCACTGAACTGATCTTGGTCTCGACCAAGAGTTTATAAAAATGATGTTTGTCTTGTCTTTTCTTTTTACATGCACAAAGTTTGACAAGAAGTAATTTCTTGTTCTAGAAAAAAAAAACTTAATCACTAGTATAATGCACAACTGAATCCAGCTAGTTGAAGTTGATCTTGGTTTGGCCTCGACCCTTTAAGGCTCAGCTAGGCCGGGGTCTAGGACTGGATAATGGTGGTCTTGACTACAGCCCTTCTTTAGTGTTTGATGATATACCTGGGCGCCCCTCTCAACTGTCACCTTTATGTGGGAAACGTTTTTTACAGCAGTCCCGTAAAATAAGTGCAAAAAAATATTGAGAAAATGGGTGCGAGCTTATGAGAGGAAAGCAAAGGGACCTTAAAAAACTGACAGATGGAAAAGATGAAGCTGCTGCTTCTTATTCTTATTATATATTACACTTTTTATACATTACCAGTCAAAAGGACGCACTGGATTAAATACGTACTGACAGGTGACCAACATAAAGTCTGTTAGTAAGGTGTTGGGCCACCGTGAGCTGCGGAACAGCTTCAGTGTACCTTGATGTAGTTTCTGTCTCTGGAACTGAATAGATGAATTGTAATGAAGGGATGAACATGATTCTTCTAAGAGATATTCCCTCAGTTAGTGTTTTGATGATGGTGCTGGAGAGTGCTGTTGGAAACTTCGATTTTGGCGGGGGGTTTTTTTTTTGGTGTATTTGACAGATTTTTGTCTGAACCCACATTTGTCCCATTGACATAATCAGGAAACAGTCAAAAGAGACTAATGTAGCAGGGTTTGTGTGTACAGGCATTTTTTCATTGTTAGAAAGACTGCCTGCCCCTTGTAACATCCAGTGACTTAAATGCCTTAATTATGAGGATGAGGTCATGACCGGTCATGCTTTTTCCTCTTCTACTCTGCTGAATCAGTGCTGGAACTCTTCAGAAGAGGCACAAGTTCACTACTGTTCCCCTCCAACTTGGCAAGTTCTGCTTTGCTGGTTTTCTTATCATTAACATGATAATCGCGTTGATCTGTGAGGAAGGCAAGATGCTGTGTTGGAAGATTTTAGTGCTGCAACTATTGATTTAAATGCCTTAATTATGAGGACGAGGTTCTCCTCTATCATGCGTTTTCCTTTTCTACTCTGCTGAATCAGTGCTGGAACTGTAGAGAAGAGGCACATGAGCCGAGTTGGCAAGTTCTTCTTTATGCTGCTAGTTGTGCTTTCTGATGTGGGTGATCGTGTTAATGTGGAAGGAAAGCAAGTCGCATGTTGCCATCTGAATTGAGTGTAATCTTGGTGCAGTGATTTGGCTCAGTGGGTAAAAAAAAAAACAAAATTAATCTGTGAAGCATACACTGGTGTAATGATGGAAAACCAAATAATTATACTAGCCATTCTCAGAGCCCTCATTATAGCACCTTGATGTTTATTTCTGTGTTTTTAAATGCTTCTGTTTGTATGTAGAGTTATTCCTCTTTGTAGCCGTGTCTTACATTCTCTCTTTTTTTTTTTCTTTCTCTGTCAGATTCCCCCAAATCTCCAGACGTGAAATCCAATACAGCCAAATGTGAGGAGGCAAAGACCCCTTCAAAGAAGGATGCTGAACGTCGGGCTGTCACTACAAGACCAGACGGCATTGCAAAGTCAGCCGCAACACCTAGTCCCCAAAATAAAAAAGGTAAATGTCCATTCTTCATGGTTGTTGGAAGTTATGGTTGTATAGAGTCATATTCCATTAAATAGTTTGAATATTGTGAGTAAATGTGAGCGGCACAGTGCTGCAGCACATGTAGCACTGGCGCCTCACAGCTCTCAGGGTCCCTGGTTTAATCCTGAGCTTGGGATACGGTCTGTGTGGAGTATTGCATGTTCTCGCAGCATATTTTTGGGTTTCCTCCAGGTTCCCCAGTTTCCTCATGTCTGCAATAAACATTCTGGTAGATGGATTAAGGATAAAGCAGAACATGAATGAATCAGTGAATGAATGGTTTATTGATTAAAGACCTGTTTAATCAGAAAGTATGATAAGTCTAGACTTAGTTCACGTAGATCTGCTCTCCAGCCTGTCTCCTTCACAGACTGGTATTTCTTGTCATTCGTTTCCATTCAAAAGTCCAAAAAGAAAAGAAAGGAATTTTTAAGTAAACCAACAACACCTAACCAGAATGTTTTCTAGTAAGAGATGTATTTTGTACAAGAAAGTTTTCCATGCACTAGCTGCTGTAAGTGCAACCAGAACTAAGTTACACAGATATAATGCTCCATTAGTGTTGACACGTAATCCATTCACTGAGGTGGATGGTGAAGACTAAAGCTAATAGACCTAGCCTGGCACCAGCTAGCTCAGTCCCTAGGAAAGGACAAGCAGTGAAACTTGACTGGGCATCACATTTCATTATCCCGTGCCAGCCGGAAGGATTTCACTCAACCGTGTTCTTCTGCCATGTTTATACAGTAGCTTGATTTGTTCAGATCATGTTATTGATGAGTTTGGGTTTGAGAGGAGAAGCCACTTATTTAATGCATTTTTCTTCTCACATGTCATTTTCTCTTGAAGTTCGTTGATTAAAACTAATAGCTTGAGCACCAGAGCCTAGATGAGTGGATTTGCATAAGTGGATTTCGTGACTATATCCAGGTTTCAGGATCAGCACCAATATGTTAGAATTTAACTTGAAGCAAAACTGTGGCCATCTAGCTTGTATTGTGTTATGACAAATTTTCATGTGATGTTTTCCTAATTTAATCATTGCTGGATAGCAGACACTAGCAACACATGTCTACTGCAATATCTACAGGTGCATCTCAATAAATTAGAATGTCGTGGAAAAGTCCATTTATTTCAGTAATTCAACTCAAATTGTGAAACTCGTGTATTAAATAAATTCAATGCACACAGACTGAAGTAGTTTAAGTCTTTGGTTCTTTTAATTGTGATGATTTTGGCTCACGTTTAACAAAAACCCACCAATTCACTATCTCAACAAATTAGAATATGGTGACATGCCAATCAGCTAATCAACTCAAAACACCTGCAAAGGTTTCCTGAGCCTTCAAAATGGTCTCTCAGTTTGGTTCACTAGGTAAGCCACAAACATTCATTGCCAAAGAAGCTGGCTGTTCACAGAGTGCTGTATCCAAGCATGTTAACAGAAAGTTGAGTGGAAGGAAAAAGTGTGGAAGAAAAAGATGCACAACCAACCGAGAGAACCGCAGCCTTATGAGGATTGTCAAGCAAAATCGATTCAAGAATTTGAGTGAACTTCACAAGGAATGGACTGAGGCTGGGGTCAAGGCATCAAGAGCCACCACACACAGACGTTCCAAGGAATTTGGCTACAGTTGTCGTATTCCTCTTGTTAAGCCACTACTGAACCACAGACAACGTCAGAGGCGTCTTACCTGGGCTAACGAGAAGAAGAACTGGACTGTTGCCCAGTGGTCCAAAGTCCTCTTTTCAGATGGGAGCAATTTTTGTATTTCATTTGGAAACCAAGGTCCTAGAGTCTGGAGGAAGGGTGGAGAAGCTCATAGCCCAAGTTGCTTGAAGTCCAGTGTTAAGTTTCCACAGTCTGTGATGATTTGGGGTGCAATGTCATCTGCTGGTGTTGGTCCATTGTGTTTTTTGAAAACCAAAGTCACTGCACCCGTTTACCAAGAAATTTTGGAGCACTTCATGCTTCCTTCTGCTGACCAGCTTTTTGAAGATGCTGATTTCATTTTCCAGCAGGATTTGGCACCTGCCCACACTGCTAAAAGCACCAAAAGTTGGTTAAATGACCATGGTGTTGGTGTGCTTGACTGGCCAGCAAACTCACCAGACCTGAACCCCATAGAGAATCTATGGGGTATTGTCAAGAGGAAAATGAGAAACAAGAGACCAAAAAATGCAGATGAGCTGAAGGCCACTGTCAAAGAAACCTGGGCTTCCATACCACCTCAGCAGTGCCACAAACTGATCACCTCCATGCCACGCCGAATTGAGGCAGCAATTAAAGCAAAAGGAGCCCCTACCAAGTACTGAGTACATGTACAGTAAATGAACATACTTTCCAGAAGGCCAACAATTCACTAAAATGTTTTTTTTATTGGTCTTATGAAGTATTCTAATTTGTTGAGATAGTGAATTGGTGGGTTTTTGTTAAATGTGAGCCAAAATCATCACAATTAAAAGAACCAAAGACTTAAACTACTTCAGTCTGTGTGCATTGAATTTATTTAATACACGAGTTTCACAATTTGAGTTGAATTACTGAAATAAATGAACTTTTCCACGACATTCTAATTTATTGAGATGCACCTGTATATCTGGAATAAACTGTATTATTGCAGCCAATTTTAAACTAACTTTAATATTTTCTAGGCTCAGCCTATTTCATGGATGAAATGTTATGCCAAAAATGCATATATAGTAAAACATTGAGTTTTTTTGTCTGAAAAGTGTCTCTTACGTAATATGCTGCTTTCTTTAATGACATACAAACATTTTTCTGTAACATTTAATCTTGTGCTAGAAAACTAATGTTTGGGAATCTAAAATATTTTTTTGTACCGTCATAAAATAAAAAATCTATAACAAAGTTTCTACTAAAAAAAAAAAAAAAGGGTGCGTAAAACTTTTGCACAGTACTGTACTTCTTTATTTAAAAATAAAATCGAATCAGGTTCATTAAGGTAACATTAATGTAGGAAGAGCAAATAAGATTAATAGCAGTACCTGTACAAAGCTGTGGCATTCATACAATGTATTATGGATTTGATCGAATGTTTTAGCAGAGGTAATAATTTTAGATTTCTTACAAATTGTAGCACTAGTGTACAGTGTAGTCTACTAGTGTATACTATAGTTATATAGTATAGTATACCCATACTAGTGTAGTCTAGTGATGATACATGTTTGTGAACACAGCTGAAGTGTCGTCATACACACTTTTAAATCGGTGACACAGTATATTATTTTCTGTATTACATGTAACAAATACATATTAAATATGATGTATGCATGCTATGAAAAATGCTATAAGTAGAACAAGTGTGCATGAGTGACCTTGAAGCTCCTGCAGGTGGCACCTGACAGTGTGCAGTGTGT
Source organism: Cranoglanis bouderius (assembly GCA_023630585.1). NCBI lineage: Eukaryota > Metazoa > Chordata > Actinopteri > Siluriformes > Cranoglanididae > Cranoglanis > Cranoglanis bouderius. The sequence goes on from CM042564.1 coordinate 17,969,505, forward strand.
CCTTATGGAGTGTCCGGTCAGCAGCAGAGAGAACACGCTGCTCTGCTCCTCTAATGCCAGTTTCACTCCTGCACACGCAGCCGGAGCTGGTTGCTATGGAGACGGTCTCCTTGCTGGTGCTAGGTGGCCTGGATATACTGGTGTTAATGGATTAAATATTCCTTCTCCTTTTAAAGTGCTGCGCTCCTGCGTTGGCTGCCATTTCGTCTCGTAGTTTACATCCTGCAGATTTAACAGTCTGGTACTAATGGTATCGAACAGACGGCTCACGAAAGTACCTTATAATTATTCATAATCACATAATTGGCATCGCTTGCTGCGAGCGCTAATCTCTCTAATGTAACACGTGCATATTTACCATGCAGAGAGAGCCCCTCTTTCACAGGTAATACACTCTGCCCACTAATAAACAAGATTATGCCAGTGTAAACCGGTAGACTGGGAGTTCATTAAAGCTGCATTTACATGAGTGTCAAAAACACACTTCTTGACATAATGAGAGCAGTGAGAGAACAACGTGCTGACTGACAACACTCGTAAACCTTTTAATGGAATATACACAGACCATACCATGCGTCAGTCAATGCGTATTTCATCTGGAACTGATCTCTTCTCAGGCACACCTACATAAACCAGCAAGTATATTGATGTGTTTTCTGACAGATGCCAAAAACTCCCTGAGAAACATAGCCAAAGGGATTCATATGGTTCTGTAGCTGAGGAAGAGAGATGGAGGAGTTAGAACTGTCAGAACAAATTTCATTAAATATTTAAGATCCTGTGTACTACTTTTAACATAGCACACAAATGTTTTGGGAAATCAAGTTATATTTAAATAATGGGGATGTTATGCTTGTTTTAAGCCTGTTCTATGCCCAAAAAACATAATCTCATGTCAATACTCTAGACCTGTTCCTAAGAACTTATGCTAATCATAAACATTGTCCTGTTCTCATTCGGGGATTCACAATTATTCACAATATTCTCACACTGACTATCCTTTCGACACACTTGGTACTGTTTGCGTTTACCCTTCTATACCCGTATACTGTAACGATTTATAATCCCACTTTCCGGTGTCACCTAGAAGAGAATGGGATCCCACTTTTAGTCTTCCTGTCGTCTCGGGGAGTTTTTCTTTGCCACTGTTACCTCTGACTTGTTCATTAGGGATTAAAAGCTACATCCAGATTTCTTTAAAGCTGCTTTGTGACTAGGTTTATTGGTAAAAAAATACTATATGCATAAAATTGAATTGAATTTCATTAGGGATGTAATTACAAATACTCTGCAATTCCGTTCTGTCGCAAAAGGTGAGTAAATAAAAACAAACCTAAAACACCTAAAGTTAATGAAAATTGATACTTTCATCACAGGAATTTTTTTTTTTTTGTCTTTCTTTCTCTTTCTGTGGTTTATATGATAAAACTGTGTTGCGCCAGTGGTGACGTGCATTCTATACGCTATAGTCTATATTGGGCAGTCTAAAATGATATACTAATTAATATTTAAACACATTTGAATAATAAATATTTCAAGTGATTTAAATTCAAAAGCAATTTTAAAGGATTTTGACTTCCCTACTGTGATACAGATTCCTCGGCTTCTCAGCATTTGCTGTTTTTGGGTCAGTCTGCTTCTTTTTCTGGCTCAGACTCAGTGACTCATCATGATGAACATAGTCTGCTCATCAACTCTTGCAGCTCATGGGACTCTTCAGCTTTTTGTGTGTTATAAATAACAGCCAAAGTGGAGCACAGGGCACCAAGGCACCTGTCTGTAGTGTCTTCTGGTGTCTTGTGTTAATCATTTATTACAGTAAAAAGGGAATAAAGTTTAGTTTAGTTTAGTTTTATTTAAAGTTTGACATGACGGGATATTGCAGCACAAAACCCCGAAATGTGTCAAACATACAAATACTCCAAGACAATCATTACTTAGTGTAAAACGAATAAAAGATAGCTGATATACAGGCATTAAAAAAAGAAAAGAAAAAGAAAATACTAAAATATATATATATATTTATGACTAACACAGATTCAAAGAAAAGGCATCGTAATCAAAGACCTGTAAGTTATCCATACAACAGTTTTAAAGCACGGGGAATAAAGGAGTTCATGACGTTTAGTTTTGCTCCTGGGTACAACGAATGTCTTGTGCCGCTGAAGAGAATAAGTAGGTGTTGGAGCCACAGGCAGGAAACAATGCAACGGTGATGAATTGTCCTTGAGTATTTTAGTAAGAGTACGTATGGTGACTTCCTCTCACTCAAATTTGGGAGAGATGGAATGCCTATTATCTGACAGCATCGCTTTTGAATCCTCTTTAACTCCTCAGAGAGACCTTTAGGTAGACCACCCCATACTGGACTAGTAAAATTTTCTTTTTTGTTTGTCTTTTAAAAGTGACCCAATTTTATGTGAGTACACAGTCATGTAATACTGTGAAGCCCAAAGCTGTTCTATTCTTTCCTTTTCTGAAATTGAAAGAAAGAAAAGAAAAAAAAGTTTCTCCATGTGATGTCATCAGTCGGACAGGTATTTGACTCATCTCCTAAATACCTAACATTCACAGGCTTGATTAGCTGGAGGAGGTGTGTGGAGGAGGTGTGTGGAGGAGGTGTGTGGAGGAGGTGTGTAGAGGAGGTGTGTAGAGGAGGTGTGTAGAGGAGGTGTGTAGAGGAGGTGTGTGGAGGAGGTGTGTGGAGGAGGTGTGGAGGAGGTGTGTATGTGGGTCAATTCCCAGTTGCATTAATCCCAATTCAGCCACATAAAGCCTAATCTAGCTGCTCCCTCTAGAACAAAAACAGACGAAAACAAGGCGATTAAGACAATGTGATTGGTTATTATTGAATATTTCAGCCAAAGAAGAACTTATTTTCCTCTGACCTCAAATGTAATCAGTCAGTTAAGACATGTTTGGCATCCAGAATTTGCTCTTTAGTTTTGTGCTCGAGTTCTAAACTACCATATGGAATTTCATTTTGGGCAAACTACATCTTTAATGTTCTGCATCCTGTAACAACAATTATCATGAGAATAATAATTAAATCAGACAGTGTTTGGGCAGCTACAGGACTGATATTTAATTTAATGAACAGCTCCCTTGGAACTTAGGATGTGGGACACGTTTGTTCCTGTCCTCATGTAAGTTGCAGCCGCAATAAACAGTCGTTCCCTCACCAGCATCGAAAAAACAAAAAAAGGCAAAAACGTGAATTTTTTTTTTTTTTTTTTTTTAGCGGTGTCTGACTTTAAATCTCAATTTGGATATGTCAGAAGTTAGTTTTCTAGAACAGCACGGCTTTGACAGTAGTGTCGGCTGCAAGGCAAATCTTCGGTTTATATTGACGCACTCGAACTAATATGCTGTCGTTTCTATAGTAACAGCTAGTTCAGGCATATGTATGGCGGATGGTCTACATAATCTAAGCTTGATGATAAATGGAGTATCATTTAATTGTTGATATGGAATTTTCTGTAAGGAGATATTTACAACATTTGTGGGCGGTGTCTCGGGTGTCGGTGCTTTATAAAAGTCAGTAAGGTTTCTGCCATGGGAGAGTCTTCAGGACAGACGACTTTGCGTTTTCCTGTTTTTCAGTCACATGAAAAGCTGTGTTAGTTGTCTTTTTAACTTCATGAGAGAGAGGAAAAGAGAGGCTGGTGATGGAATGGCTGCTGTAACATGAGTAATAACAAGAGCTAGCTTGTTTCTCCGACGTTCCACAATAATTATAAATGTATAAAAGTACAGTGTATGATGTGGTGTTCTTTAATTAATAGAAATAATTGTAATCAATGGCAAATTTCTGAGGTACTGTATAGGAGGAATAAAAACCTTTTGGGATTTGCTGTTCTAGGAAAATAATGAACTTCAGGATGGCATCACACCACTCCGTCATTGATTATTTTCCTATAACAGCATGCGCCCGTCGTGTTTTATTCCTTCCTTAGAGTGTGTTCGGCTCCTCTGTGGAAACGTGGTGTGAATGACGCAGCTCTGAGAGCGGAGCCCGTCACTGCTGCCAGCTCCTGTGCTGATTTTCAATGCTTTATAGCACTGCAGATGTGAGTCTGGACTCGTCTGCACAATACCTCCTCTCATCGCTCTCTCACTTCCTCTCTGTCTTGCTCTCTTTCCCTGTCTCTCACTCTGTCCTTCTCTAGATGCAGTGAAGCTGGAGGACAGGCAGAAACTGGCGAAGGAAAGGAGAGAAGAGAAGGCTAAATATCTTGGTAAGTGAACTGTGGTTTTCAAGAAGACGCTGCCTCCTGCTGGTTGTGCGAGAAGAGCCTGCAAAGTCATGCAACGTTTTAAAAAACCATGTTAATTATTAGTTTTTTAAAACTAATCACTCACATTTAGCTGGTTTTACTCATTCAGCATGTCCAGTTTACCTCATGAAAGAGCCCACAACTGTCCTTTCTCAGTATAAAAGACAACACTAACTCATTTTTTTTTTTTTTAATATAAATATTGTTAATATGTAAATAATATGTATAAAATGTCAGCCTTCATCACATTTTAACACACCAAAAATCCATGTTTATATGAAACCTCCCCAAGGCTGTGGTGTCTGGTGTGTGTGTGTATGTGTTTGCTCTGTTGCTCATGGCTGTACACATAGCAGCACTGCACTGCTTTGCATGATTGACAGGTGCTCTTGTCTTCTCTCTCTCACTCTCCAGAACAACGTGGCCACTTTCAAGGTAAGTCCTTCCCTCAGTGTCCATAGTGGTGGTGGTCATTAGTGTTTGGTCCAAAATCAAGAGCCTGATCTACTTTTCTCCCATTTTGGTTCCTTCAAATATTCATCTGTCTAACATTCTCTTAATCTCTAGACACTCAAATCATTTCCTCTGTTCCTCTTATCTTCTGCAAAATCCAAAATTACTGGTCATCTTGATAATAGTAAGGAAATATGTTTTCATATCATTGCTAATAATTCATCTCTGGGATAAGCAACCTTTACTTGGCCAGTAAGGCGATCATTTTCTTAGTATCTGACCCAGTGGTTTTTTTGTTGTTGTTTTTGTTTAAACATTATGATTATTTTTTCATACCATTAACAAATGCGAATGGTGAATGTACTTCTCTATGCAACCATTACAGTTTGAGAAGGTGCTCGATAATCTGAGCAGGTTATTTGAGTCAGTACAGATGTATAGATATAGATATATAAAGATATACTGTATAGTATAAGAGAATTTTAGGGACAGAACCAGGAGGTACACAAGTGCACCATATTTGGATTCTTTGCCACACAACCACGTGATTGTATTTCAGAGTTTTGTTTTGGTATTGCACGAGTGTTAATTTCACTATAATTTACTGAACAATCTTAGTCTTCGAAAAGCCTCTCGTATTCAGACTGGCTTGGCAGAAAAAGGTCTGAATTTGTTTGTTTGACCTTAATAGCGCAATTACATAACTTGTTGGTGTTTATTCCATACACATGACAGCATTATTATTATTATTGTTATTATTTATTCTACTGATTAGCATGGCAGATAGGAAGGATATGGAGACATATAATTAAAAAAAAAGTCCAAATGTAATATTTCAGACTAAATGATGAATTGTACAGTTCTGCACATGGTGTAAGACTATACTTGGAATTCTTTTTGGAACTTTTAATGTACTGTTTTGTATGACGTGTACCTTTTTGCTTTAAATATAGAAAAGACAACTAGGTCACTGCCTTTTTAATTAGACCTATCGGTCGACAAGTAATAACGAATAGTTGTGCAACCCCTTAATACTGTATAGGCTATATCTGTTTATCAATTATTGAAAATATATAACAGGAAGATTTAAGAAGTCACACAGAATTTTATCTTGTTTTAAGAACATAAATGTTCTTACACTGTTGTATCTCGTCGTCTTCTTTTTTTTTTCTTTTCTTTTTTTTCTTCTCAACCCATTTGTAGATCTCTGTATGTGATGCATTACATGATTCGGAGTCAGTCATTGACTCCATTATTAATATGTGGGTCTACTTGCATGAAATGTAGCAGACTTTAGCTAGTGTTTCAGGGCTGTGAGCTGTGAGGCCACTTGGCTACAGTCGCTGTGCTACGCTATTCTAATGTGAATTCTAGATAGTGTGAGTTGAGTAGTAGGTATTGAGTAGCTGTTTCAGTATTATTATTATTTTTTTTGCAAGTTTGTGTGGGCCAAATAAGATGATGCAGTGGACCATATTTGTCCCGTGGGGTTTGAGTTAAATACGTGTTGTAACGCCTTGTGAAGCCTCATACATAAAACCAAGTGTTGTGTGGAAAATAAGCTTGCCGCTTAGGATGTTTTCTATCATTAGAGTTCTTTATGTGTATTTGGTTTGGCTAATTCTTTATGTTAGCATTCACATCTGAGACAGTTCAGAGGATGTGGATGATCTCAAGCCATTAAAGATATATCCTCATAGGTCAGGGGCTAAGAGTAATGTCTAGCTGGTGGAGAGGAGTTAGTACGAGTTGTTGAAGCAAGAGAAACAACACAGAATGGTTTTTTAATTTGTGGTATTTTAAGTGTTTAGTAAAGAGGTAGGGTTTTAGTCTTTATATGAGGACAGACAGTGACTCTGCTGTTCAGACAACCAGGGGAAGTTCATTCCAATACATAGGTGCCATGACAAAGAAGAGCACTGATGCAGGTTTTCCTAGTAGTCCAGCCATTTTAGACACTTGAAGAGAGAGTGGTGCAGAGCAGGGTGTGATGAGTGCCTTCAGGTAGATGAGGGCTGGTCTGTTGTTGGCTTTGTAGGCAAGCATCAGTGTTTTAAATCTGACGCGGGCAGCTACCGGAAGCCAGTGGAGGGAACGCGGGAATGTATGGGGACCTGACTGGAGCAAGTTGCATCAGTCCAATCTTGAAATGACAAGGGAGTAAACAAGCACCAAAATGACCAGGTCCTCCTGATGTTTAATGCAGCACATTAGAATGAGAAATTCTGATGTTGCTTAGATGTTGAGGAAGAGATTACTTACACTGGTGTTCAAGAAAATCTGACAGCCCAAAAACAGAACTGTCTTTGTTTATAACTGTGTGAAACACTCACTGTGTGTCTGATTCTGTCCGTGTCTTCCTGCGCAGTTGCTAAGAAGTCGGAGTGGTTGGAGAAGGAGGAACGGGCGCGGCAGTTACGGGAGCAGCAGTTACAGGAGCGCAGGAGAAAGCTGGAGGATCAGAGGTTGAAAGCTGAGAAGCGCAGGGCTGCTCTGGAGGAGAGACAGAAACAGAAACTGGAGAAGAACAAGGTGAGGTCTGCTCTTCTGACATCCAAGAGGAACCATCCTGAAACATCTACAGATTTAGGTGTTTAGGATCTGGAAATTACCCCCAAACCGAAATAATAACTAACAGGGATATAACTGTTTAGGAATTTATCTCAAGTGCAGTTGTTATTATTATTATTATTATTATTATTATTATTATTATTCCGTAGGCACCATGTGAATGAGTTTTTAAATATGTGTGTATGTGCATAGGAGCGCTATGAAGCTGCCATCCAGAGGTCTACAAAGAAGACGTGGGCTGAGATTCGCCAGCAGAGATGGTCATGGGCCGGAGGCCTGAGTGCCAGCTCCAGCCAGAGTCAGAGTGAGTATCACAGAGCCAGGTTTAAAGATTAGCAGTATTTGTTATTCTTTTGAGGAAAAAAAAAATTATTAAAAAGAAAACACAAGCACCGTTGGATAAAACTCCTTCTGTTGTAGCATACAAGAGAGGTTTTTTCCTGATATTGCTGAGTGAGGTGCAGCCACTGATGAGCTTAGGAGCTTCTGATTTAACTATCCATAGTATTTAGTCTAATTCACTACTTTGTCTTTTATGGCAGAGACCCACACTATTTAATTGCCCTGCATCATCCATGCATGGCCTGAGAAGCACAGAGCTTGTTGCTTAAATTGTATTTTTAGACTCCACTGGTTTCTTAAATTGAATTTGCCTCAAGATGTCACTTCTTTCTTTTTTTTTTTTTTTTTTTAAACATATGATTAATTTGTTTCAAGGCCAACCACTATGACGTGCACTCAACATTGCTGTTGTTGGACAGTCATATGCATTAATAACAAATTTATTTCAAATTTAAACAATTTTACCTGCATTCTGTAGAGAAGAATCTGCAAATTTAGATGAACTGTTATCTTTCTTTATCATGAAATTAGACAGTGGTGCTTGAAAGTTTGTGATCCCTTTAGAATTTTCTATATTTCTGCATAAATATGGACTAAAACATCATCAGATTTTCAGACAAGTCCTAAAAGTAGATAAAGAGAACCCAATTAAACAAATGAGACAACAGTATTACACTTGGTCATTTATTTATTGAGGAAAATGATCCAATATTACATCTGTGTGTGTCAGAAGTATGTGAACCTTTGCTTTCAGTATCTGGTGTGACCCCCTTGTGCAGCAATAACTGCAATTAAACTTTTCTGGTAACTGTTGATCAGTCCTGCACATCGACTTGGAGGAATTTTAGCCCGTTCCTCAGTACAGAACACCTTCAACTGTGGGATGTTGGTGGGTTTCCTCACATGAACTGCTTGCTTCAGATCCCTCCACAACATTTCTATTGGATTAAGGTCAGGACTTTGACTTGGGCATTCCAAAACATTAACGTTATTCTTTTTAACCATTCTTTGATAGAATGACTTGTGTGCTTAGGGTCGTTTACGTGCTGCATGACCCACTTTCTCTTCAGATTCAGTTCATGAACAGATGTCCTGACATTTTCCTTTAGAATTCACTGGTATAATTCAGAATTCATTGTTCCATAAATGATGGCAAGCCATCCTGGCCCAGATGCAGCAAAACAGGCCCAAACCATGATGCTACCACCAGCATGTTTCACAAATGGGATAATGTTCTTATGCTGGAATGCAGTGTTTTCCTTTCTCCAAACATAACCCTTCTCATTTAAACCAGAAAGTTCTATTTTGGTCTCATCTGTCCACAAAACATTTTTCCAATAGCCTTCTGGCTTGTCCACGTGATCTTTAGCGAACTGCAGAAGGGCAACAGTATTTTTTTTGGAGAGCAGTGGTTTTCTCCTTGCAACCCTGCCATGCACACCACTGCTGTTTAGTGTTCTCCTGATGGTGGACTCATGAACACTAAAACTTTCAAGCACCACTGTATATAAAACAACAACTGAATGAAGCTGTGGTACAAGCCTGGAAAATGCAGTTATTGCAAGCAAGGGATATGCAACCAAATATGAATTTTTATTTTACTTCAAGACTATCTGCTCCAATACTTTTGCTCACCTAAAAATGGAATGGTATTCCACCAAACGTGCCAAGCTGTTTAACACATCTAGATGTAAATATCAGGACATGAAAGCTGAAATCTGTTGTCTCATCTTTATCGTTTGATCTCAAACCCAAATGTCTTCAATGTATAGTGAAAACAATAGAATTGCCCTTTCCGTTCCAATACTTTTCAAGCGGACTGTATATGAAATAAAACTCAGGTTACTCAAAACAAATTGCACAGTTAGTGTAAATTGCAAATTCCTCAACCTTTCTATTCACACTGTAACTATATGCAAATTGGTATCATTAATTGTGAGACTTTACAGGATAAAATAATGCTGGTTTGACCACTTTTGTACTTACTTTATACTTTTAAGGTAAGTATTCCACATTTTCCTGCAGAAATGACCTTTTGATTTAGATTCCTGTCTGTGGAATATTTGCAGACCTGTGTTGTGTATCCTTTTGTGTTCTGTGTATGTCTGATTTGTGAAATACATCCATTCATGTGATTAAATGGGTAGAGCAGTAAAGCTAATTTAGACTGCTTGAATGTGCATATAAGTAACAAAAAAGTCTGTGTGATCTAAGATCTTTTGTCTTCATACAAGTGGTTCATATATAATGTAATAGATGGTGCTCAAACTCTGCCTGGAAATAATGTGCATGTGTATCCAAGCTGTGCATCCCCACTGAATAATCTGTTATCATGGGACTTTTACATATAATCAAAACTACTGTTTCCAGATTTAAAAAAAAAAAAAAGAAAGAAAGAAAACATATATGAACCTGACCTACATATTTTGTGCTGATGATGAACATAAGGAACACTGGTACAGTTGAGCTGAGGGGGTTAAGGGTCTTGCTAAAGGACTCAACAGTGGCATCTTGGCAGTGCTAGGATTTTAACACACAACTTTCCTGTCAGTAGCTAAAAGCTTTAACCACTGAGCCACCACTGCACCATAGCACAAAGAACCATCAAAGTTTCTTAGGTTAGACCCCAGAGCAGCGATATCTTATCCACAGAGAGCCGGATTGGATGCAGGTTTTTGTTACCACATGTTACCACCTATTTAATCGTTTGTTTTTAGTTTTCAGTCGAATATCAGCTGTGGCTCTTGTTTGTGGTCATTTGTGGATGAGATTGGACACCCCTGCCCCAGACAGTTAAAGGTTAAACTCCACCCTGAAACACATGGATTGTGTTTATATTGAAATATTTCTGTTGTGCTTAGTGATTCTGTATTTTAATTATTCCTATGGCTAGGCTAGTTAGCTGTCTACGAGATGACAAACACGATGATGTTGATGGTGGTACTGGGATGACATTTGAAGCTCTGGAACTGTTTTTGTTTGAGCAAAGTGTACAGATGAGGAGATGATTGACAGAATAAAGAACTAAAGCACTGCTGCATCTTTAGGTAGAGATGAAGCAAGGGCTAAATCCCACTGACACCAGCGGGTAGTTGAATGTAATTGTGTGCAATGTGTGGAAATCGTTAACCAATCTGAAAATAGACTAAAAGTTCATGAAAGAACTTTAATATTAAAAAAAAAAACTCAACTTCATTATGAAATAAATCTGAAGTCAGTGAAGATCATGGTTGATTTGCAAGTAATTCGGAATGGATTTTTCCTTTAAACTATTCCCTGTTTACCTAAACCTGTTTTAAGTTGCAGTCAACCCTGCTGAATTAATGAACAGTAATAGTGTCTAGAGAAATCTGGAGATTATGCTAAATCACTGCAGTGGAGCTTACTACTGCGTACCGAGGCTGCAGAATCTCCTCATGTTCTTCATCACTATTTACTCCAAGGAAATTCTCACTAATAATTTGAACATAATTTTCCCCCTTTTACTTTAGAATCTTAGTCTATGTTCACGTTAAATGGCTTATTGCACAAATCCTATTTTTTTTTTTTTTTTTTCTTCTCAGATTGGATCTATCTGCCTCTATCTTCCCATTTAGGTTTGTGTATGCACTGTATAAAATGACTTTGAGAGCAATTTAGATTTGAGAAGATTTTAGAAGTCTGGTAGCAGGCTTTATAAACCCCCTAGAATTTGAGTATTATCTTTGTTTGTAATGTTTGATCCATGGCACGCTGTAGCTGATATTCAGCACTCCCAGCTTTTGCAGTGTCCATCAATGTGTGTGTGTTCGGTATGCTCTGGGTTTTACAGGCCGATGCTCAATTTCTGCAGTCAACCTTCCCAAACATGTGGACTCTGTACTAAACAAGCGTCTCTCCAAATCCTCCGCCACCCTCTGGAACTCCCCCAGCAGAAGTAAGACAACCGCCTGCCTGGACTTGGTCTCTTCCCCTCGTCGTCTCTGGCTCCTCCCCTCACATTTTATGATTTCCATTTTCCTCATTCATTTATTTATTTTTTGGCATCTAATCACCTACCTTCTCCTGGCAATCACAGAATCATTCCCCCTGCCCAACCTGTCCACCTGATTTGGGTCTTGAGTTTTATAAATCCTGACACATGCATTCATACACCGATGCGAATGTATGAATTTTGATACCCTGTCTCTTCATGTACCGTTTTTCCATGTTCCTCCGATGGATGTCACATTGGGATTTAATTTTCTGACTGGTTCCTTTTTGGTGGTGGGTGTTTCTGTCTCTTTTTCTTTCTTTTATGCATCATGGGCCAGATTTCATAAGTGAGCCTATGTCAGAGTGTCCTTGTGCTCCAGATCCAATGATTATACCATTGAGAGAATGGATTCTCTGCCTGCATAATTGTCTCCAAAATCACAATATGATGAGAGTAAGAATTTTTTAATTCTTGTAAACTGGTCATTTGAAAAGACAACTCCTTCATCTTTTGTGAAAACGGGCTTCTTTCTCCTCACTACACTCTTAGGAAAAAAAAGGTTCCTATACTATTGTCTGGGGCAATTCTTAAAGGTTTTGTATAGAATCTTACAATGGAGAGTTTCAGCTTTCAAAAGATTCCAAGCAGAACCTCTTTAGAAAGGTTTTTAGAAAGGTAGAACCCTTAATTATCCAAAGAACCCCTGACAAACCCTATCTTTCTAAGAGTGTAGTCTGCATGGATTACACATTACATTAACCAAACATTTAGTAAAAATTATTATTTAAAGGTACATTTTCATTCGCATGCTTATTCACACCTAGGGCCAAGTTGTGGTTGCAAATCCACTGACTGGGAGGTGGGAAGAAAGTGGAGTACTCTGAGAATGTCCAGACATTTCATTTTTTGACAGATGTTACATTTAATCAATTGTTTTATGTCATTTAAGAAAGAAAGGTGTTAAGTAATAGACCATTTTCCAGTCTGGGTTTACCTGCAGAAACAGAAACCATCTCCAGAAGAACTCTGGCAGATTCTCCAAGATACCTGGAGGAAAAAAAACTTACCAGCCATTTCTCCTGTCACAGTGTACCCGAGAGATTGATGTAGTTTTAAAAGCGAATGGTGGTCACACCAAATATTCATTTGATTTAGTTTTTTACCATATACTGTTATTTAGAGTAGTTTATTTAACACATAGGACCTTTTCTTTTGCATACTGTATATCATTGTTGGTAAATGTGTGTTAATATTTCTGCTATTCTGCAGCCCGTAGATTGGAGTTAAGTCCTTGGGAGAGTAGCATTGTAGACCGCCTAATGACACCCACCCTGTCCTTCCTGGCGCGAAGCCGCAGTGCTGTCAGTGTGCAGAGCAGTGGCAAAGACTCTCGTGAGTAATGAACTGATATTTATTTAAAACTAGGGCTATTAAGTTTCAGCTTCTGACCGATTTCACTGATATTGGCCTAAAGCATTAAATCGGTATATGACACATTTTTATTATTATTATTATTATTATTATTATTATTATTAATTAATTAATTTATTTATTTATTTTTACATTTATTTGTAGTTTAATATGTGTATTGTTCAGTGACAGTTTTCATTTTCTATGCGAAGCTATTTCAATGAGAATTCTTAAGGAGGACTTAGGGTTGTAATTCCTAAACGGTTCATGCAATATTTTTGTTAAAACAGAAAGTCTACACTTCAATCACATCTTGATTGCTTCATTTCAAATCCATTGTGGTGGTTTACAGAGGCAAAATTATGAAAATTGTAACTGTCCAAAAACTTATGGACTTGACTGTATATACAGACAGCATTTTTAGATTTTGTTGTTCTCATTATGGCACACTGTCATTAATATACAGCATGGTCAGAAGCTATGAAATGAAAAGAGGTAATAGCAAAAATAAAAGTAAAAAAAAAAAAGTACAAATATAAACAAACAAACAAACTTCCATAAAAGTCATCTGTCTGTGTGTATATGTGTAGAGTTCAGAAGTCGTCGCAATGTTTAAATATGTGTCTGTGTAAATGAACTCCTACCCCACAGAGTCACCACTGTGCCCTCGTTCAGCCTCGGCGAGTCCGCTCGCAGTGTGCTCTCACCGGCCCCATCGATGCTCTGAACGCTGGAGGGTCACAGCCAGCACCCCCGACATCACCCAGCGTCCACGCAGACGGGACACCACTCCTGTACGCTTCAAATCTAGCTCCACAGCTTGTTCTTTGATACAATGTTTATATATTTTTTTAAATAATAATTCCTCTTCTTTAACTCTCTGGGGTCTCTTGACAGATGGATAAGAATAAGAAAGAGAAAAAGGACAAGGAGCGTGAGAACGAAAAGGAAAAGAGTGCCATCACCAAAGAGAAGGTGCTGAAGAAGAGACAGTCGTTACCATCAATGCCAGTCAGATGTGAGCCCAGGTAACCCACACCTGGCCATTACTTACTGATTTCTAATTCAGATGAAGAATGGCTCTATTATTATGGGATGTTTTCATGTTAAGGTCTTCATCTGTTTTTTCCCCCCAGTCCCAGTGCATTGATGAAACAGCAGGCTTCCTCACCCAAACCTCCATTATTATCCCTTGTCAGCCCCAACACCCCAAAATCTCGAACTAAGAGGGCACGAACGCCAATCCGTGTGGAGGCAAAAACCAAAACACCCACTGCTACAGAACAAGCCCGAGATCGCCACAGTGAGTCTTACAACTACACCAGGGTCTGTTGGGTAGATTTTGTATAGATGATGTAACTGAATGATGTCAGAGTGTTCATTTGCAGAATTTGGTTTCTCAGCTTCTGTTCTTCACTTGTTTTAGTGTGGGAAAGGTGAAAAAAGGTGTATGAAAGGTATCTCGGCAATGCTCAGAAGCTACAATAGTTTACCTGGAGAGCAGATTACATTGTTGCTGATTATATGGGAACGCTTATTAAGAGAATGACTGTGCTTTCTGCAGCTCCACTTGAATTCATGGCCATTACTGAGCCATTGCACATTAATCACAGTGCTGTTCACTAGCCCACTCACATTCCAGCTGTCCAGCAACAGCATCTCGGCACTGCCTGAGGATCTTCTCTTCCCTTTAATAGTGTAATATTATAGGTCGATTTTTAAGCAAGATAGGATATACAAGATAAAACATTTTGACATTTTGAAAGATGATCTAATGAGTGTCTTTGTTCATTATCATTTAGAGTCTATTGCCTTTATTCAACTATCATAGATTTTCATGTTTTTTTGTTTGTTTTGAGCACAAATTATAAATAGGTTATATAGATGTGGAAATTAGTACACTCAGTCTCTTATCTACACACTACAAGCACATGACCCTCCCCAGTTTATCATCATATTTATAAAGAAACATAGGCTACAGCCACCAAAGACTGATACAGAAGGAAGGAGAGAAAAATAAAAGAAATAATAATGTGCCTGATCCACACTAGAGGATAATCAGGCTGATTTTGTGTTTTGATTATATGTTTCCATTTTAGCCTGGTCTTAAACAGTTATGAAGATTATCTTGTGGTGTAAATTCTAAAATAAAATTTCAAACGCTAACGGATTGCAGGCATATGCAAACATGTTCGATGTTTACAGTCATGTAGCGGTTTCACACTATTGGTTTCTGAGGTAAAGACGTCTCTGTGTAATAACTATTTACATTTATTTTGAATTAATTATAATAATCTTGTCGCACTACCTTATCTCTGTGTATGATTTAGAGCGGGCAGAATTCTAGATCTAACAACCTTTATATAAAATAAATAATGAAAATTAGCCGTTATTTTTATACTTTCGGTCAAATTTTGCACTGCAAACATTACTGACAGCTTTAGCTTGTCAATGCCGGCAAGTGACCCTGGTATAAGCGGGATAATCCACGGCTTGATGTGCGCTACACGATTTTAATGCGCTCTGCGGAGGCAACCATGCCATGCATTAAAATCGTCTAATGCCCACGTAGCCGTGGGTTATCCCTTACATATAATATCTTGACTCTAATTTGTGAGCATAATCTGAATGCTTGTAGTGTATTAGACCTGGGGGTTTGCTGTCCAAAGACCAAATTTCTCGTCATCTGTGGCCTCCAGCAGTTTCATCTTTGGTTAGGACAGCATAAAACAATAATAATATTCAACATTAATTACTATTCTATTGCCAATATTTAATTATCTACTTTTATTCAGGTAATATTCGTATAATACTGACGCAGTCAGTAAAAGTAAGTATATCGGATTTGGTTGTTTGTTTCTTTGATGAATAATGTCCATTGTCTCTGTCTTTCTTGCGTTCTCTCTCTGTCTGACTTTTTCTCTCTCTGTCATTTAGTCTCGTCTCCCATCCCTCCAGTTGTCATGCTGTCCACCCCTGGCACGCCCCCTCGTGCAAATACACCAACCACAGCGATCTGTCCCTCCTCTGTTCCTGAACAGTCCTTGCTCAATTCCAGCATTCCACTAGCTTCTCCAGCCCCGTCCCCTGCCAAGCCCATGGCTGGAACAACTGATCCAGAGGAAGCCGCCCGCATCCTGGCTGAGAAGAGACGACAGGCCAGAGAACAGAGGGAGAGGGACGAGCAGGAACGGAGGGAGCAGGAAGAGAGAGAGAGGTCAGCTTCACAGCTTAAGTCGTTAAGTTGCTCAAGTTGCTTCGGAAGTTTGGCACTTCCTGCAGTAGCATTTCCAGCACAACTGAGAGGCCTGCATGTCACACACATGCTCTGCGATGCAGCTGAATAAGTTGTCCCCCATCTCTATGTGTACAATGTAATTGCATTTGGGGAGGAGTTGTCGACATTATAAGCAAGCTGCTCAGTCCTGCGTGACGGTGTTTATAAGCTGGGAAGACCTTTGGCAGGAATGACAGTGCCAGTCAGGCCTGGTGCTAGCCCACTGATGACTGCCCAGTTATTTTAGACCCATCAGCTGAGTGGCATATTGTGTGCCTCTAGTTATTCCTCTTTATTATGCCCTCTGTGCATGTGTGATTCCACCTTGAGTTTTTCATTATTGGATGTTCAAAAGAGATTTTCATCTCGCTTATGATCTGAGTATGGCAATACTGATGATCAGGTGCATGTGTAGGGAGGAGCAGATGGTGCGGGAGGCAGAGGAGAGGAGGCGCAAGGAGGAGGAGGCACGGCTCATGGCGGAGCAGCAGAGGCTGAGAGAGGAAGCTGAGCGTCTGCAGCAGGAAAAGGAGGCCCAGGAAAAAGCCAGAGCTGAACAAGAAGAGAACGAGCGCCTCCAGAGACAGGTTAGAATCATCTCTGTGAGTCATGGAGCTGAAGCCTCCAGGTTCTGGACCTGCTTCTGTTAAAAACATAAATAAATAAATAAAGTCACTGATCATGATACTCCAGTGTCCCGGAGCCTGAATGGTTCAATGTTTTTAAAACAGTGGTCACCAACCCTGTTCCATGAGATCTACCTTCCTGAATAATCATGCCCACCTGACCATCTAATTGTTGCCTTAAGAAGTTCTTGATCAACTAAAACAGGCGTGTTCGATTTTGTTTGGAGATAAAACCTGCAGAAAGGTAGATCTCAAGGAAAGAGGTTTGGTGACCACTGGTTTAAAGTACCATGTCATATTAAACTATTAAAATAATCTATATAGAATAATGAATTGTTTGTTCAGCTGTTGCTGAGATCGTGGCTCTGTGTTGTGCAGATACAAAATGAATGAAAATGAATTGGTTTTTATTGCTTTGTCACTCGATAGTGGCCATCAAGGGTTAATCATATCCAGGATATTTATTTGGAGACAGTACATTATTTCATTAATCTCTCTCTCTCATCATTCATTCATTTATTCATTCATTCATTCATAGTTACACACTCTGTCTTTCTTTCTCTCTCACACCAACACACTGAATAATAGAATAATACTAGAGTAATAGAGAACAGCTCAGTGAAAACACTGATACTTCACATGATCTTCAGGTTTGCCCTGTTGTACTATCTAAGATACAGTGGGGGAAAAAGTATTTGATCCCCTGCTGATTTTGTACGTTTGCCCACTGACAAAGAAATGATCAGTCTATAATTTTAATGGTAGGTGTATTTTAACAGTGAGAGACAGAATAACAACAAAAAAATCCAGAAAAACACATTTCAAAAAAGTTATAAATTGATTTGCATTTTAATGAGTGAAATAAGTATTTGACCCCTTCGACTTAGTACTTGGTGGCAAAACCCTTGTTGGCAATCACAGAGGTCAGACGTTTCTTGTAGTTGGCCACCAGGTTTGCACACATCTCAGGAGGGATTTTGTCCCACTCCTCTTTTGCAGAAGGAGGTTCTCACCCAAGATTTGACGGTACATGGCCCCGTCCATCGTCCCTTTGATGCGGTGCAGTTGTCCTGTCCCCTTAGCAGAAAAACACCCCAAAGCATAATGTTCCCACCTCCATGTTTGACAGTGGGGATGGTGTTCTTGGGGTCATAGGCAGCATTCCTCCTCCTCCAAACACGGCGAGTTGAGTTGATGCCAAAGAGATCCACACCTGTCCACACCTGACCACAACACTTTCACCCAGTTCTCCTCTGAATCATTCAGGCAAACTTCAGATGGGCCTGTACATGTGCTTTCTTGAGCAGGGGGACCTTGCGAGCGCTGCAGGATTTCAGTCCTTCATGTCGTAGTGTGTTACCAATTGTTTTCTTGGTGACTATGGTCCCAGCTGCCTTGAGATCATTAACAAGATCCTCCCGTGTAGTTCTGGGCTGATTCCTCACCGTTCTCATGATCATTGAAACTCCACGAGGTGAGATCTTGCATGGAGCCCCAGACCGAGGGAGACTGACAGTTTCTTCCATTTACGAATAATCGCACCAACTGTTGTCACCTTCTCACCAAGCTGCTTGGCGATGGTCTTGTAGCCCATTCCAGCCTTGTGTAGGTCTACAATCTTGTCCCTGACATCCTTGGACAGCTCTTTGGTCTTGGCCATGGTGGAGAGTTTGGAATCTGATTGATTGATTGCTTCTGTGGACAGGTGTCTTTTATACAGGTAACAAGCTGAGATTAGGAGCACTCCCTTTAAGAGAATGCTCCTAATCTCAGCTCATTACCTGTGTAAAAGACACCTGGGAGCCAGAAATCTTGCTGATTGATAGGGGATCAAATACTTATTTCCCTCATTAAAATGCAAATCAATTTATAACTTTTTTGAAATGCGTTTTTCTGGATTTTTTTGTTGTTATTCTGTCTCTCACTGTTAAAATACACCTACCATTAAAATCATAGACTGATCATTTCTTTGTCAGTGGGCAAACGTACAAAATCAGCAGGGGATCAAATACTTTTTTCCCCCCACTGTAAGTTTTATTAGCAGGAGGACCACACACACAGGAAAACCCTGAGTGAGGAATTCCTCTGGCCTTTATTCTCTGAGTGCAGCTGTGTCGGATTGTCTCGGATGTGCCAGTATTTTTTTGACACTGGCACCATCTTGTGTCCAATGCAGTAACATTTTAAAAAAATTTAAAAAAAAACACAAGAAAGGAAATCAGTGTTAACTACACAAGACACTTTACATTACATGCAGACATGTACAGAAGCGAGAACTCCCAAAGTAATCGATATGTTTTGGGGTGAGTCAGCAGTAGCACAACATCTGTTCCATCAGTCACAGCTGTGTGTTTTGCAGAAAGAGGAGGCCGAAGCCAAGGCCCGAGAGGAGGTGGAGAGGCAGCGTCTGGAGAGAGAGAAACACTTCCAGAAGGAGGAGCAAGAGAGGCTGCAGAGGAAGAAGGTAGGATGAAGGCCACTCATTTCAAAGAGTGTTTTGACCATAAACGAATGTTTAAATATGTGATTTAGCCTCATGACACATTCATCCACTAGTGACTGGTCACATACTGTAGCACTTGCGTGCCTTTGTAAAAATAGCTTTGCATAATTACTGGGTACGTGCAGGACTTTGGGACCAGCGTGCCCTCGCCACACACACACATACTCGGAGTGTTTACCAGAGACAGACTCCCTCTCTACACTGGCTCCAATGCTGTTAACCCTCTTTGGAAATGCACATCTTAGTAGAGTTCCTTTAATCAGATCCACTCTCTTTTTTCTTTTTTTTTTTTTTTTGTAGCAGCTTACCCTTCAGTGAGATTATATAAAGTGTCTGCACATTGCCCTTCACTAGCCTTGGCATAGTGATTTGGAATAGAAGTCAAATATTATTGTTACTTTTGTAATAAATTATATTAATATTCTATTGTTTTCTATATATTAATTTAGTAACGTTCTTGTTATAAATCCATGTAAATTTGAAACTGACAGTTTTTTTAATGATTTTGGTTGGATGGGGTGTTTTATTTATTTATTTTTTTTCTTTTTCTTTTTCCCCCACCAGCGCCTGGAGGAAATCATGAAAAGGACCCGCAAAACAGACACCCCAGAAAAGGTAGACTTCTGATACAAATCTGCTCCTCTGCATGATGTGGCCATGGAGTCAAAAAGTTACAATGTAATTAACTTTCTACTTCCTTTTCCCCCCTCGCACAGAAGGACATAAAATCTTCTCCTCCTCCACAAGTTAATGGTGGAAATTTGAAACCTGAATCAGAAAGCAATAAAGGTAAAAGAGTGAAATGTTTGCTTAACAAAAATGCCGTTATTGCTCATTGAAAAAAGAAGTTAGAAACCTTTTCCTCCAATACAATTGAAAAGTGCCTTTTTTTCATCGTCTAATGTGTTTTTTTTTTTTTCTTTTTTCTTTTCTTTTCTTTTTTTCCCCCCTCTCATAGACCAGACTGTTCTTTGGCAGTCTGGTCTATGAGAGCAGTTTTATTTATTTTTTTTATTTGTTACACAACATGAAATTACTGTGAACAAGAGTTGCTATTGTGAGGGAACTGACCACAAACCTCCATTAAACACATCCTCTGTGGCCACGGAGGCTGTATGCGGAGTGTATCTGCAGTAGTGGATTTCTGCTCAGTTATTGGTTGTGTAGTCATTATGATTATGTACACATCTCAAATTTTAGAGAAGCACACCAGATTTTAGCAAAGAAATCAATTAGCAGACAACCAGCACCACATGTTTATGTTCTTGTTTAAGCCAATACGTTTCTAAATTTTCCAATGGTGTGTAATGGTCTTATTGGTGTGATTGGTGTATCGCATCCTATATTACCTCATTATATGGAGGTAAAAATAATTTCAAATAGTTGCTTCTAAACTTTTGGTAGTGTACTCCAGTTGTTTTCAAACCAGTCCTCAGGGCCTCCAGATGGTCCACATTTTTGCTTGGTCCCTCTGTTGTGTAAGTTGGGGTAGAGCAAAAATCTGGACTATCTTGGGGTTCTAAATACTGGTTTCATAACCACTGGTGCACACACAGCATATGCACACAATTGTGCTTCTGTCATGCTCACTTGAGGGATTTGTCTAACTTGTTTTGCCAGTCTAAAGCAGAGATTGCAGCACTCATTATGTAAAGTGGTGCCAGGGCAGGAGTGGAGACTGGCTTTCCAGCAGGGTGGAAGCCATTACCTGGTACAGATGTGATGCCTGTGGCGGCATTTCGTAAAAGTGTCGCATATACCAGAGTGAAGTCATATCCTAACCAACTTTAGCCTTTGGTCAAAATGTGAGCAGAAAAATCTAATCCAGATGCTGGTATGGCTACAGGTTTTGTCATCTGCCAGTTTATTAAAACGTGTATTTATTTTTTGTGTCCTCGTAAACGCAACTACTATGTCCATTGCTTGAATCATTAAAAGTTGTATGTGGGTTTGTGGTGCTGTAACACAGTATTTTGACTGGACATATACACTATGTGTGGTCATGTTTCATTGTTTAAGCAGTCTTCTTATTGGAAGGCTACTATGTGTGGCTGTCTGAACATGTTGTTATTATTACTGGTTATGGCTGCCAGGTAAAAGCCAGTGCAAAAGATTTTATTTTGTTAATCAATACACTTCTTCCCTTTGGAAAATAAGCTGCCATTTGTCAGTGTAGGACATCTATGTAGTTGCCTAGACATG
Organism: Cranoglanis bouderius; assembly: GCA_023630585.1. NCBI lineage: Eukaryota > Metazoa > Chordata > Actinopteri > Siluriformes > Cranoglanididae > Cranoglanis > Cranoglanis bouderius. The sequence goes on from CM042564.1 coordinate 17,991,121, forward strand.
AGCCTTTAGCCTTTCAGCACTGTCCTTATCATGGGTTTAGGGTCGCCTAGTTGTTAACGTGTTCAGAATCTGAACCTACATCATCTTTACTGCTCATCAGGCACTTGTTACTTTCAGTTTGTCTCAATGCTTGTGCAAGCGCTGCCTATGAGTGATGCCATGAGCCAGAGCAGTCTTCACCAGTCAAGCAACAGTATCTCTGTCTTAGCCTGCGTCCATGTGTTTGGAGTAGATGGAATGAATGGTTGCAATTAATTACGGTTGTATACTAATATCTGTCTTCAGCCTGAAACTACAGCAAACGCAGAATATCATAAAAGAAACCAGACGGTGGAAATGCTTAACAAACTGGCACAGTATCGCAGTTCATTTTGGGAAGTGTAATTGTATGGTATTTTCTCTCACAGCATCTGATGACTACCTTCCGAGCACAGAGCTGAAACAAGATAGCCAGTCACAAAGTGGAAGGAAAGAGAGGTGAATAACAATACACATTTCTGTTGAAACTTTTATGTGAGTAATACAAGAAGAGATTGCAGTGAAGCTATTTCCACATGATGATTGACAAAGTAAACCACTGCACAGATATGGAGTATTGCTTATTAATTAAATCCTTATGGGTTATACTTCTTCTAATTCTCTGGAACAGAGGATCCCTACTGAGTTACAAATGACACTTGTGCTGGTTCTAATGCACAATGCCAGTAATTTTTGTTTTTTAACTGCCTATTTTTTTTTTTTTTTTTAGATTTAGATCTTATTTTAAATACTCTAAAATTTGAAAATCTAACCGAAGAATATGTATACAGTGCTCTGAAAAAGTATTTGTCCCATCCCGATTTCTACTGTTTTTGTGTATATCTCATACTCATCTCATCAAATTGTTTCAGAAATTAAAGCAAAATCTAAGATAAAACAAACAATTATTTATTTATTTATTTTTTACTTTTTTCACAGCACTGTAACTGAATTGAATAGTCTAAAAAAGTCCAAGATATTTACACCACTTTTTTTGTTTGGTCTGGGGCAGTAATCGTTATGTAAGCCCTGAAGATTATTTTCCAATAACAGCAGGTCCTGAAGTGTTGCATTACATTTTCTAATAATTAAAGTATTAAGTAAACTATTTCTAATTATGTTTAATTATATTTAAGGTTGTGGAACGTGCGGAACACAAGTTACTTCCTGTTATGACTAATGTTGTAGCAGTTGTTCCTTCATCAGCCTCTCTTTAAAAAAAAAAAAAATTATTCTCTCTTGAAGTTAATACAATACAAAAAAATGCAACATGTTATGTTACAGAGAAACCAGCCAGGAAGTGCAAACTCCTCTGTCCTGAAGACTGTCTTGTGGCAGCAAACATACTGATTGTTATGAAGTGGGGACACTGGAGAGTCCTTACAGAAATGTTAAACAAATGTCTTCTTTCAGAAACTTAACCAAATCAATGATTAAAAAGGCTTTATTTAAGATGTTGGGCTACTGATCAGAGGGTCTTGAGTTCAAATCCCAGCACCGCCAAGCTGCCACTGTTGGGCCCTTGAGCAAGGCCCTTAACCCTCAATTGCTCAGATGTATAAATGAAATAAATGTAAGTCGCTCAGGATAAGGGCGTCTGCCAAATGCCAGAAATGTAAATGTATGTGGAGCGTCCACCCTATGAATGATCTGTTACTATAGAGACGATAATGTATTAGAACGAGTGCATTAACCTAAACCTGTGATTATCTGGCACACAAGTTCATAGAGCTGAACTCATACTACAACTCCTTTGTGTTGTGTTTTCAGTTCTTCAGTCCTTGTGATCAATGGTATCCAGGCTCCTAAGCATGAGAATGGACTATCAGGTGGTGAGGCGCCCCATTTTGAAGAGATCATTCAGCTATCCAATCATGGTGGTGCTAATGGCAGTGGGCGGGAGAGGTTGGAGTCGGACATCCCTAATGAGCCAATCGTGGCCTTTGATGGTGGGAACACTTTTCTGAAAAAAGCAGGCCCCATGAAGCCTCAGCATGTTGCAGGTGAGCTCAGAGGTGATAGCAGTACTGCTACATTATATGTGAGATTGCTGATGGCGAATCTTGCTTCATAAGCGTTAAGATGTTCTTCAGCAGCTCGTTTCTGTATGAATTGCAACAATTTTATGAACTCTCATAATTTCTCATAACATAATCAGAGTGATGCTGGTATTGCAGTGAATTGATAGAATTCCTCAATTTGCTCTATAGATGCATATGGTATTATTAACAGCTTATTCTCTTCAAACTATTCTGCCATTTGGTGTTTTTTCATTCTCTGTTTTTGGGAAAACGTTTGACCCTTGGAAAAGTGTCAAAGCTACAGTCAGCCCCAATCAAAATAATATATTAACTATAACCTCGTACCCAGTCCCGTATTTAGGTTGCCTGTAAATTTAATTGACTAGGCTAAATAGTGGTAACTAAGTTAATGTAATAAAATAAGGCCAGCTAGTTAGCTAGGTAAGTGCATTAACACCGATGATCCATCCATCCATTTTCTGTACTGCTTATCCTACATGGGGTCTATCGGGGGAGCCTATCCCAGGGGACTTGGGGCTGAAGGCGGGAGACACCCTGGAAGGGGTGCCAATCGCAGGGCACAGTCTCATACACATTTACATAATTTAGAGATGCCAATCAGGGGAAACTGGAGCACCCGTAGGAAACCCAAAGCACAGGGAGAACACGCAGCCTCCGCGCACACATGGGCGGAGGCTGGAATCGAACCCCCAACCCTGGAGGTGTGAGGCGAGCTAACCATTAATGAAATTGAGTTCTAATAATAATGCCCCCATTATAACAGACTAAGGGAAACATATGACTATATGAATTCCTGGGAAGTGGGTGACAGTGTAGCCATTGTCCTAAGCCTCTCCTGAAGTTTATGCGTCTGACCTCAACAAAAAGTCATCAAGTTGTTGGAGAATGTTTCAGCTATGAGCTGTGTTTTTGAATCTGGTCTCATTATTTTCTCTCAACATGTTAACTGTGAAATTCCTGCTTGTTGTTAAACTTAATAGTCCACTGGGCAACTATGAATGAATAAAAAACAATTAGCATGGACAATGTTTGTCCTTGGCCCTCGGGCTAGTGATTTGTCCACCTCTCACTCCACTGAAATGAATCAGAGAGATTTTAGTTCATAATTAACCGCTCAATTTGATTATCAGTGTGACCTGCTTTCAGGCCTTTTTACATAGGGAAATCATTTTACTCATTTGACTTCTGACAGTAGAGGCACACACATGCGCGTGTGCGCACACACTTTTTGCTTTGTCTTTGCGCTGCATTTGTGCAGGGTCATTTTCTTGCTCCGCCCCATTTCTTTGCCTATCTCGGGTGAACACAGCAGGTCAACGTGTACAGGCTTAATCCTCTGTCGCTTGGCACTTTGCCTGACTGAGGGGGTGAAGTGCCTGGCAGACATTCACTGCAGGAGCTGCCATGTGCTGAATTCCCTGAGGGGTGCTGAAGAGGCCCAATCTTTCCTTTCTTGTAGGTGAGGCCAGAAACTAGAGCCTGGCTCTTGGTATGCCCCATGTGCCCCCTCTCACTGGCATGGTCAGCAATAGTGACAGCCATTACTATGCTCCCTGCAGCAAACAGCTCCACCTGCTACCCTGCAGACAGGCATAGACCATAAATTATTCCCAAAGCAAACACGGAGAGGTCACACCAGCTCTACATTTCCAATCAACATTTATATGTGGTGTATGCACTGCTATATCGGTTTTTATGTGTTCTTGTTAAGCCTGGTCTGGTTGATATTAATTTCATAGCAAGAGCTTTAGCATAAGAAGTGATCACACATCTTGCTATAATTTGAAAGTCCTTGTATTTCCTTATGCTTTAGTGTAACTGTTTTGAAATGAAAAGAGCACGCCCAGTAGGCTGTGGAATTTTTTGTCCTATGCTCAGAGTATTTGCTGGCACTTGTAAAATGCTATTTTTACTCCAATAATGTTTCTCCTCTAACCACAGTGCTATCCATTTCTTTCTCCTCCAGAGGTACTGTGAGCGTCAGGGCTGTTAAACCGAGGTGATGTCAGACGTCTGCCTGACTCCCAGCTCTCTGCCGGAGGGTATTGTGTGATGAAGCACAGCCTGACCAGACCCGTGCCAACCCAATCACTGACTGCTGTTTAGATTGTCCAGAGCATAATCATGGTTAGAACCTGCCCTGTGCGAAAGGGTGTGATTTACAAGAAGCCACTCTGCTGTCAAGCTTAACTAAACAAACCCTCACCACCCTCCAAGGTGCATTCTGTCACTAATTATCAAAAGCCCACTCAGCAGTCTGACCTCGCACCTTAGGGCAGACCGCTCCATGCGTCTCCGTGATCACCAGAGCAAAGAACCATGAAAAAAAAAAACCCCACGATTTATGGCTGTATTTCTTATCATGAGTTAAAAAAGAGAAGTGCTTTGGCTAGTTTGTTTTAATGTTTAGTTATTTAATGTGATGAGAATTGTAACTACTGGGTACAGCTGTATGTGAATAGTGTAAATTGGAATACAGGTGGGAGAGCTTTGTGAAATTAAAGTGAATGAAGGGGAGCAGCATGTCTCTGTTTTAAACTTTTTTTTTTTTTTTTTCCCCCCTTAATGATTAACTGGGGGTGCAAGGATGTTCTCCATCTGGGGTATTCCATTAAACATTTGCAAAGGCCTTGTTGCATCAAATTCCGGATAGCAACTAACACTACGGAATGGAGGCAATTTAATGCGTGGACATTAATTAGTTTGTGGTATAAATAAGACGATTCGAAGTGGTTGTTTTGTTGCTTCCATTTTCCACTTTTGACTAGTGACATGGTCTCTGAACAGATTTTGTCTACTCTGAATTTCACATACTCCGTCACTTTAAACATTCTATTTTTGTTGGCAGCTTTATTTTACACAATCCACATTGTTGGTTTGCTAATGAGACCAGACGGGTCAAATAAAATGAAAAATCTATCAAAATCTGAAAACCTAACCCTTTTTGAACTAATGACTTTAGCCCTGTAGCTAGTGTCTGGTCTGATGAGCTACCTTCAGCTGCAACACAGGATCTGCTACAGAGGTCGCTAAATGATGGCCATTATTTTCCCCAAATGTTGATTGACTCTACTACAGTACTTTTACAGGTACTTGGTTTAGTCCTCTGAAATACTTTGCTGGGTCTGCGTCTGGATTGCGGTCCACCAGTTGACAACCATTGTTCCATACATCCATCCATTTTCCATACCGCTTATGCTACACAGGGACCCGGGGAGCCTGGAGCCTATCCCAGGGAACTTGGGGCACAAGACGCGGGATACCTTGGACGGGATGCCAACCAATTGCACACACATTCACACACTATGGATAATTTGGAAATGCCAGTCAGCCTATAAGACATGACTTTGGACTAGGGGATGAAACTGGAGTACCCGGAGGAAGCTCCACAAGAATGTAAGCTCCACACATGGGGCGGAGGCGGATTCGAACACAAATATAAACAGCAATCTGTGAAAGACCGCTATACCATCATCATTGCTGTCACGGTGTATGTCTACAGTGTGTTTCTAGCTCCTCAAACCACAAGCTGTCATCTCACTGAAGTGACTTAAAACTGCTTACATCACATTAATTCCTTATGTCTGGGATTTATCCACAAGACACCCTTATGGATATTCCACTGCAATCATTTACACCAATGTTATATAACATTTTGGTAAATTTATTATTGTAGTCCTGTTCTCACATCAACCCATTTAAAGGAGGAAATACATTTCAAATGTCCTATGGAAGCATAGTGGAACTTTTCATAAAGTGCTCAGGCCTGTTCAATCAGACACAGCTTTAGGTCAATATCTATTAATCGATTAAAGTGACATCTCACACAGTAGAGGGCAGTACTACCATAACACCACTACTTCCTGGATCAAGTCAAACCTTTTATTGTTGCTAGTATTTATTTATTTTTTTTGTTTTGTAGATTATGTATTTTTATATTTCACATTTTGAGTGACTTTCCTGTATGTTAATTTCTGTCATTTCTTTGTTTCAGCTTCGTGTCAGTAGTAGGTACCAGTAGAGACATAAGTGGGAAGGTAAAAGCAGGGTTTATATTTAGGTAGGTGTCTGTCACTATGTGGTGGTGATGAAACACTGTCAAGACACTGGATTAATTCACAAAGAATGAATGGGGGGTCGTACAATTTACAAGGCTCTGACGGATATACAGCAGGACAAAGAGCCTGTCAATCTAGAAAGGCCCTGTCACTCAAGCAGTCCTGGAATTGTGGGGTGTTGGGTAATGGGACATGCCGGCAGTTGGTGCACAGTTTATTATCTCTTCAGAGCAATCCTGGGGTTCTGTTGTTGGCAGTCTGTGACACAAAGCCAAGCTGACTGTTATTTAAAAAATTTCCACGTTGTAACTGCTGACCAAGCACTACAGTGTGAGAGGAAGTGCAGGTTAATTTTGGTTTTAGATTTGCTTGGATGTTACTGTAAATGTGCAGTATTTTCTTTCTTCATTTCCTTCCCTAGTGAAAATGAACCTCATGAACATCCTGGGTGCAAATAATCCTTTTGAACTTAATTGGTGACATTTATCCTTTTGAACTTCCTGTGCTGTGTGTCCGTGGGTCGTCTGTTTGCCTTTCTTAAAAAAGTATTACAAACTGAGTCAGCTTTGAAACCCCAGGAATCTTTGACCTTGTGGAATCCCAAACATTGTGTAATTTAATCATGACGACTTTTACCCATGCATGCTCTAGTAAAAGGAAATGGCGAAGTCACTCTATAGATTCAGACAACTGGATACTCGGGCACAGAGCTGCACTGAACATCGGCACCATCAAAAGGCTTCAGCCAAAATGCTGCCCCTTTAACCACCAATCTCTCCCTCTTACTCGCACTCACTCTCGCTCTTATCCTCCCAAGCAACAGGCCCCCTTCCCACAGCTGTTATCTGATGACGGCACATTAATAGGACTCCACAGCCTAGCTGGCACTCTAAATAAACCTGCTGGAAGTTGTTGGCTTTCTGTCTGTCGAGGGTTCTTTCCGATTGAGTGTTTTCTATCTGTGCTGGAGAGGTTGTGTTCAAAGATTCGTCCCTTAACATGCTGGCCATCACTCTTTAAGGAGCTTACTAGTTGTGTCTGAGAAGGTCGTCACAGTAGGGGATGGCTGTTAATATTGCCATCAAGCAGATGGTGCTAGATTCACAGAAGCTGGGTAGTAATTTGGACTTGTTGAAATTTGTGTACTTTTTGCATAGAACCATGAGGGCTAGTGTAATTTAAGCTTCAGATGTTGTTTGATTCCAGCTCTAAATAAAGATGTGCTCATATTACAAATCAGTCTTGTTGATTTGTTTTACATCCGCAGATGCGGAAATATGAAATTTGAATGATGCCTTCTGTTTGTGTTCTTGCTTGCATAAATCATCCTACATCCAAATATCATCTGGTCAATGGTGGTCCCTTCCTAGTGATGGACAGAGTAGTAGGGGATGGACACATTGTACAGAGCAAAAGATGGGCTACAGTTAGTAAAAGTCTACCTAATATGTGAACCTACAGTCTTAATGAGTTCTGAGCTTCTTAAAGAGGTCCAGCTCGGAA
>CM042564.1:18006241-18188741 GCA_023630585.1 Cranoglanis bouderius
TGTTTAAAAGAGATTTTACAGATGTTTTTGGTTATCCTTTCTTTTTTCTTTTTTTGCCAACCTTCTTTCTCTGTGAGAGGAGGCCATTACAATAATTAATGTTTCTCAGATATCTGAGCCTTGCGATGATATTCCAGCATGTGCAGTTATCTGCCAAGTATAAGAATTTCTTGAAATCCAAATATTAAATAAACGCCACCTGTATGATCATGATAATTTACTGCCTGGAAAGACAGTAAAAGATACATCAAATATCCAAAGGATCTAACTGGCACTGTGATATGGCCACGACTACAGAATATTCAGTTCTCAGTGATATTTTTTTACTTTTCAGATTACTCAGCATGCTAAACATACTGTACACTGCCTGGTTTGGGGACATCTTGCCTTTTTTTTTTTTCCCCCTATTTGAAATAATGCTTGATGTATTTATGTGATGATACTTAACAACCTCAGACACACCTCAGAGTTCTTCAAAAGACATTTGGAAAGGAGAGTAAGGAGACAGAGCTGTGTGTAATAGAACATCATGTCCTGCCATCTGCCATTCCTCCCAGAGCAACTCGGGTTAAATGGTCTGTGAGGTCGCCAACCAGCTACAAAAACCACTGCCAAAATATTTGTGAGATGATATTTCTTAAAATAAACATGATTAGTCATTAACATAAGTTAAGTGTAAGTGTAAACCAATAGGAAATCTTGTTTGTTAAAAACAGGTAGTTGTAAAATCTTTTGCCATTCATCAGTTTTACTTTGTATTACATGTGCAGAACTTGGAGACCTTGTTCTGACTTTTGTACATTGGTATAGATTATGATTTCTTGCTGAATTGACACCCAGTAGAAGAGTAATATGAGAGCTTCATTCCAGGTTATAGCCAGGCAATGTATTATACTGTTGTTTATCTTCTTAGGCAAATGTGAGATTGCCCTCTCGCTTTATTAAAGGAAAAATCTGCTGTGGAGGACTTGTCTATTAATCCTTTAATTAACATATGATCTTGTAAGATGATCCATAAGATTTATTTTGACTTTGCTGTTTTTTGTTTTTTTTTTGGCTTAAACTTCTTTCAACTACATGTTGATCTGTTTTCACATTCATACATTACCCAACAATGCCATTTGACTACCTGCTAACAGTGGTGCCAGTGGGAATGAGAACAAAGTGAATCCTAAAGAGGTCTAAAGAGCCCAATGCAGCAGCACTTTAATACTTTAGTGTGTTCCTCTCTCTCATCTGTTCACTCTTTTTAAACAGGTTCCAAAGCTTCAACTTTCATGCTAATACTGCTGTCAGCTCTATTGTGCTTGTCACCTCGCAAATCGCTAGTTTGACAAAACCGAGTCTTCTGTAATTCAGTGCAACTGTCATGTAGCTGCACTGCTGTCCAGCTTTTGCTGTGTCCATCATTTATACATTGGATTTCTCATTAATGTGTCATTGAGTGTTGCTGGAAAATTAGAAGTGGAGAAAGAAGGGCTTGCTCTTTATTCCTTAGGTGCTCCCCCCACCCCTGGTCCAGTTCGGGGTCGCCACAACAGTTCACCCATCTGCGTATTTTTGAAGTTTTACGCCGGATGCCCTTCCTGACACAACCCTCCCCATTTTCCGGGCTTGGAACAGGCACTGAGAGTGCACTGGCTTGTGCAACCCTCCAGTGGCTGGGGTTGGTTCCCTGACTAGGAATCAAACCTGGGCCACAGCGGTGAGTGCACCACATGCTAGCAACAAGTCCAACCTTTTGTTCTTAAGAGCTAACAGTGAAATTTGATTGTTACCATTTTTAAGATCACTGAAATATTTTCACCCCCTGTGATGTCACAGTGGCAGACAACTGCAAATTTCTCATGGGAATAATGAAAATTCATTGAAAAGCAGCAACCAACCAACTTTTTTAATCTAAACTTGTTTATTGTGTTTTTTGGGTGGACTTTTATGCACCTTAATGGCTGCGTCTTTAGTCTGTTATTGTTGACTAAAAAGTTATTGTTGACTAAAACTACAGCGATCATATATTAATTCCTTTTTTTCTTAAATGTGATAAACCATAGTATATTAAGATAACATTTATATTTTTAAACCATACTGTTTCAAAACAAAATCTAAAGTAAACAGAGGCCCTAGATACCAAAGTTTTTACTAGCATTAATACATATAATCTCAGAGAGGGTTTGTGTTTGCCTAGAACAATCATTAAAATAAAAGGCACAAAAACAATCCATTAATTTTCAGATGTCATCACAATGAGAATCAAAGAGAATCATTCTCACTTCCTCCTAAAACTTTAGATATCCCACTATGCCTTGTGTTTTCTGGTATTTTACTGTAAACCAATGCATTGCTCTAATTACCTAATTGTTTATAATACAATCCTGTAAAATAATAAAACAGTATTTTGCTGTAAAACAACTTATAACAATTTATAGTACTTTTAGTGCACCCATTGAAGCTTCAACAACATATTCATTCAGTGTGCAGTTGCAGTATAATGCAACCATGTGGTATATAACCAAGGCCAGGAGATTTTCTCCCCTTTCCAGGTCTGGCCTGCAATACTTTATTACAAATAAACTGTGTTCTGAATATGCACTGCAGTAACGAGGTTTCAGGCCACAAGCCTTTTTTTTTCTAATTGCCTGGAGAAGTGCTGTGTCAGCCGTGTTATGCGAATGCTATTTCAATCAAGAATTTTCCAACAGAAATGTCATCATTTTTCATTGACCCATGACCCTGGGGTTCAGGGTCCTTGCTTTAGAAAATTGCACCTCTTGCCTTTTTATTTTTAAATTTACCAGTTGTCTTTTTAAAAAATTATTTTCTGTCCGAGACAGTTAAAATGAAGATCATGATCCTTGCTGCATTCTGGGAATCTTTACAGCTTTAGTCCATTGTGTGATAGCTGTTGTCTAGACTGGAGGAGTAGACAGCTTAAATCCAGCATTGCAAAAAGAAACCTAAGCACAATATTTAGGCTTAAGCATTTAAATCAGCACCTTGCTTTCTATGGCCTGCCCTGTGGATAGCTTAGCCAAGTGCTAGCTAAAGCACAGTTTGGCAGGGGCTAAGAAAGGATTTGATGGCATTTGTTTCTGATTTTATTCTGAGTGAGCACAAATACATCAAAGACTATAGCCAGATTACTGACCCCAGTAAAATGTTTGCGGTCACCAAGCATGAGATTAAATAGTATAAAGATATTTTTGCATTCACAGAAGTGAAACTCAGTGTGATGCATTTCACCAAAACTCATACAGAGCACTGAGAAACACCCAAGACATCAGAACCCTGTAACTGAAATCCTACATGAAATGCTATATTTCAATAGACATGTCTCACAGACCTTCTGTGCTCAATAACTATAAAAGTCCAGTTCAAAAGTTTAGTTCAGTTGTGTAAACCTTCCATGAAATACTCTCATGTTCCTGAAGGACTGATGTGAGATTTGTACATTTACTATACATTTACAGCATTTGGCAGATGCCAATATCCTTACAAAATTGTTGTAATCTCCATCTAAAATGTCCTCATGCTAGTACAAATAAGTCAGGATCTAAAATACTATACTAATACTATGAGTTAGTACAACTATGTTAGAAATATTAGATGTCTAACATTAATATTCTCATTATGACCATAATAAATATTTTAACATCAGAAATGCGGGGTATGTACTGAGATAGTAAGTGCTTGTATGAGGGTCTAGGAGAGTGCATTAGTAAAAATGATGAGGATGAATTTGCATAGCCAGCAATTCTTTTTTTCTGACCCTTGGAGGCAAGTTAAAAGCAAAAAAAACTCATCTGCAACTAGCATTTTGGACTTGTTAGAGAGCAGACTGGAGCAGAACACTGGATCTATTCAGACTAATAGTTTTCTCTGGCACAGTTGGTAAATGGTACAAAATGAGATCACTCAGTGTAAAAAAAAAAAGGAATGAGCAGAACATGTTTCTCTCTCCAAGATTGCAGAAGGTTATTGTGCATTTTATTTCGATTTAATTGTCAGTGGGCAAGAAGTTCCTCCCCTGGCCCATTCAGCCATTAGTGCATTTTATTCATTCCTCCTTGCTTCATTCTTCAGTATATAAGACCAAAACATCAGCCATGCACTTTTTTGTAATGTCTCATCCTGCATCACATACATTTGCATCACATCATGCATCACATTTAACATACCAAACACACGTGTGTGTGTGTGTGTGTGTGTGTGTGTGTGTGTGTGTGTGTGTGTGTGCGTGCGTGCGTGCGCAAGAAAACTATGCTGTATGTGTTATTTTTCATCCTGTCCCTGTCTGGTCTCCATAGACTCCTCTATATATTCATCTATAGCCTCCTGAAGGCATTGATAAATGACGAGAATGTAAATTCACACTTTTAGCAAAAAGCAACAGCCAGTGTGTAATTGACATCATATGATAATCAAGTAAAACTAATGTTTCTTGGTAAGGTGCAACTATATTACACAATCTGATAGGATATAAAGATAAGGACTACCATATGAGATCTTGAACAAGAGCTCCAGCTAGAGTAGCTTTGCAGAAATTATTATTTTCTGGTTAAGTAACTGAATGTGGCCATGAATAAAATCCAGATGTCTTCCGGTTACTACTGCCAGAGTTGGGTTTTGGCTATCTGTACAAGCCAGTGAGCATATTAAAGGAGCTAAACAAGTTTGATGTTTCATCTGTTGCACAAAGGCGTCTTCTTATGATGTGCCATTATATGCAGGTCTGTACGGAACTGTAAGATTCAATATAACTACAAGCTGAACATACTTTGTCTACAGTAATACAGTGGGGGAAAAAAGTATTTGATCCCCTGCTGATTTTGTACGTTTGCCCACTGACAAAGAAATGATCAGTCTATAATTTTAATGGTAGGTGTATTTTAACAGTGAGAGACAGAATAACAACAAAAAAATCCAGAAAAATGCATTTCAAAAAAGTTATAAATTGATTTTCATTTTAATGAGTGAAATAAGTATTTGACCCCTTCGACTTAGTATTTGGTGGCAAAACCCTTGTTGGCAATCACAGAGGTCAGACGTTTCTTGTAGTTGGCCACCAGGTTTGCACACATCTCAGGAGGGATTTTGTCCCACTCCTCTTTGCAGATCCTCTCCAAGTCATTAAGGTCATTTTCAATGCACTGGCTGAGGGAAGGAGGTTCTCACCCAAGATTTGATGGTACATGGCCCCGTCCATCATCCCTTTGATGCGGTGCAGTTGTCCTGTCCCCTTAGCAGAAAAACACCCCCAAAGCATAATGTTCCCACCTCCATGTTTGACAGTGGGGATGGTGTTCTTGGGGTCATAGGCAGCATTCCTCCTCCTCCAAACACAGCGAGTTGAGTTGATGCCAAAGAGATCTGACCACACCTGACCACAACACTTTCACCCAGTTCTCCTCTGAATCATTCAGGCAAACTTCAGACGAGCCTGTACATGTGCTTTCTTGAGCAGGGGGACCATGCGAGCTCTGTAGGATTTCAGTCCTTCATAGCGTAGTGCGTTACCAATTGTTTTCTGGGTGACTATGGTCCCAGCTGCCTTGAGATCATTAACAAGATCCTCCCGTGTAGTTCTGGGCTGATTCCTCACCGTTCTCATGATCATTGAAACTCCACGAGGTGAGATCTTGCACTGAGCCCCAGACCGAGGGAGACTGACAGTTTCTTCCATTTGCGAATAATCGCACCAACTGTTGTCACCTTCTCACCAAGCTGCTTGGCGATGGTCTTGTAGCCCATTCCAGCCTTGTGTAGGTCTACAATCTTGTCCCTGACATCCTTGGACAGCTCTTTTGTCTTGGCCATGGTGGAGAGTTTGGAATCTGATTGATTGATTGCTTCTGTGGACAGGTGTCTTTTATACAGGTAACAAACTGAGATTAGGAGCACTCCCTTTAAGAGAGTGCTCCTAATCTCAGCTCATTACCTGTGTAAAAGACACCTGGGAGCCAGAAATCTTGCTGATTGATAGGGGATCAAATACTTATTTCACTCATTAAAATGCAAATCAATTTATAACTTTTTTGAAATGCGTTTTTCTGGATGTTTTTGTTGTTATTCTGTCTCTCACTGTTAAAATACACCTACCATTAAAATTATAGACTGATCATTTCTTTGTCAGTGGGCAAACGTACAAAATCAGCAGCGGATCAAATACTTTTTTCCCCACTGTATGTTTGGCTATAATATTTGCATTGGTTGGCCTGTTTTGTGTTTTCTTCAATACACAATAGGGTGTATGGTTCTTTATTTGCTCCCCCTTTTTTGTCAATAGACAGAGTCAATAAAGTCTACATAGATACAAACACTCCACTCTGTTCTTTACTGAATATGTGCATGATTAGGCTGGAATATACGCTACCAGCCTTCCTCAGAGCATTAAAAATATGAACTCTGTCTATTTTATTAGCGAGAAAGAGAGAGAGAAAACGCCTCACACAGCGTATTTGATTTCAGCATATTTCCTGAATTTTATGTTACTGATAATGAGATTCCAAAAATGGCAAATGTGGAGTTTTGCATGTTCTCCATGTGTTTGTGTGAGTTTCGTCCAGGATCTCTGGTTTCCTCCAACTGTCCAAATACATACAGGTTTGGTTATACTAATTTAATACATGGATCCACCGCAACCCTGAGCAGGATCGAATTGTTACTGAATATGAATGAATGAAAATACTTAACAAATAAATTTCCATTCAACTTGGTAGTTGTGAATTCTGAATGTAGTTATCCATTTCTAACTTACTGTACAACAGCACTCTAGAAATTAAGTAGTTCATGCCTCATTTGACATGTCTCCATGGGTAGCACCATCTTTATTATCTAACAGCCTTACGACATTGTAAAGTGACTGCATGTGCTTGGAGAAGAAGAAAGGAAGCTAACTTCGTGTGACCATGCATATTGTAACGAACATCGTGTCAGCCAGTCAAAGACTCTTTAAAAAAAAAAAAACACTTCCATTTCCTTGCCACAGATTACATCTGTGTGAGTCTGTGTTTCTGATGTTTATTCCGTGTCATGGTCTTGCCTTTCATAGTTTTGCTATCATTTTCATAGTGTGGATCCAGTCGTTAGCGTGTTTTAGTATATGTATTTTCTGGTTCTTAATAGTTATAGATTGTTTGTGATAAAATTGTTAAAATATTTTTCAAATAAGTGTAACATTCCTCTTGTCTTTAAATTAATTTTTGCTCTGTTAGTTCATTCTTTGAATTAATTTCCCGCAAAAGAGTCTAGCCTCTGTCTTGAGTCTCTTATTGTTATACATATACAGTCATGTGAAAAAATAAGTGCACCCCATGTAAATTGTTGGGATTTTTAATTTTTTTTTTTTTTTTTACATATTTGGACAAGCAAATATTTGATCCTCTTTGAAACACTGCCTACTAATAAAGTTGATACACTCTATAAAATGACGCATAACATTGACATTTTGTAGTAATTTTCACAATTTAAATGAACAAAAAACTGATCAGTTACATGGAAAAAGTAAGTACACCCCATACATTTATCACACCTTCAAATCCATAAAATTAGAATCAGGTGTTCAAGATTGGGTGCCAGTGATTAGAACCTGCTTAGGGAGTGCAGGTGCAACCTGTTTTATCTTTTAACTCATCTCTTATCTAGTGTCTGGTGTTCCCTTTGCTACTGGGGTGTGTGGTGTCATCATGCCAAGATCTAAAGAGTTATATAAGGCCTTCAGAAAAAGGTTGTGGATACCTATGAGTCAGGCAAAGGATTTAAAAAGATCTCCAAATTATTTGAAATACATCATTCCACTGTAAGGTAAATCATCTAAAAGTGGTTCAGATTTCAGACGACTGCCGATATGTCCAGGACTGGCCGTTCCAGCAAATTCAGCCGAAGAGCAGACCATCTTATGCAAAAAGAAGTCTCCAAGAACCCCACAATTTAATCACAGGATCTGCTAGTAAGTCTTGTAACTTTTGGTGTCAAAGTGCATGCTTCTACAATTAGAAAGCGACTGCACAAATTTAACCTGCATGAGAGGTGTGCCATTGCAAAACTACAGTTTGCCAGTGAGCACATAGGCAAAGACCAGGCCTTTTGGAATAACATGCTCTGGAGAGTTGAATCAAATATAGAGTTGTTTGGAGCAGACCAAAGACAGCTTTTTAGGAGAAGCACCTCATACCAACTGTGAAGCACTGTGGTGGAAATGTTATGATTTGGGGTTGCTTCGAATTCCTCAGGAACTGGACAGCTTGCATTCATTGATTCAACTATGAATTCTGCATCATATCAAAGAGGGCTTGAAGATAATGTGAGGCCGTCTATTCAAAAGTTGAAGTTGAACAGAAAGTGGACCTTTCAACAGGATAATGATCCTAAGCACACTAGCAAATCCACCAAGGAACGGCTCAAAAAGAAGAAATGGAGGGTTATGGAGTGGCCTAGTCACAGCCCGGATTTGAATCCCATTGAAATGTTGTGGGGGGATTTAAAATGGGCAGTACATGCAAGAAAACCCTCAAACATTTTGTAACTGAAAGAATATTACATGGAAAAGTGGTCAAAAATTCCAGCAAGCCTGGTGGACAATTATGCAAAACACCCACAGAAGTCATTTCTGCTAAAGGGGGCAATATTAGCTTCTGAGGCCTAGGGTGTACAAAAGGGCCTGTTATGACCATTTGTAATGCTCAATGTAGTTGGACACAATAGCTTATAGTTTACAGTCTATGTTTACAGTCAATGTTCTGTGTATTTATTGTCCTATGTATTTACTGTCCTGTGTACTTATTGTTTTGCACTCGTCTCACACTGTTGTAGTCTTGTGTAGTCTTGTTGTAGTCTTTATGTAGTCTTGTGTACTGTTCTGTGTTGCACCATGGTCCTGAAAAAACGTCATTTTGTTTCAATGTATACACACTATATAGAGGAATGACAATAAAAAACCTACTTGACTTGTTGTGTTTCCTGTCTCTTTCTTTTCACAACAGTATGTGGAACGTCATCATTGGTTGAATAGGGTGCTGTACCTATGGAAGGTGAGGGAGAAGTTCTAGAGAGAAGAGACAAAGAGGAGAAACGGACCCTCCCTTATTTTGTGGTTAAGAATAACAGTTAAAGAATAACTGTTGTTTTCTGGTACATAATAAACTATGTGAAATAGGTTTGAGGTTTGCCCTCTGACAGACTGGTGTTCCATTCCCGCTTTGCACCCAGGGTTCCTGGGATGGGCCCCGGGTCCACCGGCACCCTGATCAGGATAAAACAGTTACTGAAAGAAAGTGAGTGAGAGTGAAGTTTTGGACAAGCACAAGCAGCAGAAGGCAAAAAATGGTTACAATTTAACAATATCTCAGAGGGAATCTGGGCAAATATTCTGAACCTAATATCCTTTAATGATCATTTGCTGTAAGCAATAATGCCATTCAGAGGTGTTATTCTAAAGCGCATCACAGGGCTAAAGTCATTACTAAAGATGCTACTACTACAGTTAAGTCTAATCAGAAAGCCTGTTTGCCCATATGTGTATAGTGCTGCACCAAGCACACATGGTTATTCAACCCGAGTGACACAATGAGTTAGACACTTCTTGAACACTATTCAAGGACAACAACACATCAGTTTCCTGCATGGCAGTTTTCCACTGTGCACCACTGTGGAGCATTTTAACCCACTTAGGAACAGCCTGTTTAGTAAACATGTTTATCCACTTCTCACGTCCTTACTTATAGTTACAGGATGTGCTCAGAAACCTGAAGACATGGCAGCAAACCATATTAGCATAATACAATACTACGGTGCTAAAAGTACATTCTTAACTCATTAAATTTAAACCTGATTTCTCACTTATATACCATAGCTGTAAACACAGCCATGTTTTGCACGAGCACAGCAATGTGTTTGGTGTAGTGGAGTAACAGTTAAATCATTCTTTTCTTAGCAATGTACACCATATGGCCAAAAGTATGGGGAAACATATGGCCACATCCATTGCTAACATGTGCATAAAACGAAGCACATAGCCAGGCAATCTCCATTGATAAACACTGGTAGTAGAATGGGTCATACTGAAGAGCTCAGTGACTTTAAACATGACACTGTCATAGGATGACACCTTTGCCACAAGTCAGTTCCAGAAATTTCTGCCCTGCTGAAACTTCTGCTCAATTGTTAGTGATATTATTGTGAAATGGAAGCGTTTGCGAGCAACAACAGCTGAGGCGGTAGACCACACAAACTCACAGAGTGCTGAAGTACGTAGCATGTAAAAATTGCTCTGGAGCAGTGGAAACATGTTCCCTGGAGTGATGAATCATGTTTCACTATCTGGCAGTCTGATGGGCGAATCTGGGTTTGGTGGATGCCAGGAGAACACTACCTACTGGAATGCATGGTGTCAACAGTAGTATTAATTTTAACTAATTAATTAATTAATTCTTAATTTTAATGCTACAGCATACAAAAACATTTTAGACAACTGTATACTTCCAACATTGTGGCATCAGTTTGGAAAAGGCCCTTTCTTTTGTGCCCCTGTGCACAAAGCCAGGTCCATAAACACAAAGTTTCATGAGTTTGGTGTGGAGGAACTGTAGTAGCCTGCACAGAGCCCAGACCTCATCCCCACTGAACACCTTGGGGATGAAGTGAAAAGTCGATTGCAAGCCAGGCCTTCTCATCCAACATCAGTGCCTGACCTCACAAATGCTCTTTGGGCACAGATTCCCACAGAAACTCCATATTAATGCCCATGGTTTGGAATGGGATGTCAAACAAACTCATATAGGTTTGTGATGTTCAGGTGCCCACATACATTTGGCAATATAGTCTATGTATAATATTAATATAGTTTAAGTTAATTTCATCCAATTATATACATATAACTGCCTGTGGTTTTGTGAATCTTGGAGAAGGAAACTGAGCTACTATGTTCCATGTCTGAGGTTCGGTCTTGGCCTTCCTCTCATCGTCTCTTCATCATGTCATACATATTAGTTCTTATTATCATTAGGACTTAAGCTCCGAAGGTCTGTCTGGCTCTAAAGGCCTGTTCAGCATGAGCAGTTTGTAGAAGAAGCCGCCTGTGACCAAACTCCTACCCTATGCCATCTCAAAGCAGAAGTGCCATGAACAGCCTAATTCCAATACAACACATCCTGCCACTAATATGATGACTGGCTAAGGCCTTAGGCTAAATCACAATGCTAGATGATCCTTGGACAATCTACTAAGATCAATGACCACTCATCAAAAATGAAATAAAGCTGGTCTCTAGATATTCTTAGTTTCTCATGGAACTGAAGGGGCAGGTCCCACACTATGGTGAGAATGGCTGGTTTTATTTTCTTCACATCCTCATTATTGCTCAGCTCCTGTGGCTCTGCCTGGGATAGTGTCTTTGTCTGAGCACATGCACATGGTGGTTGGCTTTGCGAGAACGACCAGCAATGACTCATTGTGGTTTCTAACAGCATTCCTCTCAGAAGCTCCTGAGTGAAAAAGCACTCTCGTATACCAGATTAAGGGTAGGAGAAAGAGGGGAATAACATAGAGTCAGAATGTTTGATGCAAGAAATCTATTTTGAGGTTGGCTCTTGACTAAGTTTATGCCAAGAATGGTTAAACACATCTGTATCTTGTTAACCATTTCAGTTGCCGATGCCGTTTGTTGCCATTTATTTACCTTGAACATTAGTTATCTTGAACTTTTGCTTTTATTTAGTTTGTCTCTTGCTGTTTTATACTATAATAAGGTACATCTGAAACAATTTATGAATGAAGAAAAAAATTTCTGCCTTTGGTTTAACTTTGAATTCTGAACTATAAGAACTTTCATTATTAGACATTATGCTTTGTGCAAGGAAGGAATACACCCTTGATGGGACACCAGTCCATTGCAAGGCACCCTGCACATACACTTTCACACACTCTTTCACACCTAGGGACAATATAGCAATTTAGCATAGCCAATCCACCTACTGACATGTTTTGGAAGGTGAGAGGAAACCGGAGAACCCAGAGAAACCCCTCACAGACACAGGAAAAACATGTGAAACTCCAAACAGTCAGTAACCTGAGCTCAGGATTGAGCCAGTGACCCTGGAGCTGTGAGGTTGTAATGCTACCCACTGTGCCATCTGCAAGGCATATTTATATTTAAAATAAAGAAATGAAGAAGTGAATGTATGAGACCCAACAGAAATCCTGTCTGGAACATATGGGAATTATATTTCAAAGAAGAAAATTAAGGATGCTATAGCTTAAGAAGATATATACTGTATATTTGGGGTTTAAAAGAGGTATACGTATATACACCGATCAGCCACAACATTAAAACCACAGACAGGTGAAGTGAATTGATTATCTCATTACAGTGGCAATTGTCAAGGGGTGGGATATATTAGGCAGCAGTCAGTTCTCAAAGTTGCGGTGTTCCCAGTGTGCAGTGGTTAGTACCTACCAAAAGTGGTCCAAGGAAGGACATCTGGTGAACTGTCAACAGGGTCATGGGCGCCCAAGGCTCACTGATGCGCATGGGGAGTGCAGGCTAGCCCATCTGCTCCAATCCCACAGAGCTACTGGAGCACAAATTGTTAATGCTGGCTATGATAGAAAGGTGTCAAAACACACAATACATTACAGCTTGCTGCGTATAGGCTGTGTAGCTGCAGACTGGCTCCTACATGAGCATCAGAACTGGACATGGAGCAATGGAAGAAGGTGGCCTGGTCTGATGAGTCATGTATTCTTTTACATCATGTGGATAGCCAGGTGCTTAGACAGGACTTAAAGGATCTGCTGCTAACGTCTTGGTGCCAGTTACCACAGCACAACTTCAGAGGTCTTGTGGAGTCCAAGCCTCGTCAGGTCAGAGCTATTTTGGTGGCAAAGGGGGACCTACACAATATTAGGCAGGTGGTTTTAATGTTATGGCTGATTATATATATATATATATATATATATATATATATATATATATATATAGCTAGCCACAGGAGGTCACAAGCCAGTGTACTTTTTGTGCCGGTCCCAAGCCTGGATAAATAGAGAGGGTTGTGTCAGGAAGGGCATCGGACGTAAAACTTTTGCCAAATTCAATATGCGAATCACTAAAATGACTTCCATACCGGATTGGTCGGGGCCCGGGTTAACAACGACTGCCATCGGTGCCGTTGACCTACAGGGCACTGGTGGAAATTGGGCTACTGTTGGTCGAAGAAGGAGAGGAGGAAGGTGTGTTAGTGGAGGAAGGCGTGTCCGTAGGCAGAGAGAGAAGAGGAAAGGCAGGAGTTTAGGACTGAAAGTAGGGACTTTGAATGTTGGTACGATGACAGGTAAAGGCAGAGAGCTGGTAGATATGATGCAGAGGAGGAAAGTCGACATTCTGTGTGCCCAGGAGACCAGGTGGAAAGGGAGCAAGGCTAGAAGCATTGGAGCAGGGTTTAAACTGTTTTATCATGGGGTGGACAGGAAGAGAAATGGAGTAGGAGTGATCCTGAAGGAGGAGTTTGTGAAGAATGTTCTGGAGGTAAAGAGAGTGTCAGATAGGTTGATGAGTCTGAAGCTGGAAATTGAAGGTGTGATGTTGAATGTTGTTAGTGCTTATGCTCCACAAGTACGTTGTGAGCAAGAGGAGAAAGACAGATTCTGGAGCGAGCTTGAGGAAGTGATGCAGAGTGTTCCCAGAGGTGAGAGAGTGGTGATAGGGGCAGACTTTAATGGACATGTTGGTGAAGGGAATAGTGGGGATGAGGAAGTGATGGGCAGGTTTGGTCTTCAGGTGAGGAACCCAGAAGGACAGAGTTTGGTAGACTTTTGGTAGACTCCATACTAAAAGTATGGAGATGGCTGTGGTGAACACGTACTTTCAGAAGAGGCAGGAACACAGGGTGACATATAAGAGTGGTGGCAGGAGCACACAGGTGGACTATATCTTATGTAGACACTGTAATCTGATGGAGATTAGCGATTGCAAAGTAGTGGTAGTAGAGAGTGTAGCTAGACAGCATAGGATGGTGGTGTGTAAGATGACTCTGGTGGTGAGGAAGATGAAGAGAGCAAAGGCAGAGCAGAAGACAAAGTGGTGGAAGTTGGAAAAGGAAGAGTGCTGTGCGGTTTTCAGGGAGGAGTTGAGACAGGCTTTAGGTGGTCAGGAGGTGCTTCCAGATGACTGGACTACTACAGCCAAAGTGATCAGGGAGACAGGTAGGAAGGTGCTAGGTGTGTCATCTGGAAGGAGGAAAGAAGACAAGGAGACTTGGTGGTGGAATGAGGAAGTTCAGGAGAGTATCCAGAAGAAGAGTTTAGCTAGGAAGAAGTGGGACAGTGAAAGGACGGAGGAAAGTAGACAGGAATATAGGGAGATGCAGTGTGAGGTTAAGATAGAGGTGGCAAAGGCTAAACAGAAAGCTTATGAGGACATGTATGCAAGGTTAGATAGTAAGGAAGGTGAGAGGGATTTGTATCGGTTGGCGAGGCAGAGGGATAGAGATGGTAAGGATGTGCAGCAGGTTAGAGTGATTAAAGATAGAGATCGAAATGTGTTGACAGGTGACAGGAGGGTGAGGGAAAGATGGAAGGAGTACTTTGAGGAACTGAAGAATGAGGAAAATGACAGAGAGAGAAGAGTAGTAGAGGCAAATATTGTTGAGTAGGAAGTAGAAAGGATTAGCAAGGGTGAAGTTAGGAGAGCTTTGAAGAGGATGCAGAGAGGAAAGGTGGTTGGTCCTGATGACATACCAGTGGAGGTATGGAAGTGTCTAGGAGAGATGGCAGTAGAGTTTTTAACTAGGTTGTTCAATGAGGTCTTAGAGAGTGAGAGGATGCCTGAGGAATGGAGGAGAAGTGTTTTGGTGCCGATTTTTAAGAGCAAGGGAGATGTGCAGAGTTGTGGAAACTACAGAGGTATTAAGCTGATGAGCCATACAATGAAGTTGTGGGAAAGAGTAGTGGAAGCAAGGCTAAGGGGAGAAGTGAGCATTTGTGAGCAGCAGTATGGTTTCATGCCAAGAAAGAGCACTACAGATGCAATATTTGCTTTGAGAATGTTAATGGAGAAGTACAGGGAGGGTCAGAAAGAGCTGCATTGTGTCTTTGTAGATTTAGAGAAAGCGTATGAAAGGGTGCCAAGAGAGGAGCTGTGGTATTGTATGAGGAGGTCTGGAGTGGCAGAGAAGTATGTAAGAGTGGTGCAGGATATGTATGAGAGCAGTAGGACAGTGGTAAGGTGCTCTGGAGAGAAGAGGAATGAAGGTTAGTCGCAGCAAGACAGAATACATGTGTGTGAATGAGAGGGATCCAAGTGGAACAAAAGGGTCAAAAGTCCAGAGCAACGGGGAGTGTGGAAAAGAGGTGAAGAAGCGTGTGCAGGCAGGTTGGAATGGGTGGTGAAAAATGTCAGGTCTGTTGTGTGATAAAAGAGTGCCAGCAAGAATGAAAGGAAAGGTGTACAGGACAGTAGTGAGACCAGCGATGTTGTATGGTTTGGAGACAGTTGCACTGAGGAAAAGACAGGAGGAAGAGTTAGAGGTAGCAGAGCTGAAGATGTTGAGGTTCTCTTTGGGAGTGACAAGGATGGATAGGATCAGGAATGAGTACATCAGGGGGACAGCACATGTGAGATGTTTTGGAGACAAAGTTAGAGAGGCCAGATGGTTTGGACATGTTCAGAGGAGGGAGAGTGAATATATCGGTAAAAGGATGCTGAGGTTAGAGCTGCCAGGCAGGAGGCCGAGAGGAAGACCAAAGAGGAGGTTTATGGATGTAGTGAAGGAGGACATGAAGGTAGTCGGTCTGAAAGAAGAGGATGCAGGGGATAGGGCTAGATGGAGGCAGATGATTCGCTGTGGCGACCCCTGAAGGGAACAGCCGAAAGGAAAAGTAGAAGATGTATATGTATATATATATATATTTTTTTAAATAAGAGATTGCTTTGCTTAGTTAGCACTGGTGAAATATGGCTGAACTGACATGACTATGAAGCTGGTGGATAAAATCAAGCCCAAGAGTTAGTGACACTGACATAAGTAACAGTCTACAAAATGTGAATACTGATATTATGTTACAAACTAGCAGATGACCTATGGGAAAATCCAGGGTATTAAACAAAATAGGAATAGTAGGATCAGCTTGATAAATAAACATGATTTAGTCAACACATCAGCTGACCTTAAGGAAACTTTAAGCAACATGCCTGTGGTGGGATTTACTAGGTTTCATTCATAGAGCTTGTAGGAATGCGCTCAAATGCTCCTTCTCATGTTGACTCATATTCAAATGAGTCATGACCTTCTTTAAACAATTATTAGTAGTCTGAGTATGGACCACCACAATATGGGAGAAAACTAAGGTTGTGGGAGCCATGTGTATGTTTTATGATAGAAACCCAATCAACACTAAGCCTTTTCCACTGGACAACCCTTCAGGCCTTCTCTCATTACCAGTGATATGCTGGAACGCTAACTGTAAGCGAGACTGATAACAGCTTGCAATGCTGAGTGACAGTGCAGGGAGAGGGCATCAGTGGATCAGGCACTAAATTTACCCATCACACAGGGGATTGAAATTGAGAGCCACCTGTGCAAAGATCTCAGATGTGCTTGAAAGGTTACATGTAGCGTGCAGTGGGCCAGAGAGAGCATGTTCTTGTGATTTCACTTCAACCGTAGAGAACCCTGTTTATTGCAGCCGCTACAGAGATTCTGCTTGTAATTCTTTTTATTGAAATAACAGATCAGCTTGTCCCCACCATGGGATTGAGGAACAGGTTTATTTTGTAGCTTGTTGAGTTATACTCTTATCTGGGGAGCAGAGAGCAGCTGCTGTCCTCACTCATTAATAATTTGCTTTCAGCATCTATCGCTCTTTGAGAGTTCCCAGTGGAGAGGGGCAGCTGTGATACATGTCTTGCCTACAGGCACATACATCACTGTTCCAAGCACACTACTTGTTTTCTGTACAACAACAGGCTATGAATATATCACACTCTCAATAATAATATCTGTCTTATTCCTCAGTGGAGGTATCTAGTCTCCTAGATACCTCCATAGGAGACATTGGAGGCTTCTAGTATCCTTGCACTGCTGATTTAATGTTATACAGCATTTAAAATGATTTTCTTTGAGCACCTGATTTCCTGACTTCATGAGAAATTTGTATAAATCAGAACAAATTAGTACAAGCTTGCTATCATTTTGTTTTACTAGTTTCATAGCATCCTTAGCTGTATCATGTCCAAACTAGAATTAATTGTAGAAAGAGCAAAGACTGAACTTCCACACGAAAAAATCAGAACAACAGACTCATTTACGGATTAAAAAGGCATCCAATACCTAAAAGGCACATATTATCAACATGTTTTTCATTGTAGCTAAACATTAGCCAATCCTTATCTTTGCTAGCTTCCTATGTAGCATAGTTTTATGTGCTTGAAGCCTGTGCAAAGGAACACAGTTGTCCATCTACATAACTATTTATCTAGGCCTGACAGAGCCAGTTGAGTTTCTTTCTTTCTTTCTAATAATCTTTTTGCTACTTGGAAATATGCCCTTTCTTTAGTGGATAATCTGTCCTGGATAATGTAGATTTGTGTCTTCTGCTGTAATCAGAAAGACTGTCCTGTGTTCATCCTAGCACTCTTCTTCACAATATGCTCATACTGAATATCATTTCAACACACTTAGTACTGATTGTATTTATTCTTCTACAACTGTATATATTTATAATCTCACTATCTGGTGTGACCCAGAAGAGAATTGTGTCCGTTTTGTGTCTGGTTCCTCTGAAGGTTTCTACCTCATGTCTCACTGTCGCCTCTGGCTTGCACATTCGGGATCTAAATGTACACCTGGTTTCTGTAAAGCTGATCTGTGATAATGTCTATTGTTAGATGTGCTATTTAAATGTAATTGATTTAAATTGAAACATGAAAAACATTATATTGTCAAGCTACAAGCTACCCATGATTTAAAATAAATAGGCTACACCTGGTCATCACACCCATATGTGAGTCATCCCCAATCTGTTGCTACAAACTTGGAAGCAAAGAATTGTCTAGAATGTCTTAGTATGTTGTAGCATTACAATTTCCCTTCATGGGAACTACAATGTCCCTCTCCATGAAGACACAGTTTGCCAAGATTGGTGTAGAAGAACTTGAATTATCTGCACAGAGCCCTGACGTAAACACCTTTTAGATGAATTGCAAAGCCGACTGCACCCCTAGCTGAATGTGCAAATCTCCACAGCCACACTCCAAAATCTAGTGGAAAGCCTTCCCAGAAGAGTAGAGCTTATTATAACAGCAAAGGGGAACTAAATCTGGAATGGGATATTCAAAAAACCTTTGGCCATATAGTGTACTTTGTCAAACTGAGGAAAATTAACTGTGACAGTTTCATTTTATTTTAACTGAGAGCTAAATTATTGCCAAATTAATTGTATATGCTTTGTACAGGGTATTCCATACCAAAGAGATTTTGCTTTTCTATTTGTAAACCACTCTTAATAAGAAGGAGTTAAAATTACTTAGCTGTAAACCAACATCCATCCATCCATTTTCTGTACCACTTATCTTACACAGGGTTGCAGGGAGCCTGGAGCCTATCCCAGGAGACTCGATGCACAAGATGACGGACACCCTGGAAGGGGTGCCAAGCCATTGAAGAGCACAATCACAATCACACACTCATACACCCAATCACACACTACGGACAATTTAGAGATGCCAATTAGCCTACAACGCATGTCTTTGGACTGGGGAAGGAAACCAGAGTACCTGGAGGAAACCCCCGAAGCACGGGGAGAAACTTTGCACACACAGGGCAGAGGTGGGAATCAAACCCCCATCCCCAGAGGTCCGAGGCAAACATGTCCCCCTGTAAAACAACAATCATTAAAAAAGCAAGAGATATAGAGAGAGCTCTCTCCTCTACTCTTGGTTCAGTTAATTTCTGGTAATTTCTGCTAACTAGTTTTGTCATGCTACGTTGCTACCTGGAACTACCTGAAAGTAGCTAGGTATTGGAAAAGCTAAATTATTTTGAAAACAGCTCAGCTACTGCCACACTAAATGTAGTTAAGCTAGTAGCTATCCTCCCCTCAGTGTTGGAAATCAGATTGTCTGGTTATTATTCCATGACTCTTTGACTTTGCCGTGGCCAAATTTAAATTGAAGCACCTGATATTTGAAAGTAGTGTTAAGATTTTATCAAATCTATGCATTTATTAACTTCACTGTAATTTTAACATTTCATATCTTATCTTATTATTTTTGTACTGGAATAACTGAATGAATGTTTTGAGTGGATAAACCCAACACTATGCATACCAATCAATTCATTTTATGACATTTGTAGTTTTAATATTTTAGAACCATTCCAACAAATTTTTATCTTGATGTTTCTCTGTTGAGTTGCTTTTTTTATGTGTTCTATAATAGTGTACTCTATTCATGCTTCATGCTAGTTTATCATCAGTATTTGTTCCAGTGATGGCGCCAGGTGCTGTTGTTTCCTGCTGACATGAATTATGACCAATCAAAGTCATAAGCATTATAAATATAACTGCAGTGGTCGAGAGTTCACCCGACTCACAACTTTTCCAACTGCCTCTCTCATGCTCTCAACTGGGAACTTGGGAATCTTATATTTTAAGTGCAGTTTTAACTTAAAGCTTTTCCACAAAAATGCTATAGATATGTCAATATCAAAAAAGTCATTTAACAATCCCTTTGATGCAAAGGCTGCTCTTTAGCAGTAACTCCACCTCACCCAGCTGCTTGGAGTAAGTTTCATAGAGAGCTTTTATGAGTATCCCACACTGCATTATATGAAGAGTCTATTTAGGTCTGGATATTTGGCAAAGAGCTGTAAGTAGGGGATTAGAAACTAAAGTTAGCCAAGGCCAGAGTCTAGCTCGGAGAGTCTTTTCTAAACAGAGCAGGAACTACAATGTTCACTGCTCTTTGCTCTTTTAAATAGAATGTCTTTAGCTCTTTTACAGCTCGTTTGTTTGATTAGACTTGGACTTTGACTGGGTGATATAATTGGCATTTAGTATTGCATGGAAGCCTCACAGGAAGTGTATTAGCAGATATTAGAGCATTGTATACCATAATGTTTAATTAAGCTAGTATGATAAAGACTATATACAATATAGAATTTTAGATCATTGAAAAATATTTTTTCTTTCTTTTCTTTTCTTTCTTTTTCTTTTGAAGTGTTAGTGTTTTCAACAACTTCCTTATGTTAAATCACCAAGTTTTACCAAGTAATCAATAAGAATATATGCAAATACCCCAGACCACAAACAGAAGCAGCATGTTCCACACACCTATTCATGTAAAGAGCCAAACTTTCATTACAGAAACACTGTTCATGACTGCTGACCGAGCCTTGCACTCCCATTATTTTCCTGTTACCTCAAAACTCACACAGGCTCAACTACTCAAGATATTCTATCAAGCATGCCAAAACAAAACCTTATCAGAGTAGCATACATTCTCAAAGTTTGAGTCAAAGCCCTAATGCTCAGATCATTTACACTGTTCAAACCAATGAGTCATTGAGACCACACCAGTAGTGCTCAATGTCCACACCACCAACTTCCTGGTGCCATATATATACAGTGGAAAAGAATCACCCCCCTTTAAAATAATTACATTTTGCTGCTTTTCAGCCTGAAATGAAGACAGACACAGTTTTTGTTTCATCCAGTTATATTTACTCAGTGCAATTTATAACATCCAAATGAAAGATATAACACCAACATGTCAAAATTTTTTTTTTTTAAATTAAAAAACAGACTCACTGAGTTGGAAAAAGGATCACCACCTTGTGTCAGTATTTTGTTGAATCACCTTTTGCATTAATTACAGCCTTTAGTCTGTTGGGATATGTCTCTACTAACTTTGCACATCTAGACTTTGCAATATTAGCCCACTCTTCTTTGCAGAACTGCTCAAGTTCAGTTAAATTTGATGGTGACCTTTTGTGCACTACAGTCTTCAAGTCAGTCCACAGATTTTCAGTGGGGTTTAAGTCTGGGCTCTGACTAGGCCATGCAAGGACATTCACCTTTTTCTCCCTCAACCACTGTGTGGTCAGTTTTGCTGTGTGCTTTGGATCATTGTCATGTTGGAAGGTAAACCTTCTTCCCATTGACAACTTTCTGGCAGAGGGCAGCAGATTTTCCTCAAGAATTTTGACGGTATTTTAACCCATCCATTTTCCTTCTATGCTGACAAGTGCTCCAGTCCCTGCTGCAGAGGAACACCCCTATAACAGGATATTACCACCTCTATGCTTTACTGTAGACATGATGTTATTTGGATGGGGAGCTGTATTGGATTTGCGCCAGACATAACATCGTTTGGTGTTGAGGCCAAATAATTCAATTGAAGTCTCATCTGACCATAACACCTTTTTCCATGTGGCCTCAGAATCTTCAATGTACGTTTTGGCAAAGCTCAGTCGTGGGTGGCTTTTTTCTTGCAACCCTCCTATAGACGCCACATTTGTGGAGAATTTGTGATATTGTTGTCACATGCACACAATGACCACCCTTTGTCAACTGCAACTGCTTCAGAGTTGCTGTAGGCCTATTGGTAGCCTCTCTGCCCAGTTTTCTCCTGTCTCTTTCATCCAGTTTGGAGTGACGTCCTGATCCAGGGAGGGTCTGTGTTGTACCAAATACCTTCCACTTCTTAATAATAGACTTCACTGTGCTTCTAGGCATTGATAAAGCCTTTGAAATTTATTTGTATCCATCTCCTGACTTGTGCCTGTCCACTACTTTATCCCGGAGATCTTTTGACAGTGCCTTGCCACCCAATGTTGATTGTTTGCTTCAGTTGCACTACAAAATGCTCCAGGAAAGCTCTCTTCATACTGAGCTAATCAAAATGACCGCAGCCAATCACAGTTGAAAGTCAAATGGCTTTGTGTGCCATTGAGAAGGTGATTAGCTATACCTGATTGAGTTTACAAGTAATTTTTAGGAGGGGACCAATCCTTTTTCCGACTCGGTATTTCTGGTTTTTAATTTTTTTCTGACATGTTGGTGTTATATCTTTCACTTGGATGTTATAAGTTGCACTGAGTAAATACAGCTGGATAAAACAAAAACTGTGTCCTTCTTCATTTCAGGCTGAAAAGCAACAAAATGTGATTATTTTAATATATTAATCCAATTATCTTTTTTTGAATTGATATTGTTATAAAGCCTTTTAGAAGACATCATGATTGCATAGTCTTGAATGTTAGCTAGGTTCATCAATTACAGGTAGCAGCATGCAGATATGTGGATGTCATTAAACCACTTTTTGTATTACATTATATGTTTCTTGCATCAGTTTAACTTTCAATTAATGCAAAAGACTCTGGTTGGCAAAACAAAGTTTGTGGAGGCAACTGCACAGAACGGTTTCAGAATGGTTTCACACAGCTGTTTTAGTGTATTGCCACATTCTAGATGTTTCCATGTCATAAACCTCACTAGTCCACACCAGCTTGTGTCAGCACTGACTGGAATGGTGAGTGAAAACCAAGAAGGTGCCACAGTCTGGAGGATGTTATCAGACTTTAATTAGAATCGTCAAACTCAAGTGTTGACTAAAGGGATT
Source organism: Cranoglanis bouderius (assembly GCA_023630585.1). Lineage (NCBI taxonomy): Eukaryota > Metazoa > Chordata > Actinopteri > Siluriformes > Cranoglanididae > Cranoglanis > Cranoglanis bouderius. Next base: position 18,028,851 of record CM042564.1, read on the forward strand.
AACATATCAAACATTCAGGTACACTGCATCATTGCCATGGACAACAAAGAATGAGGGGAGAAGTTTGTGGTAATTTAAGTGTGGTAATTACATTAAGTAAAATTTATGAAATCTATAATATAATATAGGTGAAAATTTTGACTTTATCTTGTATTGTCAATATACAGGAAACTGCATTTCATTGGATAATTTTATATGTTTTACTACATACTGTGTCTTGTCATAACAGACTGATGGCCATATGAAAATCATTATGTGGTAGCTGACTAAAACTTTCTTGGCCTTTCAGAAAAGTTTGACAGACTCAAATGGTTCACAAACCCCAAGGACACTTGTAAATTTAGAATATCTGTTTGCTTCCTGGGTGTAACTCATGTTCAGTTATTTAAGAACAACATAGTTCACTGTCAAATGCAAAATGCACCACTAACTGCTGTGCTGAATCTGACATAACAGCCAATGCATATTACACCACACTAGATAATTCTGTGAATCTGGGAATGTGTTTTTAAACAAAGTGACAGTCAAGTAACTTTATCAGTATTGCACTGGACATTCAAATTCCAGCCTAGAAGATGTTCACATACTGTATTGCATTCTAAACCAATGCTATAGGTCAAAACACTGTTTAGAAAATAAGGTACAATTACTTGTATTTTTTTTTTTTTACATTGTGGAAGTATAGACTGTAATATCTCCCTGGCTTAGTGCTCGCCTGTACACATAGGATGTATATGTACAGTGGGTAAAGAAAAGAATCACCCCCCTTTAAAACCACAAAAGAACTATCAACTAATTAATATTTTGTAATTAAACCTGACCAAAAAAAAATCTACCCCGTGTTTTTTTGCTTGCATGAATGTGATGTTTAAAATTCGTTTTACCTTGACTCACAGAGCATAATATTTTACTATGCAAATGTTTCATGTTTGAATATTACTCAACCAGTTATAAAGCATGTTTGATATGAACCTACATGCTTTTCAATTGTATAGTTAGAAAGTCCTCATGACCAGGATTTAACAGAATTCAACAAAATATTATAAATATAGCGTTATCACATTTGTGTGTTAAACTCATTTAGATGATTGTAGTAATATTATAAACCAAACTGGTCACTTCTACAAATACAGTTTACAGGTTATATATATATACTTTTTTAAAAATTGTTTTCTTTTTAAACACCTCTTTTGTCTCTCACAGATACTTTGAGAGTTGTTATCCCTTTGGGCTTTATGATGAGTCACATTTTGATTCACAGTTCTGTGCTCCTAAATGTGAATCCACTGAGACTTTTTTATTTTCACAGTCAGCTGTTTGAAGCAGCTATGGGGGCTGTTCAGATAGGAAGGCTTGTAATGGAATATCAGTATTTCATGCTAAGGGGAAAAGGTGGCATGAATGCTGGGCTCATGAAGGTCCACTTAAAGCAACAAACAATGGTTACTAGGCACAAACTGAAATTTAGTTAAACACTGTAAAAAGGATCCTGGATTGCCTTGACTTATTGTGTTGAACAAAATCAAACCTATAAAACATGTTGCAATATAATGAGAGCTTCATGATCAATGTGATGTAATTATATCTCACATTTGCTTTAACAAAGACATTTTATGAAACATTTTATGTTTTAACTCTGATTCTTAACTCTGACTTGCATTGCACATAGGCATAATCCCAAATCCCTTTGAATAGATATCATACTGAGTTCAAATAATCCAAAATTTGTGTAATACACCAGAGTCATGTATTAATAATGTGCATGAGGCTTATACAAAGGCACAAAGAAAGAAGGGCAACAGAGGGATGTTGTGTCTTCTTGTATTTAATATTACTACACTCTGATGTAACAATTATGATGTAACAGCAGATGGTCAAAATGCCATAAACTCACAATCATGAAAAGATACTTGACTATGTGAGAATACTATAAAGCTTTGATGGGAAAATCACTCAGGATTTACAGTTTATTTCCTCTTGAAGATGCCTTTTCCACTAAAATGTTGTGAAATCACGTTAGCAAATGCCAGAAAGATGATGAAGAACATACTGTTATTGCCAACAATAATATGTGTCTATTGGAATAGCACTTCGTATTGAAAGTGTTTTCTCATATTGACAGTGATCATACTTAAATATTAGTCAAGCCTGAATTTTGCCTGAAATTCACTGAGACACACAAGTATATAAAATTACCGTTTCCCACATAGATGCAAGCCACCGTGTAACTACTGTACAATGAAGTAAAGTACGAATGAGTCTGATGCCTTTGTTCACTGATCTGTTAAGACCTGAACAAGTGGACTGCTGCCCATTTCATGTCTCAATATACTTTTTTCTTTGCACCAACAGAAATATTCCATTGATATGTTCTACTGACTACTCAGCTTGTGTCATAAAATGAAGGTGCAGACTGATGCAAATGCAGGGAAAGCAGTGTATTTAATGTGTAAAACACAAGTTCCAAATTGTAAAGCAGAATCAGTGTCAAAAAACAGGCAAAGGTCAGGCAATTAGCAAACAGGATAAACCAGACAGGACAAAGGCAAAAATGTGAAAAAGAAACGGTCAACATCAGAGAGGCAAAACAGGATCAATTGGTTTGGTATAGTCAGGTGTATGAGACAATGCTGAGCATGTGAGAGTGTGTGTATTCTGGGGAGTGTAGTTCGAGGTGGCCATATTTGTAGGCCATGGAAGTTGGAGTCAGCGGAGCGCTGTGATGTGACAGAGTCCCCATTCAAATGGCTCTCTCCAGGAGCACATCACCTCCTGGGCCTCTATCTAGGTCATGGGCCTAGGCATTCAGGGTGGCTAGCATGAAAGTCATGACATAGGTTGGGGTCAAGGATGTCATGGGCTGGTACCCAACATTGTTCCCCTCCCACTCCATGAGGTATTGCAGTCTGCCATTCCTGTGACGTGAGTTAAGAAGGGATTTTACCAGGTAGGCCGGTTGGCCTTCAATGTCTAGCAGGGCAGGTGGAGTGGCCACTGTAATGTTGTTGGCTAGGGGACCAGGGACGACTGGCTTGAGGCGAGAGACATGGAAGGACTGAGCTATACTATGCCAGGGTATGTTTAGTCTGTATGTGACCTCGTTGCTCTGCCTGAGAACTTTAAACAGCAATATAACTGGGGCCTTATATATACCTTATATACCAATATACCTGGGGCTTAGTTTTTTTTGCAGCTGTTGGCAAGCCATACCTGGTCTCCCGGTTGGTAGCAGGGGTGGGGTCTGCATGGTATGTCTGCATTACCTTTATAGATTTGGGCAGCATGTTCCTGTCGCTGGTGGGTAGTTTCCCAGACCTGTTTGCTCCGCAGAAACCAGTCATTCGCTGGCGAGTCGGTGGTGTTGGTACCTCAACATGCACTGAAATGGTGTGAGCTTGGTTGCCGAATATCTCAGGGAGATTTGGGCACATTCAACCCACAGCAAGAATTGGGCCCAGTGCTCAGGGTTGGAGGCACAGAAGGTGCGGAGAAAACAACTGACCTCCTGATTGGCCCATTTTACCTGGCTGTAAGCTGGCCCATACTCGAGACATGAACCCGTTTGGATTTTTTGGGTTGACGTAGGCGCTGAGTATGAATGTTGAGGCTGTTCACTGTATCCAGGTCTATGAAGTTACCAGCGGAATCAGAGTCGATCAGTGCTGTCAAAACAGAAAGAGAGCCTGAGTAATGGACCACAACTGGTAAAGTGAAAGCTTGATGAGACAACGACTGGTATTGACTCACCATGAGTGAGCAAGGGGCAGAGCTACCACTTGGGTTGCGACTGGTCCGGGTTCTGAGCGGACATTGTCCGATGAAATGATCAAGCTCCCCACAGTAAAAACACCTGCGCTCTCTGCTGTGTTTCTCTCATTCCTCCTCACTCATTCACATGTGCCCCAGCTGCATGGGCTCTGCAACATCACTGGTGCTCGGGAGCATTCTTTCAAATTGGAGCGGATTACAGCTATGGAACAGGTGGTCAAGGCGGATAGCGAGGTCTATGAGAGAGTCGAGCTTGAGTGGTTCATTACAACATGCCATTTCCATCAGTACTTCTGGGATCAGCTCTCGGCGAAATGCAGCTTTTAATGCAGCGTCATTCCACCCACTGCCTGTCGCTATTGTGCTATCACAATTCTACTATTGTGATAGTATTCAAGAGCAAATTAAGGCACTTGACGGGAACCTTGATGGAGGGTTGGAAGCTGCTCCCCTACTTCCTTACCCTCTGGGGAGTGGTTGAAAACCTGGCGAAATAGCTCTGCGAACCGGTCATAAAACGATGTAGGCTCACCTCCTTGCTCCCATACCACCGTGGCCCATTTCAGCTGCTGCTGCTCTCCCATCAGGTGTCTGTGTGCGATAAAAGCATGGAGAAAGTATGGTTCACCTGCTGCATCCATGTTGTCAGTGAAGTATTCTGTCATAAAATGAAGGTGCAGACAGACAAAATGCAGGTAAAGCCAGGTATTTAATGTATAAAACACAAGTGAACAGTTCCAAATCGTAACGCAGAATCAGTGTAAAAAAAAAAACAGGCAAAAGCTCAGGCGATCAGCAAACAGGATAAACCAGACAGGACAAAGGCAAAAACGTGAAACAGAAACAGTCATTATCAGAGAGGCAAAACAGGGTCAAAATGCTTGGTATAGTCAGGTGTACGAGAAAAGGCTGAGTGTGTTTGAGTGTGTGCATTCTGGGGAGTGTAGTTTGAGGTGGCCATATTTGTAGGCCAAGTAGGTTGTTGGGATATGGAGTCAGCGGAGCGCTGTGATGTGACACCTTGCAAATGACTCTTATGCATATCTTGTCATGGATAAACCATTTCATTCATAGTTCTCCACCAAATACACAGGGTACACAGGGTCGACAGAATTCAGGAGACTGGAAAAGCAATAATAACAGCTGGGCCACAATAGTGATATAAATAATTAAGTGCTTCATTGGGTAGATTTAGAACATATCTAATTCAAAACACTGTGGTATTGTGCAGTCACAATGTCAGTTTCAAAAGTTCAGTTTGCATTAAATCATTTTAGTTAAGAACCAACTACACCCAAAGTAATCAGTAAATTTCATTACATTACATATTTTGAGTGTTTCATTTTTATGTATGCCTATTATCATATTATCCATGTCAGAGCATAATGCCAGCCAAAAGTGGAATTATCTGAAGTCTAATGTTTTGCTATTTAGCCAGTCTAATTAGCATCTTCTTCTTTGCTTGGCTAAACAAAACACCACAAAACGAAACAAAACAAAAACAAAAAACAATTCCAGTATGGGCGCTGTAATTGGCATTCCATCCAAAGAGAATAAATAATTAGTTCCAATATGATATAATCTGTCACCATCTGTTTCCCCCTCTTGAAACATGCTTGAAATTTGCCCTTAAATGACCTTTTATTGCCCAATAATGTGTAATAGCACAGAACTATTACACTAAAGAGACTTGTAAATATAGAAAATTTTAGGAACATCTATTGAGCTAGAAGTACATACAGCCAGGTCCATAAGTATTTAAACAGTGAGACATTTTTTTGTAATTTTGCCTTTGTACACCACCACAATGGATTGAAATGAAGCAATCAAGATGTGTTTGAAGTGTAGACTTTCAGCTTGAATTCAAGGGGTTTCACAAAAATATTGCATTAACTGTTTAGGAATTGTAGACCTTTTCACAGGCTCAAAAGTAATTGAACAATTGACTGATAAGCAGTTTCATGGCCAGGTGTGGATTGTTCCTCTTTATTTCATGACAAATTAACGAGATAAAAGATCTGGAGTTGATTCCAACAGTCGAATTTGCATTTGGTAGCTGTTCATGGGAACTCTCAATATGCAGTCCAAAGAGGAGTCAATGCAAGTGAATGAGGCCATCATTAGGCTGAAAAACAAAACAGACCTATCAAAGAGATAACAGACACTTTAGGAGTGGCCAAATCAACAATTTGGTACATTCTTAAAAAGAAGGAATGTGTTGGCAAGCTCAGCAACACCAAAAGGCCTGGAAGTCCATGGAAAACAACTAAAATGGATGATCGCAGAATTCTTTCCTTGTTGAAGAAAAAACCCTTCACAACATCTAGCCAAGTCAAGAACATTCTGGAGGAGGTAGGCATATCATTTTCAAAGTCTACAATCAAGAGATGCCTTCATGAATGTAAATAAAGATTACCTCAAGATGCAAACAACTGGTAACACTCAATCATCTGTCACATCATCTGTCAAACGTGGAGGAAGTGTTATGGCAGGGGCATGTACGGCTGCCAATGGAACTGGGTCACTGGTGTTTATTGATGATGTGACTGCTAATAGAAGTAGCAGGATGAATTCTGTCAAATGTTGATAGGACAGCGCTTCAGAGTACAGATGGATAATGACCCAAAACATAATGCAAAAGCAACCCAAGAACTTCTTAAGGCAAAGGAATTAAATGTTCTTAAATGTCAGATGACCTCAACCCAATTGAGCATGCTTTTCACTTACTGAATACAAAACTGAAGACAGAAAGACCCACAAACAAGCAGCAACTGTAAAGGCCTGGCATCTCCAGGGAGGAAACTCAGGATTTGATAATGTTCATGGGTTCCAGACTGCAAAGGATTTGCATCCAAGTATTAAAAATAATCCTACTATTTATGATTGTTAGTTTGTACAATTACTTTTGAGCCTGTGAAAATGGAGGGACTCTGTACAAATGGCTGTAATTTCTAAACGGTTAATGCAATAATTTTTGTTAAATCCCTTGAATTAAAGCTGGACGTCTACACTTCAATCACATCTTGATTGCTTCATTTCATATCCATTGTGGTGGTGTACAGAGGCAAAATTACAAAATTGTGTCACTGTCCAAATACTTACCTGACTGTATATCTGTATAAATGTGCACATTTTCACTTTAAACCACATTTGTTTATTCAAACCTCTGATGCTGTGTTGCAGGCATTCAAATTTACACAATGTACACCATAATGTACACCAGTCTTATTACAAACATGCTCATAATCTATTGCTGGAAAGTTTGTTTTAATGCAGACTTTTTAAATTATTATTATTATTTAAAATTATTTCTTAATATGCTGAATGTTATTAAGGGTGTAAAGATTAGATCCTGCCCCACAAAGTAGGTCCCAGAGTCACATCAATTATCCAGTTATCCACTAGCTATATTGAAAATAACAAAAAAAGCTATTGTTATACACTCACCATCCACAACACCTGTCCTCCTGCTCATTTATGCAGCTATCCAATCAGCCAATCATGTGGCAGCAGCACAATGCATAAAATCATGCATATATATAGGTTAAGAGCTTCAGTTAATGTTCACATCAAACATCAGAATGGGGAAAATGTGTGATATCTGTGGCTTTAACCGTGGCATAGCTGTTGGTACCTGATGGGCTAGTTTGAGTATTTCAGAAACTGCTGATCTCCTGGGAATTTCACACACAACAGTCTCTAGAGTTTACACAGAATTGTGTGAAAAACAAAATACACTGATTGAGCGACAGTTCTGTCGATGGAAATGCCTTGTTAATAAGAGAGGTCAGAGGAAAAATGGGCAGATTGATTCAAGCTGCCAGGAAGGATATAGTAACTCAATAATCACTCTTTACAACCATGGTGAGCTGAAAAGCATCTCAGCATGCACAAAACATTAAACATTGTGGTGGATGGGCTACAACAGCAGAAGACCACATTGGGTTCCACTCCTGTCAGCCAAGAGCAGGAATCTGAGCCTATCATGGACACATGCTTCAGCAGTTAAAAAATTCAGCAGCAATTACGTGATCCAATTATGCCAGCATAGACAAGAATCTTATATATATATAACTGGATAGCTCATAGAATTCTAAACTGCCAGCAGTAAGTGAAGCCACCGGAAATGCTCTGGTGGCCATTTTACTATTCCCTTCTGACAGAGGTTGCCGACCACCAACGGACGAAAACTGTTAAGATGACCCGATGTGCTGCTTTTAACTGCAAATCAACGTTCGCTAAAGGATGTGGCAGAAGTGCCCACAGGTTGTAATTTATACAGACCATGTACCTATTAAGCACAAATGCGTCGTTATCCCCATGTAGAGTGGGGATAACGATCATAATCTTTAATAATCAACAGTAAAAGTACAACATCAAAGTGTATAAAATACCCCCTTTTAAAGCAAAAGTACCCAATAGTGTTTTTATAGAGATTTCACTCTGCGCTGTTTCAGCTTTGTGGTCAAAAGTTAAGAACAGAGAGCTTAGCAACAACTGGCGCACTAAACACTAAAACACTAATACTTAAACACTTAAGCACTAAAACACACACACTTAAACATGAACAGTTCAACACTACTGTAATCTACTGAGGGAAAAGATACAGAAAATAATGACTTTATTATACTAATGGGCGTTTAATTACAGCTGTGTGTTATAGTGTATATTAGCTGTGTGTGTGTGTGTGTGTGTGTGTGTGTGTGTGTGTGTGTGTGTGTGTGTGTTAAACACACATAATCCCCGTTGCGAACGAGTTTATATTTATGTGGTTAAATATTCTCTGTACGCAAACACCTGCTGTATATTTGTTTTACGCTTCCAAAATCCGACCACTGATCTTATATATATAGATCAGTGATTACGACCCATAGTGAGTTCAGAATGTTAGGGAATACAAAGATGGCGGTGCAGTAGCTTCACTGTTGGTGATGTCATGAGCTATCCAGTTTTATATATATATATATATATATATATATATATATATATATATATAGATCAGTGGGTCCTACCCAATTTATCCTGATTGGGGTCATGGTGGAGTCGAAACATTTACATTTATGCAAACACTTGAACATCCCATTTCAAAACCATGGGCATTTATATAGAGCTGTTCACTGTTGCTGCTGTAACTGCTTCCACTCTTCTGGGAAAGCTTTCCACTAGATTTTGGAATGTGCCTGTGAGGATTTACCCATTCAGCCACATTAGGCGACATCTCTGAACATCACAAAGTGTTCAATGGGGTTGAAGTCAGGGCTCTGTGCAGGCCAATTGAGTTCCATACTTCCATACCAACCTTGGCAAACCATGTCCTTATGGAACTTGCTTTGTGCATATTGTCAACATTGTCACGCTGGAACATGTTTGGGCTAGGCACCTTGATTCATGAAGGGAAATCTTAATGCTACAGCAAAACAAAGACATTCTAGACAATTGTGTGCTTCCAACTTTGTGGCAACATGCAGTTTGGGGAAGAACCACATATGAGTGTGATGGTCAGGTGTCCGTATACTTTTGGCCATATAGTTTATATATTACTAGCATGTTAATAGTTTAACCCAATTACATTTTGTACCTCTAGCTATTTCAACTCAGGCGAAGGGGTTGTAGGCTATACAGGACTTCTTTCGTGACTGGAACTATTAGCCTTTCACCTGTGGTGGGAACTCAGAACCCTTTTTAAATAGCTTTTTGCGAACTGGAATGTAGTGTTCACTGTAAAACAGTTAAACAAGCGTAAAGAGACAGGGAAGTTGTCAGCTACGTGTTTGACAGATGGAATGTAGAAGCGAAACTTGGACCCCCTCCAACCACACCCCCATAATACTGGACTAAATAGTATGTCAAAATAGCACGCCACCTACGGTATGACATGCTTTGGTTGCGTAGTATTTTGGCTTACTATCGAGTGCTGGGAGTTTGGGATTTGGGACCTCACCTCAGTAGCAGTAGTAGTACCTCTCTGTGCCATAGAGGAGGAGGAAGAGGAGGAGGCAAACTGAACATGTGCGGCGCCTTTGCATAATTCTGCACTTATGCTCCAGTCTATACGCGGTTCATAACGCAGCTGTGGATCAAGGTACATGTCATTTAGTAAGCGATATTGCAGTGCATTGATCTTCATTACGCTGAAGTTTAAACTGCTGAAAGTGGAAACTTGGATGTTGCCGAATTAGACATTTTACTTTTGATGTCTTAATTATTATTCTTTAATAATAATCAGAATAAATAAAAAAAAATATATAAATATATAAAATCAAGCGTGATCGAGGGCTCTGAATGAACGATAAGCAAAGAAGATTGCAGCCTTTCGAAGAACATCCGATTCGGGTATCTGGCAGTCGGTGAGTGATTTCTAAGAATAATCAGAGATGTTTTATAGCATTTACATCCGCTGATTATATTAACAAGTAGTACTTTTAAGAGTCATAACTTACTTAGATCATACGTATACAAAGTTATCAACGGCATGTCATCCAAATGTTATTCCACCCTTATAATCCGTATTTAGTTCTAACGATTTAGCAGTGCAACTTTATTTGGTATATGTGCAGTGCACCCTGGGTCATTTTATAGGAGGCAAATCCGCTTTTCTGAGGTATTGAGAAGATGAGGATCTGTCTTATTGATGACTTCTTAACTATTATTTAAATGGCTATGCTGATTAAGTACACTATAGGTACATGTATGCTGCTCATTTACAGCTATGCAGACACATATTCGGTCAAATGTTCTGTATCTTTGTGTTTGTCATACTTTTGTTCTGTTTTATTGTTAGTAGGTTATAACACTGCTAGCATAAATCACAACTTCACACAAACGAGCAATATTGATAAATAAATGTTGTCTTTTGGTAGTAAACTAGTAGCTAATTAATCACTATCAAAAAAAAAAGTGTAGTAAAGTGCACCTTTCCTTGTCACTGGTGTGGTAGCATTTCCATTAATCTTTTACCTGGAAACATGGATATAGTGCAGCTTTAAAAATGATTGAAAGTACTTAATTAGGTCATAATTAACGTTTTAAAGTAAAGCTCTAATGTTGCACTATATGCACCTTTTTACGTAAAAGATATATGCCGAAGGTAAAAAGATGGAGGGAAGATACAGTTTAATAGCTTTATTTTTGAAAGTGTATGCTATTGTAGACGCAATGTTTACGTTTCAGATTTTGAAAACACTGGACATATAAATGTTACATAATATACAGCAGTGAGTGAATTTCTGTGGTAATAGAAGAATAAACTTTTCATAGAAAAGTTTCTTTTCATCTGCATAATATCTGAATAATATCCTTACAATTATGTTTATATAATGGGATTCTGGTGTCTAGCTTTATTTAATCGTCTTTGTTCAGTTTATGGAGAGTTGTGTCTGGGTTTTTGGGTGTTTAACCATCTGTATCGACTTGAACATAAAGCTTGGGCTTAGCAGCAAAACAGTGATGTAAATGTAAATAAGTTAACATTTTAACTCATGCAAATGTGGTTGCATATGTAGTAACATCCTGAAAGATCCTCAGTAGCCTACCTCAACTTTCTGTTAGACTTATATACCAAGTTCTACCAGTTCCACAAGAACTCTCATCACCTGTGGTCCACTCTGTTTTAGATATTTTGGAATAAAGTCCAACTACCAATTGTGTACTTTAAAATAGCTTGCTAAAACAATCTGTGATAATAATACAAACAAAAGTCTGCATTGTGTGTGGGGTTGTGGAGTTTTGTATTTCTCCATCTTGCTGTAAACAGACTGTTCTCACCAGGGTTTTGTGAGGAAAGCCATGTGTTGTCCATCATGAATGTAGTGGGGGCATTGCTGCTCAGTAAATTTGACTGCACAGTCTCAGTTCAGTATCATAATTAGTCAATAATTTTACAGATTCACATTTTATATAATTATACATAAGCTTGTTATTGAAAACCCAGCAGTTAATCCAGATCTTGAAGATGAGCACAAAGGGTTAAACCGTAAACCATTATAACCAAAACATTTTTTTAATTGTACAATGACATGAAAGAAATTCTATTCAGTTATACATATATTCTGTTAATGTAGTTTATCTGTGTATTGACTGAAAGCTAAAAAAAACAAAAAAAACACATTTGTTACATTAATGGAACAAAAGCTTTTTTTTTGTTATTACCTTGGCCTTAGATAAGAGGAGCTGATACCCCATTTGTCTCTCATAGATAGCAAATGTGACTGTCTGTGTGATATCCCTGGCCTTAATGGTGGAGCAGTTGATTGAGTGGTGGGTCCTTAGTGCTGCCATATCAGGTTTCTTCACAATTGTTTGCATCAGCTTGAACCCCCTCAATCGAACAGGTGATAAGGCTTAAGCTGCCATTTTCAGGAGGCATTTGTCAGCATGTGCGTTTTAGAGATAGAGAACAAGAACATGAAGGACATGGTGTGTGTTTTTTTCGTGGGTAACAAATGCACAAGTATATATATATATATATATATATATATATATATATATATATATATATATATATATATATATATATATATATATATATATTTTTTTTTTACATCAAATCAGGGTCATGGAGCACATTCTCTGTTGGGAACAGCTGTTCCTTACTAATCTTCTGCTTTGAAAAGCATCTCATTGTTTCTCCCACCCCTAGAATCCAGTTGCTCTTCTTCAGAAAAGTTAAATTAGAGATCAATCATATGCTTCCATGTCTGCATTAGCCAGCCATGTTATTAAGATTTTCCATTTACAGACAGCTTAATTAACAAATGAAGAGAAACTTGATATTTTTTGTTAATGTGAACAAATACAACACACTCATAGCCAACTAAAATGCAATTAGATTTATTATAAACCAACTCCAAACGATTGAACATAGTGTCAATCGTAGCCTCTTTTCATATGCTAATAAGCAAGGGCCATAACCACCCCGAAGTTGGTTATTTTCCTTTAACAGCAGTGTTCCAGAGTGTTTTATTCCTCTTACACAACCAAAATTTGCCAATGCTAATCAGATTTGAGAATTCAAATACAGTGCATCCGGAAAATATTCACAGCGCTTCACTTTTTCCACATTTTGTTATGTTACAGCCTTATTCCAAAATGGATTAAATTCATTATTTTCCTCAAAATTCTACAATCAATACCCCATAATGACAACATGGAAGAATTTTGCTTGAAATCTTTGCAAATTTATTAAAAATAAAAAATGGAAAAAATCACGTACATAAGTATTCACAACATTTGCCATGACACTCAAACCATGAGAAAAGGACTCTCAGACCATGAGAAACAAAAATTGAACTCTTTGGCCTGAATAGCAAGCGTCATGTCTGGAGGAAACCAGGCACCGCTCATCAGCTGGCCAATACCATCCCTACAGTGAAGCATGGTGGTAGCACCATCATGCTGTGGGGATGTTTTTCAGTGGCAGGAACTGGGAGACTAGTCAGGATCGAGGGAAAGATGAATGCAGCAATGTACAGAGATATCCTTGATGAAAACCTGCTACAGAGCGCTCTGGACCTCAGACTGGGGCAAAGGTTCATCTTCCAACAGGACAATGACCCTAAGCGCACAGTCAAGATAACAAAGGAGTGGCTACGGGACAACTCTGTGAATGTCCTTGAGTGGCCCAGCCAGAGCCCAGACTTGAACATCTCTGGAGAGATCTGAAAATGGCTGTGCACCGACGCTCCCCATCCAACCTGATGGAGCTTGAGAGGTCCTGCAAAGAAGAATGGGAGAAACTGCCCAAAAAATAGGTGTGCTAAGCTTGTAGCATCATACTCAAAAAGACTTGAGGCTGTAATTCGTGCCAAAGTTGCTTCAACAAAGTATTGAGCGAAGGCTGTGAATACTTATGTACATGTGATTTTTTTCGTTTTTTATTTTTAATAAATTTGCAAAGATTTCAAGCAAACTTCTTTCACGTTGTCATTATGGGGTATTGTTTGTAGAATTTTGAGGAAAATAATGAATTTAATCCATTTTGGAATAAGGCTGTAACATAACAAAATGTGGAAAAAGTGAAGCGCTGTGAATACTTTCCGGATGCATTGTAAATATCATAATGCAATTTCAAGATTCCTATGTGGTGTCTATCTTTTACATCAGTAATTAGGGCTGTGATTAATTAATAGTTAGTACATTTGAATGATTTGAAAGGGCTCTTTTAATGTAGAAAAACAGATGTCACTTACAATCAGTTACAGTTGAGGCTTAGTTTACATTCACCTAGTATAAAGACATTCAAACTCAAGTTTTCACAACTTCACACATTTTATTTTAACATACATTTCCTGTGTTAAGTCAATACAATATCAGATTTTCAGTGGATCAAATGTGTACATACAATTTGCTAATATTTGGAGGTATTGCCATTTAATTGCTTAACTTCAAACAACTGGGGTAGCCTTCCACACGCTTCTCACAATTCCAGACAGAACAGGTGTAACTCAGTCAAGTTTGTGGGCCTCCTTGCTTGGACATGTGGGGTTTTTTTTTTCAGGTCAGTCCACAAATTTCTTTACAAAGCCATTTTGTTAGAGCTTTGGAGTTATGCTTAGGATCATTGCTAGAAGACCGAGCTGCGACCAAGTTTCAACTTTCTGGCTGATGTCAGTCCTTCTAGATAATCCCCTTTCTGCGTGATGCCATGAACAGTGGGTATAGAAAAGAATCACTCCCCTTTAAAATAATTACATTTTGTTGCTTTTCAGCCTGAAATGAAGATGGACACAGTTTTTGTTTTATCCAGCTGTATTAACTCAGTGCAAGTTATAACATCCAAGTGAAAGATATAACACCAACATGTCAGAAAAAAATATAAAAATAAAAAAACAGAATCACTGAGTTGGAAAAAGGATCACCCCCCTCCTAGAAATGACTTGTAAACTCAATAAGCTGTAGCTAATCACCTTCTCAGTGGCACACAAAGCCATTTGACTTTCAACTGTGATCAGCTGTGGTCATTTTGATTAGCTCAGCATGAAAAGAGCTTTCCTAGAGCATTTCAGTCCTTGGTAGTGCAACTGAAGCAAACAATCGACTATCAATCAACAAGATCTCCGGGATAAAGTTGTGGACAGGCATAAGTCAGGAGATGTATACAAAAATTTTTCAAAGGCTTTATCAATGACTAGAAGCACAGTGAAGTCTATTATTAAGAAGTGGAAGGTATTTGGTACAACACAGACCCTCCCTGGATCAGGACGTCACAGAGGCTACCAATAGGCCTACAGCAACTCTGAAGCAGTTGCAGGAATTTATGACAAAGAGTGGTCATTGTGTGCATGTGACAACAATATCACAAATTCTCCACAAATGTGGCTTGTATGGGAGGGTTGCAAGAAAAAAGCCACCCACGACTGAGCTTTGCCAAAACGCACCTTGAAGATTCTGAGGCCACATGGAAAAAGGTGTTATGGTCAGATGAATTATTTGGCCTCAACACCAAACGATATGTCTGGCGGAAATCCAATACTGCTCACCATCCAAATAACACCATTCCTACAGTAAAGCATGGAGGTGGTAATATCCTGTTATGGGGGTGTTTCTCTGCAGCAGGGACTGGAGCACTTATCAGGATAGAAGGATGGGGCAAAATACCATCATATTCTTGAGGAAAATCTACTGCCCTCTGCCAGAAAGTTGTCAATGGGAAGAAGGTTTACCTTCCAACATGACAATGACCCAAAGCACACAGCAAAACTGACCACACAGTGGTTGAAGGAGAAAAAGGTGAATGTCCTTGCATGGCCTAGTCAGAGCCCAGACTTAAACCCCACTGAAAATCTGTGGAATGACTTGAAGACTGCAGTCCATAAACAGTCACCATCAAATTTAATTGAACTTGAGCAGTTCTGCAAAGAAGAGTGGGCAAATATTGCAAAGTCTAGATGTGCAAAGTCAGTAGAGACATATCCCAACAGACTAAAGGCTGTAATTAAAAAATTTAATTAAAGCAAGGGGGTGATCCTTTTTCCAACTCAGTGATTCTGTTTATTTATTTATTTATTTATTTTCTGACATGTTGGTGTTATATCTTTCACTTGTATGTTAGAAGTTGCACTGAGTGATTCTTTTTTATTCTTTTCTATACCTACTGTATTTTATGAAGTTTACAATCCTCTTTCCAGCAAAACACCACCACAACATGATGCTCTTCAGATTAAAAGCTTCACCCTTTTTCCTCCATATGGAGTGCTGATCATTAAATCTAAACGGTTCAATTTTTGTCCCCCCAAAGTCTAGGTGTTCATCCTGGTCATCACTTGCAAACTTTAGTCTGTTTAAAAAAAAAAAAAAAAAAAAAAAAAAATATATATATATATATATATATATTTATTTATTTTAAATGCTGGTCTAAGAATAGGGGCTTCTTTCTTGCATGACAGCCTTTCAGTCCATGGTGATGTAGGACTCTTTTAATGGTGGATATAGTGTACATTTTTTGGTACCTGATACCTCCAACTCCTTCACAAGTTCATTTATTGTTGTCTTGGTGTTCAGTTGAACCTTTTGGACCAAAGTTTGTTTATCCCTGGGAGTTTGTGCCTTTGTGGATTTTGTATCCCTGGTTTAATTTGTGCCTTTTTCTTGAAAATTGCAGTGCCTGTGTGTCCCAAGATTTTTATATTTGCATTCAACTGTCTGTACAGATGTACATGGTACCTTCAGTTGTTCAGAAATTGCTCTTAAGGAGGAACCGGACTTATGGAGGTCCACAATTTGTTTTCTGAGGTCTTGGCTGAGTTGCTGAGATTTTTCGATAGTATCAAGTGCAAAAGGCACTGGCCCTTAAATCCAACTACAGGTACACGCCCAATTAACTACTATTTATGACAATTGGCCAATCAGAAGCTTCTGAAAGTCATTACATCAATTTCTGGAATCTTCCAGACTGTTGAAAGAGACAGTCAACTTAATGTATGTAAATATTTGACCCACTAGAATTCTGATATAGTGAATTAAAGCAGAAATAAGTCTGCTTCTAATCAATTGTTTCAAAATTACCTCATTTTAAAATTAATTCTGAACAAAAAAGATGTCCTAATTGACTTGCCAAAAGGAATGTGTATTTGTGAGTTGTGAGTTCTGTAACACTTAGATTAAATCTATTTAGCCTAGGTGCATGTAAGCTTTTGGCCTCAACTGTACAATAAATTAGGGATAGAGATATTGAAAAAAAAAGAACTAGCCTTTTCTAGTGTCATTTTATTGAGTTCAACTGAGAAATTTCTTTGGGGTTTTTTCCATATGGGAATATGATGCACTATTGAACCCAGTTCAATTAATTTTCACAGTTCAAACACTGTTGCAAACAGTTTGCATAGTTAGCAAATAGCCTCCCTGTCTAGAGGCTGAAGGAAATTATGTCCTATGAGCCAAAAGCAACAGCTACCCAAAATGAAAAATTCTTGCGTTTTATAAATGGGCGGCTCTACAGCGAATCTGTACTGTGTGCTGAGCAAAGATGGCACGTGGACTTCCAGTGTTTGGTCTGCAGTTTGTTAATCCAGATGGGCCTCAATATAAACAATATTTCTAGCAGTGAATTAGTCTAAAATGTTAACTCTTAGCAATGGTAAGGTCATGTATGTGATGTAGGACTTCTGTGAATGAATGATAATCATGTATAATCTATGATCAGCATATAAACTTATGTAAGGATAAAAATAAAAAAAACAAAATAGCAGTTTTGTTGAGTGTTAAGATCTTTCATCCTGGACTAACTGCCACATGTACGTATAATCATAATTTTTAGCAAATTAAAAATGAGCATTTTTGAGTTTTGCCAAACAAATTTAATATATCTTATTTATTTTATATGACTGGCATTGACAGTTAGTACATAGTCTAGATTAAAAGCGTCCTTTATATGTATGGTGAGAAAATGTTTAATTTCTGAGTGGTTATAGTTAGTAATAATTAATCAAAGAGACGTTCAAGCAGCCCCAAGTAAGCATGTCATCCTTTAACAAACTTTACATTGATTCACTTTATTGTGCATTTTCACTTTTCAAAGCTTCATCACATGCTAAGTACCGAGCCACTTAAACTTGAGACAACAATGACAATGATAGACAACAGCTCCAAATGTCCTTTCAGCACCTCTAGAAATACATAAGTCCATGGTTGGCAAAAAAGATTTTTTCCCCCATTCAAGCTGTTAATGGATGGCAAGGTTGCCCTAAAAAGACTAGTGTTTTACAGGATTCAAATACAACATTGGCCTATAAACATTTTGTAAATGGACTACGGTATAACATAAATCATACAAACTAAAGGAAAAAATACAACATAAATGGACTTATTAAGGTGTGCCTTGGCATATAGTTGTTCAAAGCATCAAAGTTGAACCTGAAGTGAAATTAGTTTAAATGAATATAATTTGACATGCAAACAGGATGTCATATGTCCAAATAATCCTTTAAGGTAGGTCAGATTTGACTGCTGGGGCACAATTTGTCAAACCCTGCCATAAATAAAACTACAGCTTAATTTGTATATATGGAAACTACTTCTTCAGTTTTAGCCACCCATCTTTCCAATGCAACTGACATAAAAGTGTGGTTCCTTTCTAACAGAAAGTAACAGAGTTTCCTTAATAGAAGTATCCTTATGCTTTAGTATAATGGCTATCTCATTTATATTTTCTGTTGCCCTTAAACCTATGTTTAATCAAAAATCCATTAACTCCTGTGTACCATCAGTATGTGTTTTTCAGTGGCTGGTTTCTCTTGCATTCTCTGACAGGAACCTGTAAGGAAGCTCTCCAGCAGTGATGTCTAAGACACCAAAATCTTCTTCCAGAACTCACTCACGCTCAGCCTCCAGGTCGAGATCAGGTTCTGACTCCCGCTCCTACTCCAGGTCTCGAAGCAGCTCACAGTCTCGTTCGAGGAAGCACCGTTATCGGTAACTTCCTGCTCAAACATACCAAAAAGCCTGTGGTTTGGGATTGTAGCCTTTACAGATAACAAATTGTTATGCACAAATACTCACACAGATGGTCCTTAATGTTGGTTTTAAATTGAGCAAATAAGTTATAGTATCAGGTTCAGGTTTCAAGCCGCAGTTTCAATGAACAATAAAAACTGAGAGCACAGTACATTTACATGAAACAAATGAATGGGTTTTTTCTTCCTGCTTACATGCTTTAAATAACAGTTGAAGATTTTGCTCAAGGTATTTATTTACAGAAGTGAATACTGTGGTTCAGTGCATTATAAAACATAAGACGGGGTAGCAAGCCATTTAACTGAAGGGCTTCAGTGCTTTCTAGTCTTGTAGTATCTGTTGTGAAAAGAATAATCAGCTCCCCATTTCGAAATAGTTGTCCCTTGAGAATTGATTTGAACATTTAAAAATAACCTCAAGAGCTCAGTGCCTTAGAAAGTACTCCATGAATGTTTCAACTTTGCAATGGATGTTCTGAAGAATACAGAGAAAGAACAGAGGTCATATGCAAAGCTGATGTGTAATTTCTCTTGAATGACATATTCCATAGTAAAAACAAAATCATGTTGTAGAAGAGCTACCTCTCAGACCAGGCCACCTTATGTATAAGGTTGACCAAATGGCCCAAATAACTTACTTCAACTGTGGAAAAGTCAGATTTAGCTTAAATCACAGAATATTAGCTTACTGTGATTTTGAGTTTGAATAGGATAATTTCCAGATTTCTCTCTAGCTTCTTTATTATACTATGAATATAAATAGATCTGTTTTGCCTTTTCCAAAATGCACAACAAGGTGGTGGTGCCACATAATTCTTTGCAGATTTGTGTGCCGTGTTGTTCAATTTGTATTAAAAAAAAATAAATAAAAAATAAATAAAAATAAATAAAAAGAAAGAAAGAAAAGAAAAGAAAAAAGAGATAATTTCAATAATTGAAGGATGCAGAGCCAATACTTTGTGATTTAGTTCGAGATTTACTTTACTTAGATATATTTATTGGCCTTTAGTGATACAGTAAAGTCAAAATCTAAAATCTTCCATTTTCTAAGAAATCTCTAGAGTCTGAAATGCCCAAAGCTTTTATCCTCAGTATATAGGCATATGAATTGTATCAGTCTGTTAAATTCACTCAAGAACTGAATCAAATTCACATTGTTTTTAAATATAAAAAGGACGTCTTATATTTATACCCTTAGCTGTATTTTCTGGGTAAGAATAGTGTGGCGTAACTGGCAGTCAAAAAACCTCCTCCTGCTTGGCAGTATAAGAGTGGAAATCTTTCCCAGATGACCCATGTGACTGACTCTTTCCATACACACTCAGCACAAGAGATGCAGAACCTCTCTCACTCTCACTCATAAGAGTGTAGTGCTGCTCTGAGTATCTCTTTTCTCTTTATTCCAATGAAAAAGCTCACTGGGTGAGTACAAATGTGCATTAAAATGATTAACAAGACTAATTACAGGCGGTTAATGAACCAAATTAACTTGCAGCTAAAGAATTGTTATTGTGTTGTGCATATATGCTTTGCATCTGCTTAAAAAGCTAATTTCTAACAAATTAAAATAGGAGTTAAAATTAATTTCCGTTTCATTACATTGTTGTTCAAAATCAATTGCAAACATTAGATGAGTGGCGTGTGAGTAAAGAAAGCACATGGAAACATGGTGATTCAGATTCAGACGTTTCAGGGGGTAAAAATAAAAAATAAGTGAAAAAATGAGTGCTTGGAAGCAAAACATCACAACTTCTTTATACTTTTTGCCTTGTGTGTTTTACATTTTTAGCTTCAGATTGTACCAGTGCTGCTGGAAAAGTAATTTATGGGAATGAATATAATAATTGTTTCTGGCGTTTCTGTGATTCGAATACAGATTACATTCTGCATATGCTCCATGCTCAAATAAGTTTTCATATTTGAATGTGCACATAATCATGGGGAAATATTTGTATTTATGAGAATTCTGCAGGCAGCTTAGTTAATGCAGTTTAGTAGCTATTTATCTATGAATTAGTTTGTGAAAGGAAATACAGCAACAGAGAAAAATGTGACCAGTGTTTGCATTTTGGGTTATGTGGTGCGCTAGGGCCACCTTGTGAACAAAATACTCCCTGCAGCTACAACTCTATAATAAAACTGATGCTGAATTTAAGTCATGTAAACAATTTCCATTACAATAATTTACTTGATTTTATAGAAGACACAATTCTAAATGTGTGGCAGTGGTAGCTCAGTGGTTAAGACAGTGGGCTACTGATCAGAAGGTCATGAGTTCAAATCCCTGCAACGCCCAGCTGCCACTGTTGGACCCTTGAGCAAGGCCCTTAACCCTCAGATGTATAAATGAAATAAAAAGTTGCTCTGGATTAGGGCATCTGCCAAATGCTGTAAATGTAACTCATAAATTGGAGTGGCTAGCTTTTTATGACCTAAATTGTTCTGTGTGCGCATCAATCCCTTCTTGAAATATTAATGTGTATGCAAATTTGGGCCAACTACATACTCAATCAAGCTGTGTTCTTGTTATCTTCAAGCTCTAGATCTCGCTCTCGGTCCAGATCCCATTCGCCATTCCAGAACCGGGGACGGAAACATCCACAGGAATATCAGAACCATCGGGAGTTCAGAGGTTACCACAGAGGCTTCCGGAGGCCTTATTACTTCCGGGGAAGAGGGCGAGGCTTCTTCCGTGGCCGCTTTCAGCGTGGTGGGGGCGGATACAATAACTACAATAACTATAGATCAAACAACTGGCAACACTTTAGCCAGTATCCACAGCAAAAGCAACAGAAACAGCAGAAACAGCAGCAGACACAGCAACAGCAACAGCAACAGCAAAAGCAGCATTCTCACAGCCCAAAGAGGGGGCGCTCTCGCACCCCCAAGAAACGTTCAAGCAGCCCGCAGTCCCAAAGTCATTCACACCGCTCTGACAGATCTTCATCACTGCATTCACACCACTCATCTTCCTCCAGCTCATCCAGACAGATAACTGCGTCTGTTAAGCAGAATTGTAAGGCAGGAATAGAGATTCTGTCTGCACCCAAGGACAGCCAGAAAGCTGGAGATGGAGATGCAACACTGTCAGTGCAAGGAGGGCACCACCCAGAGGTTGGAAGAAGTACAAGTGGAGAAAAGGCCCCTAAAACATGGCTGTTTGCAATAAATCATGACAGTAGCCCAAAGAGGGTCAGTCCACATATTCACTCTGCTGTCAGTGCTGCCCAGGACAATCCAGCCTCCAGTGAATCAGGTCCTGTGCCTGGAAATTCAGGAGCAACCAGCAATGGTGCCACCTACAGCCAGACTGTTGCTTCTACTCCCTCTAATAGTAGCCCTCAAAAGAAAAGTCCGACAACAGTTTTCTCAGGCTTTGGGCTTTTTTCAAATGCTGACCAGGAAGAGGATACAGTTGCCATCTCTATAGCTTTTAAAAAGTAAGCTAGTTACATGGCACATAATTTGATCTTATGTTGTTTGTACTTGTAAGTTAGGTGTTGTGGGTACAGAGATTTTAGCTGAGTTGATTACCCAGGGAGAATGATTCAGTCAGAGATTCAGCCATATATGGCAGCTTCATGTACTATTTCTACCAAACTGATACATTGGTCAGAAGAATTCTTGAACCTGCAATTTGGTCAGATTATAAACTGAAATAACCCATTACAAACCCTTTGTGGGGAAAAAGCAGTTGCCACTGTTGGATATGGATTTTAGGAGAACAGTCATGCATTTAAATGATACTTTAACGGTAAAACAACAAATTGGAAGTTTCTGAGAAAGTCCTCTGAGAAATTCACAAAAATCGCAAAAACAAACATTCCCAGAAATCCAGTCATAAATTTTTATGAATGTTTTGCAGGGAAGCTCATATCATATTTGGGTAAGATGGTTAATCCTAGTATACAATAGTTATAATGTGAATAAGGTATTTATTTTACAATTATATGGCCTCAAATTTGAAAAGTCTGATGTAGAAATTAGCTATAATTATTTTAAACATACATGACAAGTATATAATTCCCAGAGACTTCCTTTCTGGAGTCCTTTAATGTTTTTTTTCTTTTTATAGTTACTGTTTTGTGACATTCATAATTAACTGCCAAAGTCTCTTTCTTTTGCTTCTCAGATTCTTAGAGGAGCAGAAGAATAAAAAGCAGGCTCTTGCAGATAAAACCATGGAGAATATGGCAGACAATGGAAACACATTTCCTGAAAATAGAAATAGCAAATGTGAAGGCACCTTTGATCGGTCATCTGGTCCAAGACTCTCCAGGCCTGCAGAACAAAACAACAAAAAGGAGAGTGAAAAGTACAAATACGTAGACAGTTTCAAGGGGAGCACATCATCCAATAGTTTCAGGCCTGCAATCCTCTCTGAAGATGGGGAGGAGGAAGAAGGTGAGGACACTGAACCCCATTTACAGATGAAGGTTGTGGAGAATGAAGTTCCTAACCATAAAAGCAAAGTTGCAATGTCGGCTCGTGAACTGTTTGAGGAACATTTGAGGAGGTTGGATGACAGAGCATGGGATGATGAGCTTGAGGCCTTTCTGATAAACCGAGAGAAGGAGAGGGCTGCAAGCATTCTATCTGCTCTGTCTAAGAGGGAAAAGTTTGCACGTAAGTTTGAGGACCTTTCCCCCGAAAGACCCTCAAAGGTGAAACGAAAGGACAAAATGACATTGAGTCCCTCTCCCACATACAAGGCTCCTTCACGAAGGAGCTCTGAGACCCAAGAACAAGATGTGTTCATGAATGTGGGTGATGAATCCTCACCCAGGGCTTCAGGGAAAAGGGAAAGAGAGTTTAGTCGGAGGATGGATTCCCTTGGTGAAGATCTGGCAAGGTAAATAATTCCCTATTTTTATAGTGCTTTTCTACTGGATGCATGGCATAGCATGGCCAATAAATTAAGCATGATCTCACATTGCTATTACTTCCATTACTAAGTCAGCCAATACCATAACTAGATACCCATTTGCATTTGGTTACCCTTACTGCCCGGCATACCAAACAATGATATATGGGTGGAGTTTGAATCAGTGAAGACCACTGATAAATGCAATGGTCACAGAATTATCCTGATTAACGTTCTTTGGCTAGAATCACTGCACAGTAATCTTTAGCAGTATAATTACTGTAAATTTTTTTCTCTTCTCAAATGTCTGGGTTTGTTTTTCCCATATTTGGAAGGTATTTTCACAACTTTATCATAGAATTTAATGCTTCACAGTTATTAGTTATTTACAGACATTATGTTTTCACTGATATTCTGCTTGATTTCTTATATGCGATCCATGTAAAATCTTCAAGTAAGGCCAATCGCAAATGGCTTTATATGCACTGTTTATATACACTGTTTATATGTATATATTCTCACCACATAGGGTAAACATCCCATTATAGCACTACTTGGTGACATCTCCACAATACCAATACCTAAACATCTTTCACAGATCTTTCACATTAATATTGCTAACTATTGCCAAATTGAACCTATTTTGTAACAGGAAAGACAGAACCAAAATATCCATAAAACCCTACAAAATGCATAAATAATATTAGTTCCTTTGAGGAAACTTAGCCTCCCTTTTTACAATACTGTACTTTGAGCTAATCCTTCTATCCATGCTGAAGCATAGCTTTTGATTTCTAACTTACTATATCGATTGATTTCTATACTATAGTATTTTTTTTTATAACTTCTAATCATGTAATGAAATGTACAGCCTCCAATCCCTGTTGTTGCAATTCTGTGATGATTCCCATTTTTATTTCTGTCTGTGTATTTGTTCCTGAATTTTTTGTTTTGCTTTTGGGTGTAACATTGTGGAAAAGGAATAGAAGGGGAGAAGGAGGAATACATTTTTTTTTTTTTTTTTAAGTATGAATTCAAGTACATGTTAAGTATGAGTACAGATTAAGTATGAGTACAAGTACGTGTTGTACTGATATCAATACTGCTGCAGAATGATTAATTAATTAAGAATATCCTAGACCATTTAATTTAGCGCTGTTTATGCTTCCCCACTATAAATAGTGATCATGAAAAGCGCATTAAGGCTACTAGGCTCACTCTGTTTTCCTTTGATTGCCAATATTAATCATGTCCAGATTGCTGTCATTTCAAGTTGTCTGTTCATTAGCACAACAGTGTACACTAGGCTTACATCACATAGTATCATGTGGTATCGGATGTTGGAATCAGAGCATTTTTTTAGCAGTAAGATTATGAATAAACTTGCACATTATCAGACTGATACCCAATACCTGTATCAATGTATTGAAGTATCCCTAGCTAATCATATTGCAGGGAAGATTTAATATGATAGATTTGAACAGATATTGACAATATCAATAGATAAGACAAACCTGATATTCAATAATTTTTGCTCACTCCTAAACATTTTGCAGAACAGTGAAGACTTGTGTGAATAACTCAATTACCAAAGAAACCTAAGTGCACATACAGAAAGTATTTTTCTGTTGACAGAAATGACCGTTCATCATTCAACTTGTTTTCACCTTTTCTTTCATCATGATGAGACACTGCAGTGTGTTCAAATACTTAAATATTTTTCCAAAATGCAATGCACAGCAATGATCTTCTGGAAAAAATAAATGGTGAAATTCTGCTGTCACATTTGGTTTGTACAGCATGTTTAGTCTTACTGCATATGTCGTTTTTTGTCTATTTGTTCTTTGTACTTTGAAGAGAAATTATGCACTGTTTACTAATTGTTGTTTATGTCTTGCAGATCCTCTGTTTTGTCTAATGATTGGAGGAATACTATGGATCTTGTGCATTGCGATAAAAAGGGACTTCACCACCGTTGGTGTAATAATTTATGCAGGAGCCCAAAAGAGCTGTTTGCACAGCATGTCATTTCAATTGTCCATTATGTCACAGGTGATTAAAATCTCTATGATATAATGAACACTGCGGTTATGGTTGTCAGATTCCATCTTTAACAATGCATTGTTTTATATGTGGTTCAAGAGATAAATAAGAACTCTTCTTAACTCTTCAATGGAGTTGATGGGTGATGCAAAAAAAAGTTTCAGCAAACTATAATTTATTTGAACTGTACTATTTAAACTATACTCATCCCCATATCTACAGCCAAGTGTCAGTTATTTAAAGTGCAATCATATTCAGTCAGATCTGAACAAATAGTTTAACAAAAAATGTGCAGATTATAGAAGGTCAGTGGCTATTGCGATACTGGGATTCTGTTATACTGTGACTTGATATGTCACTTTATTTCAAAACTCATATGGAAACTCATAAGGAATCATCTGTATTGTGCAAGTGGTATATATATATTTTTAATAACAATAATTATTATTGTGTGTGGTTTAGTTGTGTCAGTGTTCATATATATTTGATCAAACATTGGATACAAATTGATTATTATCATTAACCAAATACATCTATCTCCCATAGAGCAACATTTCTCTTCTTCTGGAATGACTTTAAGTGATCGGTTTACCATGTACCAAAGACTAGCAGCTGAGAAAGAAATCATGAAGACAAGAAAGAGTCCAGAGATACACAGGTACCGAAAATTCTTCCCTTCTAAATTGATTAACCCCTTCTTGGTTAATCAATTTAACTTTATAATGAGAAATTGCAGTAGCCTAATCTTTAGGATCTTTATCCCACATGAGCCTAGATGTTCGTAAAAATTCCCAAATTCTTTCTTTCTTTGACCTTTTTTCACAGGAGAATTGATGTTTCTCCAAGTGCTTTTATGAGGCACTCATTCCTGTTTGATGAGTTGAAAGGGTCCGGGGAGAGCAGCTCCAAGGTGACAGAAAATTTTGAAATATGCCATGTTTTGGAAAAGAATGCTGCAAGAGTGAGCCAGCCAGAGCATCTTTAGCACACACACACCCCCCCTCTAAGCCCCTGCTTTTCTCTTGCAAGACAGACGTAAGCTCACTGCTAAATGAAAGTGAGATGTGAAAACGGGCACATTCAGTTAATTGTGTTGTAAATTTCCCCACAACATTTGATGGTTATGATTTACTGTGGGTACAAGCCTTCCTAAGCAGTCATAAATGGAAGTGACCAGTTGCTCCCATGGCAAAGCCATTCAAGAGACTCTTATCAAACATCATAGTAAGTATTCTTCTTCAAAGCCTGAACAGAGCAAAACAAGCCAAAACTTGCCCATACTGAAAGTATTGTGATGTGGCAATTTGATCTTTCTCAATCTGCGAATGCTTGTTCTCTATAATGTTTCAAAACTGTTTAGCTGTGGAAGGAGTCCTGAATTGAAGATGAAGCCTTTAAGGTCCTGATGGCTTTAATCTTTTTAAAGATGAATGATCTTTTTTCTAAAGATGAATGAACGTTCTCTGTTAGTGCAAAAAGGGGTTTCAAGTGTGCTGTTAAACCTGAGGAAAATTCACTTAGTTTGGTCCATTTGCATGATTAAATCATTTGTGGAGTCTTGTGTCTCTGTCCCTTCCCTTATAATTTTGAAGGACGCCACTAGAATACACCACTAATCTTTAGTCTGGCCACAACGTTTTTTTGTCTCCTCAACACAGGCTGAAGTTAAGCAGTTTAAAGGAGATGCAATGGATCTTCCGATGAATGTTGAGCAGCATAAAAAATATTTAAGCAGAGAGACAAATGTGAAACAGGAAGAGCAAGGGGAATTAGGGCAATCTCCTGAATCAAGCATAGAAAGCTCAACTGAGAAATCATCCAAACGCCACAAAAAATCAAAGTAAGTTCTATAGCATTATGTATCATATGTACAGTACTGTGCAAATGTTTTAGGTACATGCAAAAAAATGTAGAGCAAAGATGCCTTCAAAATAATGAAATTAAATGGTTCTACATTAAAAAAAAAAAAAATACCGTAAAGAGCAGTAAACAGTAGTAAATGAAACAAAGTCAATATTTGGTGTGACAAATAAATTCAAATAAAAATAGTAGTCTCTGGAACAATTAGTGCAGTTTTATAAGGAAATGAGCTGGTAAGTTTTATTGAGCATCTTGCAGAACCAGACACAGTTCTTCTGGACACTTTGACTTTCACAGTCGCTTCTTATTTCTGTAGAAACCCAGCAGGCTTCATTGTGTTTTTTGTCTGAAAAGTGTCTCTTACATAACATTCTGCTTTCTTTAATGACATACAAACATTTTTCTGTAACATTTAATTTTGTGCTAAAAAACTAATGTTTGGGAATCTAAAATGTTTTTGTACTGACTTGATAATGTAGAAGTCATAAAATAAAAAAATTATAACAAAGTTTGTACTAAAACAATTGTTTGCCTAAAACTTTTGCACAGTACTGTAAAAAAGTTTTATATATACAGTGGGTATAGAAAAGAATCACCCCCTTTAAAATAATCACATTTTGTTGCTTTTCAGCCAGAAATAAGGACGGACACAGTTTTTATAACAACGTTTGTACTAAAAAAAGAAAAAAAGCCTTTGCACAGTACTGTATAAGACACTGAGGAATATTGCCCAAGCATGATCATTAAGAATATTGGATTACTTCCCAATTAAAATTGTAGCCATATGATTATATTAATTAACATTATATACACCTTGCCTTTAAATATTCATCAAACATATCTCTTCTCTAGAAAGAGAGATTTTTCTGCTTCTTTTTCCAGATTATTGTTTGCACTTGTGCTTGTTGCTAATTCCATTAAGCAGAGACCAGCTATTTCAGCCAAATGCTTTTATTTTATCTCCTAGAAAAAGCAAGAAAAAACGAGAACGTTCTCATTCCTCCTCCTCCTCTTCCTTTGTTCATGATGAGGAGACAGAGTCTACAGAGAAAAGCTCGGCCCAGCTGCAGGTCAGAGAATGTGTTGGATCCACAGAGACGGGACAGGCACATGGAAAATTTGTAAGCCTTGATTAATGTTATAACTTTCTTCATGAGCATACTGTAATGTATTTATGTTATTTGGTGACCTAAATTGGCTACATAAATGCACTATATGGGCAGAAGTATGTGGACACCTGACCATCACAGCCACATGTGCTTGCTGAATATCCCATTCCAGATTTAGCCCCCCTTTTGCTGTTTTGGGAAGGCTTTCCACTAGATTTTGGAACATAACTGTGGGGATTTGCCTATTCAGCCACTGATGTTGGGTGAGAAGGCCTGGGGTACAGTTGGCATACCACTTTATCCCAAAAGTGTTCAGTGGGTTTGAGGTTAGAGCTCTGTGCAGACCACTTAAGTTCTTTCACACCAACCTTGGCAAACAATGTCTTTATGGACCTTGCTTTGTGCACAGGGACATTGTCATGCTGTGCTTCCAACTTTGTGGAAACAGTTTGGGAGAGACCCACATATGGGTGCAATGATCAGTTATCTACAAACTTTTGGCCATATAATGTACTTAAGTCATATTGCATGAGCAAGAATATGGTACTGAATATCGACATGATTGCGAGTGTGATATTGCTTTTATACTGCAGTTCTCTAATAAAGAAATTAATATTGAGTAAGTGACATTGCAGACACAATATAGCCAAATGTTCTGTTTATTTTTGCTGCACTAGTCGAAATAGATGGAAATAGGAGTCATGACTCCTGATGATGTCTGGAACACTACTGCAGTAACTGTTTCAAACTATTTTGCATGGTGAACATAGACAAGCAGTGTGATACCCACAGTGAAATGTACCAGTGCAGTTATAGTAAATATAAACCCTTTTGGAATGTTGCTTGACCAATCATATTAGTAGACTGGAACTAACTGTTATATAATATACAAAAAATAGTATAAAATATATATAGTATAGTATATATATAAAAAACTATCATTTATATAGTATAAAAAATAATTATCTGTATTTAGACCTGTGTTATGTGAATGCTTATATGCTTCTCTGCGTGGGCAGTTGTTTTAAATGACCTGTTTTCAGTGCACACCTTCAAGGTTGACAAAATGTTCTTCAGCGCATGAGTTTCTTAATTGTGTCTGGAAAACAATTACTTGCTTTTAAGCCCTGCCAAAAGTTCAAAGTCTAAACACCAAATCCAAGTAAGAAATAACTGAGACACACCTCTGTTTTGGGCAAAATTACACGCAAAATTATCAGAACAGTGTTTACAGTTTTTCACAATTGCTAACAAGCATTAATAACTACCATGTTTATATCTCTTTCTGTAAAAAACAATGCTTTGTACATCAGTTTCTTCCTTGACCAAAATGCACTACAGCTATTAAAACACCATAAACATGTCTCAAAACTGTTTACTTCTCTTCTAACAAGACCATTTTTTGTCAAAAAGCACACAGTGGCCAAAAAACATTAACAACTGATGTCAGTACAGTAGATGCACTATATAGCATGCATTGATGTAGCACATATTATTTTCTTGAATATGTTTTGTATTGTAATAGTTGATTGTCCCTAGAAGCTATTTTTAAAACTTTCAATTGCAAACAGAATGGCACAGTAATTGTGCAGAATAGGTCATATATAATAGAAAGCTACAAAAAACAAATTACAGTATGTTCATAGGTAAATTGTATGTGCGCAATTTTGAAATGAACTGCTCACTATGCACACTTAACTTTGTACTTACAGTATTGACACTACTGTGTATTTTGCAGCAGTTCCGAATACGAGGTAGGGGTTGGAACAGAGCAAATTGCCATGGAAATGATAGAAAGTGCAATAGCAATGCTCATGTTCCAGGCCATTCCAACAACATGGACTGGGATTCAGAGCAAATGGCCAAAAGCAAGAAATATTACTTGGTATGTTATGATCTCTTTATTAACTTCAGTGAAACACTTCTTTTTCCCCACCGTGAATCCTCCAGAGACCATCATTTCTACAGGGTCCTTACTTGCTCTGGCAGTTATGGAAGTTAAAGAATTTACATTTATTATAAAAGTATATATTTTCTATAAAACTCTAACACTGTCTGTATCCAAAAAGCATAACAAATTAAAATACTATAAAGAGACATGTTTCACTTAATGAGTACTTAATGACAGCCTAACTTGGTACAGGGAGTACATTGTAAAAGTTGAGCGGTTTGTTGGAGAAAAGCTTTGTTTGAATCACACTGAAAAACAAATTCAACAGCTAAGCCTAATATATGAACAAACAAAGGTATAATCAACCTAATTACTATTAATATGACAGTGGGGTTTGCAGTTAGCTCTTTATATAACATAATTTCTATACAATCTAATGAAATCATCCTTCCTCTTAAGAAGTCCTACACATTTCAAATAAGAGCAGGTTGGACATATCCTATTAATGGATTATATGAATATTAGAGACCTTATTGTTCATTTCTGCAGTTTGCTAAAAATGTTGGGTATTTCCATATACCTGTCAATGCTAACCACTGCTAGTTAATAATGCTAGTATTAGCTAACCAGTGATACTCTAATAAAAAAAACATTAGGTTTTGAATGTAACCCTTTTTTAGTGTCTTAAAAAGTGTAAAGGCCCCAACGGGCTTAAATTACTAACTTTACATTTTCATTTCCAAAGAAAAAATATCATTTTTAGTCAAAACCGAATAAATAAACAAACAAACAAACAAATAAATAAATAAAATTTTATTAAAATAAGTTTATTTTATATAACGCCTTTCTGAGACCCAGGAATTATTTATCTCCATTATAACTGTATAAATATACTCCCAATCATCATGTGCAAAAAAGTTATTAAAAATGACCCTGACAGGCATTTTCCCACATTTTACCTCTAAATTACTATGATGTTTATACATGTTCTATAAACCCACTACACTATTTAGAATTACTATTACTTATGTCCTAGTGTTTCAATATTTAATATTTACTCATTTCCATAATTTAAAGCAATATATTTACAACCAGTATTGAGCATAACAAATTTTTGTACTTTATGTTTTGTAGCTGGATGAGAAGGATGTTGAAGGTGAGAGGAAGTGGGTGGATTCCCAAGGGCGTGGCCAGTCTGCCATCCCTCGTGTCAAGGGTCGTTTTATCCTACGGAGGCCCACCATTTCCATCACCACTAATAACTCTAACTGGCGCCATGACAAGTTCAAGGCCAGTGGTGATGATGGTGAACCAGGCAACAGGGACCACAAGGAGCAAAACAGTGCATGAGTCATTGCCTAGGGAGCAGGGGCTAATGAAGATTAACTGGCAGCTTTCCCTCACTGCCTAACCCTGGGTAGGCAGGACTGTCAACCCTATCCTGTGTTGGTGGATGAGACCAGGGAACTGAATCCTCTTACATCAATGTTAGCAGTTGCACTTATCAACAGGGTTGGGATGCTCTAGTACATCTAAGTCTACTTCATAGGAGACCATTAGAAGCCCAGCTATTTCTTTTACTAGGGATATTCTTAACCCATTTTATAAAAGCCTTTAAGCACTTTTTAAGAATTTTTCTGCACCTGTGATTGTTGATTTTCATGCAATAATTCGACAATGATTTTTAAAACATAGTACAATACAATAGGTACCTCCAGACCTGGAGGTGCTGAACTGATTTTGCTTAAATGTAATAATTTGGTGTTGTTTTAAAGTAATCTCTCACTGGACTTGTACCATATACCATACTAGGGTATGATTTTCCATTGGACAGAGGTCTGTTCTGACCTCCCATCATGAACTCTATCATAGATTCATGTCGATCTACTGTGGCAGTAAAAAATTATGCAAATTACCACTGTTTGTCATGTATAATGACCATTTCATTTTCTGCTGTGATGCATATTTTTCATGAGACTAAATTTTTTTCTAAAGATTTTCTCACCATGTTGACTATGTCTCCTTGTCCTTGTATGTCAGTGCTGTGTATTTATAGCTGATTGATTTCTCAGCAGTAAGCTCATTGTTCATGCAATAAATATCTGCAGTACTTTATCAGACCCATATCTAAGTTACTGTGTTGATTCAACTGTGGTGTCCATATTGAAACATTGCTCACATTTAGACCCAGGCTTTCAAACAATTAAGGTTTGAGAAGAAAAAGCATTACTTTCACATATTCAGTCTCACCACAATAAAGGTACATCATATCTTATCACCATGGGATCCACCTATCCACCTAAGCTTGTATCTTGACTGACATTGTAGAAATCTAATCTGTGATGTGTATTGTAGACTTACCCAGCCAACAGCTACAATCTTTTCCTTCTATGTACCTTTCTGGATTGGCTTCCCAAAGGACAATGACATGCCGGTGACTCAGTGGCCAATTTTTAGCAGTACAGTTCATAAATGTCCTCATAACCAGAATAAATATACTGTACAGCTTGACAAAGCAAGGTTTCAGAAACTATTGAAAAGAAGCTTTCAGCACAT
The DNA here is from genome assembly GCA_023630585.1 of Cranoglanis bouderius. Taxonomy (NCBI): domain Eukaryota; kingdom Metazoa; phylum Chordata; class Actinopteri; order Siluriformes; family Cranoglanididae; genus Cranoglanis; species Cranoglanis bouderius. Next base: position 18,061,890 of record CM042564.1, read on the forward strand.
GAAAATAGCTTGAATGATGATAGACATATACAATTTGGCACAAAGTGGTGAGCCATGACCCATCCTTGCTTGCAAAAACTGATCTTTTGTTGGATGCTCCTTTTATGCCCAATCCTGATACCCTCCCCTGTTACCAATTAACCTGATCCTTCAAAATAGTGTTACTTGAATATTCTATCAACTTTTCAGTCTTATTTTGACTCTGTCCCAACTTTTTTTGAGTGTGTTGAAGGCATCAAATTCTACATTTGTTTATATTTACAAAATACAATTAACTTGGTCAGTGAAAACATTGAATATATTTTCTTTGTACTTTTGTCAGTTAATTAAAGTTTCAAGCGACTTGACAAATCACAGATTTTTGCTTTTTTTTTTTTTTTTTTTTTTTGCATTTTAGAAAAAATCCCTACTTTTCTGGAAATGGGGGTAGTACTTCATACATTCATTCCAACAGAAACCTGTTACACCTGTTTGTCTCTGTTCCTTAATCTCTCTCTCTCTCTCTCTCTCTCTCTCTCTCTCTCTTTCTCTCTCTCTCCCTTCTGCATATACACATACAGAATCACGTCTTCTAGCTTGTCATGACTAGCTAGGAAGACTGCCTCAGAGTTAATATTTGACTAAAGAAAGGAGGACTGAGGCTGCTGTTGGTGTGTTTGTGTATCTTGTGCTATTGGCACTAGCAATTTGACAACGCACAGAGTTCTGCCAGTTCCAGAGTCTACTGACACTAAACTAGAGGATTGACCAAAACATTTGGTGCAATGGGTAAGTCTCTGCACTTTTATGCATGGAAATATTTAAAAGCTTCTGTTTGAATAGAGTGGTACAGTTTTTTGTATAGGTGATTCATGGACATTGGGTCAGTAAAGAATTTAAGACAGCCAAGGAACAGATTTTGAGGTCATTTTCAGGTTGTTACAGAGGTTGTAGATATTAAGATTGACAGATCGATAGAATTAATAGATTGATAGAAGATGAAGAGTTCTACTTTTTTAGTATATGCCAATATTATTAGAACAGAACTGATCAATTATATGTTATCATATGGAAATATAAGCCTTGATATAATGTAAATGAATGAAAACATGAAATCAATGTAATGAAAATCTGTCTCTGTGTTCAGGTAAGGTTGTGTTGAGGTAATTTAGGTAAATACACTTAGTTGGACAATTTTCAGTTTTCCTTGTCGGTTTTGTCAAAATAACCAAACTATAAATAATAACCAATGAAATAATACTGTGTACACACAGCAGTTAGCTGCCTTGGACATAACATAAACATTTGAAATGAAAGCATTTCTCTATAAAGTAGTGTGAAACTTAATTTCATTTTTTTTTTAAATTACCACCATTATGCCACACAATGATTTGGAGTTTCATAATATTATGGTACCAGGACTCAGGATCTCTAGCTGTTCATATAAACCTATTTACGTCCTAAATATTCCCACTGTCGGAATACTTCAGCCCAAAATTATCTTTAATTAAAAAAAGAAAAAAGAAAAAAAAGCCCTTAGATTTGTTTGTGAGTAGATAACTTCTAAGTGAAAACTTTTAGTTCTGTCCTGTTGAGGTAAAACACACAAAAGTATGATGAGATTGTTGACTTTGTCCTAACTGCTTCCCAACTTTCCCCTCTCCAGGTGACTCTATAAGAGTAGATATTTCCCTATAATGACTTCAATTAATAAAATGGCAGCAGATAAGACACTTGCTATATTGTAGAGCTGAGTTATGTATATAAAAACTACCTGTAAAGTCTTTTCAGTAAAGACTACAGCTAGTGCAGTCAACTCCTGAGTGAAACTCTGAGAGTGAAACCTGGATTTACATGCCACATACCACATACCTTCTGGCCTGTTGAAACACATTGCTGTGCAAGCTAACTAGTAACTTGTTTGACACAGACAGATTTGATTTGTCTGAAGGCATAATAAGATAACATTATTTAATACACTGGCTCACAGGCTACAACTGAAAAACAATCATGACTGAGGCAATAACTAAAAAAAAAATACTACATTATTTTTAACACCACAGCAATTATGGCAAAGGCATCAGCACTGAATATGACACTGAAATGAGCTTTAGCAACATGCAAATTTAAGTTGTTAATACCACCATTGATATGCTGATGGTAAAAACTCTATGCCCTTGTCTATGTCAGAGGTACTGGTTCTGTTAGACTTTGAGGGAACGATGGGGGATGAGATAACAGTGTGTGCGGGCGATGTGGTGAAGAATGTGACGGTGTCCAGTGAGGAGGGCTGGCTGGAAGGAGAGCTCAGGGGAAAGAGAGGCATCTTCCCTGCTAACTTTGTCAAGGTCTGATCTGTTTTCTTTTGTGTCATTGAAATTTTAAAGTTACAGACTCTTTTTGAGTCCTTCCTTGCTAACTTTGAATTTCTGCCAATACAGGAGGTGCCTATTTACTTGAAAGGAGACAGTAAGAGGGAGCCACGAAGCATGAGAAAATGTACGTACTTTTTACAGTACCTTTTCCTGTATAGCCACAACAAAACACTTAAGCATTTAGTAGGTCAAAACTGTATGCCCTGACAGCATGATAAACAGGTTTCCAACCAAGCACTTAGACTGCATCCTATGACAACAGCCAAATAAGTGTTATTTATAAGTGCACAAACTGTTCTATAAATAAAGTATTAAAATGCCATGTGACAAGCTATTTGAGTTTTCTATTTGCTTGACAGAATGTTGGGTTTCTCTAGCAGGTTATAATTTCTCTGGTTATTTATCATTCCAGCAAAGATGATGAAGGAGCAGTGCAGGAAATGCGAAGTGACTTATGCCTACACACCATTGCACCAAGACGAGCTTGAGCTAGTTATTGGAGAGACTATAGAGATCATCAGAGAGGTTGTGTCCAACATGCTTCTCACAAACATCATATTTAGTAATGTCCTATAGCAAATAATTATTCATAATTCTTTAGTTTACTCATTTATTATCTCTTGCAGTCTATCTATCACATAAATTAGCAATGTGATTGCACATAATCAACTCACTAAATAACTGCTCAAAACAAATAACAAATCGGCGTCTGTATTGTTTCATTTATTCTTCTATTCGTCTATTCACACTTTATCCTGGTCGGGATCATGGTGGATCTGGAGCATCAAGCGCATGAGTCAGGAATTCACATTAGATGGAACACGAGTGTATCGCAGGGGACCATGCACACACACACACACACACACACACACACACACACACACACACACACACACACACACACACACACACACACACACACACCCTACTTAGCGCCAGTGCACCATACAACTACTATTACCACTAGCACCTAACACTGTTTTCGTATGGTGGGAGGAAACTGGAGAAGCCAAAGGAAACCCACTGGGAGAGCATGCGACTCTACACAGTAACCTTAGTACATGATTGAAGCAGGAGCTGTGAGGTAGCAGCATTAGCCGCTGTAGCACTGTTAGCATGTGTAGATGAGATTTGCTGGTACAGTTGAGTAATATTACATAAAGATTAAGTAGTGAGTAATATTACATAAAGATGTTCTAAATCCTAAATCCTAGTGTTTTTAATGGCTTTCCTGCCTTGCTTGTGAATCTGCTCACAGATTGAAGATGGGTGGTGGATGGGGAAAAAAGGTGGAAAAATAGGAGCTTTTCCATCAAACTTCGTGAAAGAAATTTTTGTCTGTCCAAAAGGTATGGTTGTAGTTTTTGACATTATATGCAGTATATCATAATTTGTTATATATTTCAGTCAAATTAATAAAGAAATGTAAGAAGCTGCTACAGTGTGTCTCCCTAAACCAATTTTTATGATATGCAGATGTGAAAAGCAGAGCTAAACTCTCTGAGGCCATCTTCATTAAAGAGGTACAGCACATTGTAACATTGTCCAGAAGAAACGGTGGCACTGAAACAATAACTTAATTGATCAGTCTTTTCTTTACAGGGAGGACAACAGCAGAGAGCAAGTATACGTAAAAAGACAAACGGTAAGTTGATCAGGTACATACACAAAATGCCAGTTAATTTTTTAGATTTTATATAACCCTGTTTGGCCTGTTCTGATGACTTAATCATTAACGCACGAAAAATGTAGCTGTATTGTAATGTGTGCATAGGTGTATTCTGAAAACTGTTGGGTGGTGCCTCCTGGGATTTCCCTAAATTACTGCATACCATTGGGGTGTTAGCTTGAACCATCACACCATCATATTTAGAACTCAGTTGTTATGAACCAGTGCTTCTGGATGATGTTGAATCTCTATCCAATCCAAATGCATGTGCTGGATTATGTCTGCCACCATTTGCTTGGAATGCTTGTATTGACTAACAAGCCATATATTTACAGCAATTAGTTTGATGTACCATCACAATATTGATCAACTTGACACACTAGATATTCCTGTTTTTGTTGTTTGACAGTAAAAGAATGTTGCCAAGTCATGTTCGACTACACAGCCATTTCTGAGGATGAACTAGATCTAAAGAAGGGAGACGTTGTCACCATTATCAACAAGGTCTGATGTCTGAGATAGATTTAATTGATTGCATTACTGTCTTGGCCTGTGAGGCACATGTTCAATTGTCACATTGCTGCCTGCCTCACTTCTTTCTTCCTGTGAGTGGAAGGAACCATTGACTGCTAGTTATAATAAAAATTATAGACATTTCATGTTGTGCTGGTGTGACTTATGTAATAGATTACCAGAGCAGTCAACATTCATTTACATTTATTTATTGCCCAATGTACTCCATCAGTATTGACAACAGTATTGACAATTTCTTCATTCATTTGTGCTTCCTTATTTCCAGAGAAAGTGTGTCTGACTGAGTTTTGCTTTTTACTCTGTTTATCTATGCTGAAGGTCAACGATGATGAGGGATGGTGGGAAGGTGAACTGAATGGCCGAAGGGGCTTCTTCCCTGACAACTTCGTCATGATAATCCCAATGGAAGCTCTCCAAGTGAGTGGGTGGAGAAGTTCTCACGCTAGCACTGTGTCTAAGAATGGGAGTGTATCAACATTGTTAATAAGCTTTTACCAAAGTTTGTAGATTAGTTCAGTTTTTATACTAATTCATTTATACATTACAAGTAAAGTAAAATATAGCATGCCACTTGTTTGTGTTCCCACAGTTAACTTTCTGTGACACTCTGTGATTGCATTTTTTCCTGTTATTTTAAACTTGTTTAATGGGAATGAATCAGAGACATCTGTTATAAGAAAAGCGGAAGTCAGTATGGAAAGAGCATTAAACCAAAATAGTCTCTAAATCCATTTTGTTGTATTTCCCTTGTCAGGAATATAGTCAACCACCACTGAGACGTGGCACAGAAAAGCATCCAGGTAAGACAATTGCCACAGTTCAAAATAGCTGTTCTGGGATCACTTGCTGTCATGGAGGATTTTTTTCTGGAGTTAGATGTTTTCACTAGAAACAAATTTACTTCTCACAGGGTTTGATGTCATTTTATGGCATATAGAGTATATCTTTAATTGTCTAAGACATGTTTACAGTGAGGCAAAACAATTGTAAATAACATGCTTAGAACAGATGTCAGTGTACTTTAGAAAAGTCTTTGCATGCGGTTAGTACTCAGTCTGTGAAAATTAGATTTCACTCAGTGTCAATTGTTATATAATACAATATTAACACATACTGTATATCTTAGTATGATATAACTGCAAAATCAGTTGCTACATAAAATTAGGACAATCTAAACTATACAGAAGAACATAAACATGAATTCAAACATGATCGCTCACTCATTTGTAGGACCTCCAGTTTATACTGTAAATATAAGGGAGTCAAACAATTGTCTTTTTTTGCTTCTGGTAATTTTTGGGTTATCTTTATCTCAATCTTGAACACAATGTTAAGTATGTTCTATGCACTATGCTCTGTAATCATAGTATTGGAGCATATATATATATATATATATATATATATAAAAAGATGCCTATTGTGCACACTAATGCTATTTACAACAACACCTTCAGCATAAATATCAGTTCTGGTCTCTTTAAGACACAATTCAATATTTAGTGTAACCTAATATTTCTTAAGACACCTGACAAACTGGTTTAAACTGGCAGTTTGTTGAAAAAAGGATGTGAAATGCTCATCGATAGCTGACATGACATGTACAGGAAGTGGGTTTTGTTTAACGCCGATAAGCTTACAAAAATTGCTAAGAACACCTGTGACTTCTGAAGTCTGAAGTTTTTCTACTCATTTCATTTGAAAAAGTAGTCCTTCAAAAAGCTCATGCATTATAAACAATGTGTTTACATTAAACTATATTTCAAATCCTCAAAATATTCCCTATTATTATTATTTCTGGAACATGCAACTATAAACAAACCAGCGTTTCCTGCATTCTGAACATCTGAACATCTTTTCTGAAGTAGCTCGCAGCCACCCACAGGATAGCTTCACATACGACAGTTTGACAGGAAGTTGTAAGCTTGTCGGAGGTCATATTATCTGAGTACAGGGGAGAAGAAGGAATCATTTACAGGCATCTTTATGTTTAGAAGGTCAGGGCAGATGCTGGAACCAAGACTTTGATTTCTTTTAGAGGGTATGTACAGTCTGAGTTATAGTACTGTATAGTATTTCTCTAGTTTTATTTCAGTGCTTAGCTCTTACTATTTGAATGTAACTTGGCTAAGACTTCACAACACACAGAAATGGATGGACTGTGCACTGTGCTTCTAAATGGTATTTAAGCTTTGATATTGTATGGATAATTCTAACTAACTCTCCTTATGTAGGAAACTGATGGTGTGAAGTACTTCCATGGCATTATAAAATTATTTTCTGCATTTAACCTGAATGTATGTCTGAGTTAAGGAGTAACAGTAAATGGACTTTACTTTACTTTTGTCTAGTAAACTCATTATTTGACTAGATTTTGCAATAACATGTTGTAAAAAAAAATGTTGCAAGGTTCATGATAATACCACATGGTGTACTGCACTGTTAGATATGACAAAATATAACTTTATCAAGCACCTTTCATATTAACATAGAATTAAAAAGAAATTGAGTAACTCATGTACTGAAACTTTAATTATTCATTACAAGTAAGCTGCAGAGGGGGTCTACTTTAATGTAAGTTTTTAGTATAAAGTCGAAACTAATCATCATCAGTCCAAACCAAGCCAAACTGATTACTGAATTACGGAGCCTATTATTAAACACAGACACATTTCTGTAACTAGTAAACTAGTAAACAGCCACAGTTCTTCTGGAGTCTTTGACTTTCGCACTCGCTTCTTATTTTTGCAGCAAAACCCAGCAGCCTTCATTGTGTTTTTTGTCTGAAAAGTGTCTCTTTCGACATATGCTTCCTTTAATGACATACAAACATTTTTCTGTAACATTTAATTTTGTGCTAGAAAACTAATGTTTGGGAATCTAAAATGTTTTTTGTAATGACTTGATCATGTAGAAGTCATAAAATATCATAACAAAGTTTGTACCAAAATAAATAGGGCTCCTAAACTTTTGCTAAGTATATATATATATATATAAAGATGCCTATTGTGCACACTAATGCTATTTACAACAACACCTTCAGTATAAATATCAGTTCTGGTCTCTTTAAGACACAATTCAATATTTAGTGTAACCTAATATTTCTTAAGACACCTGACAAACTGGTTTAAACTGGCAGTTTGTCGAAAAAAGGATGTGAAATACTCATCGATAGCTGATATATATATATATATATATATATATATATATATATATATATATATATATATATATATATATATATATATATATTATAATAATAATTATAAGTATATTATAATATAATAATTAATGAAATTATTAATATAACTAGCAATAATTAATGGCCCTCAGGTAACATATTTATTAAGGAATCAAGGAATTAACAATGACAAATTAATTGAAGTACTTTTTACTGCTTCATGAGGCATTGTTAGAGTGTGGCTAAAATGCTTACCAGATCACAAATAATTATGAGCACAGTCACAAAGCTTTATGAATGTGGCAAGTGTCACATAGTTTCCTTAAGTAATTTCACCTTTTCGGTCTTCTTTCTTTGCAGAAAAGGTACCAACATTTTTTCTATAGTATTTGAGGAAAATACTGAATACAATTGAACAAAGAATGTTAAATTATCCATTAGCTTCACACAGGCTATCATTAAACCACTACAAATCATTTCAGAGTTAGTCATTTCCCAGGCTATTTCTTTAAAACAACTCATGCGTTTAAACTCCCAGGACCTGTGAGTAGGACCTCCAGTGGCCCCACTCTGGAAATGTTTATTACCCTTGTAACTACAGACATTTCCTATCAGTTTTCTTGTAGTTACTGATTAATTAATAATAGTTATAAGCTTGAAAATGCAAAACCTTAATCATAAGATGGGACTTTCAAGGGTTAAGGTAAATTTAAGCATACACAGCAAACAGTGGGCCACTTCCTTGGTCAGGCACTCTGACATTCCCATGCTATTTGGAGACCTCTTGTACTCACCCCGTCATGGTGAGAATTCTCTAAAACAGTGGTTCTTAATCTTTTTGCGAGCATGACCCACTTTTAAGAATGACAATGTTTTGCGACCCCCAGTTTAAGAACCGCCGCTCTAAAATATTTATTTTTTTGCAGTTTAATGCTGTTTGAAAATATGTGAAACTATCTATGGGATTGATGCTTAATCGTGTTATCATGCAACCTTTTTCACATTAACATGTCTCTTTTGGTAACAGTAAACCAAGCTTCTGGAATGGATAGAAGCAGCATTGAAGCAAACACAAAGACAGAAACCAAAGGTAAGAGAACTTGGCTTGGAAGAAATTTATGCTAGTTTTGATAATTCTATTTAAAGCAAGCAGTGACTATAAAGTTTAAACCTGCCATGTCTACTCATTTATTGCCCATAAAGCCTTGGGATAATTGTCTCCAAATGGATGGATTCATTTTCATTTATTATGTTGAGATACACATACAATACAGATAAATAGCTAAATCTGTCAGTGCACATCTTCAGCATAAGTAAGCAAAAGGGACAGAAATTTAACAGCCATGAGATTGTCTTTTGGCATAAGATCTTTTGCTTCCATTTCACTTAGAAAAGCAACCACATCATTTAAATCTGTGTGCAGATGAGAAGTCAGAAGCCAAAGATCTCAGAAGTGATGTTCCTGGTAAAATAAAGCTGCCTGGTTTGTTCAAAGTCCCACCGCCTCCAGTTAAAGATAAACCACAGAAGGTTGCATCCAAGTAAGTCAACAAACCTAGATTTCCTCTTTGCAGTAGAAACTACATTTGTCCTTTTGGACATGTTATATTTATAAACTGGTAAATACATCAAAACTCCAAGATTTATAGATTTATTTTAGCTTCCTTGACTTGCATTGTCATGGGCTAAATGCCAGGCCTACAGAAGAGCCAAATGGAGTTAACTCGAAACTAAATGAATCTGCAAATAAACATGTATAAGCAGCTTGTTTCCTGTTCAGGATATATGTTCATATACAGTATAATGAGTATCTGTGAGCTCATGTATGCGGTAGAGGGTAGATAGTGCTTTCTTCCAAGTGTGTTGTGATGCCTTGTGACGCAGCATGAGCAGCAGTTTGAAAAGATGTGGCTGGCTGGCTTCACGTGTCCTGGAGGAAGCAGAGGTTAGCCTTCATCCTCCCCAGTTGGTAGTTTTCATATGAAATGGAAGAGGGCTGGTGGGTGGAAATGGCTGGGGGAGAAAATGGGGGAAAAAAGCAATCCAAACATAATGTCAAACAATGTGATTTGAAACAAAGGTTACTAGCACATTTCATTAATAAAACATGTGTTATGGGTGAAGTAACCCCCAAACTATTTTGCCACATGTAAAATAGATCATGCATACAATTTTCAGAATAGTCCAATGCCTCAGCTGTTGAACAGATATTGAGTAATAAAAATACAATGGAATACAATACAATTACAGAGAACCCACAAAGCACAAAGTCCTTTGTCTTGAAGGTTCTCCAGTGACAGCAAACTTGAGACTCCTTCCATAAAGGTTAAATGAATATATACTTGCAGAAAGCTTCTTAATATCAGTGAGCAAACAATTTTCTTTGTTAAATAACACTTTTGTTTTATCTATTTATTATTAGCATTAGATTATGTAGCTTGTCTGCCATACAAGTCCCTGTGAATGAGTTGTTACTATAGAAACAATAGCACACCAGAATGAGTGCATTAATATAAGCCTGTGATTTGCATTACAGCCAGAACTATCGTCAGAGCTGCTCTTATAGAAATGTAATCAACTCCTTCTGACCAATCTGTATCTAGAATTCACCAACTCTGCGGTATAAGAATATTAAAAAGGAAATAACTTAAAATTGAGTATTGTAGAAGGAGTTGGTGTTCAGAATTGTTAGCTCTGGGTTGGTTGAGCATGACATTTACCTCATCACTGCAGGTCAGCACAAAAAGATTAATGGCACAGGCAGAACCACACACCTTTCGTCTTGCGAAGAAAAGTCCTCTGGTGTTCTGGTGTGTCCAGTTTGACCACTTTGTGTACACCTACAACATTACTAACATACAGTATATGTAGCTGGGTCATAGCATGTGGGCAACTTTCAATTCCACAGTTTTTTTTTAGACAAGGATACACTTTCTTTTTTTAGACCAAGTGATGACCAGCCTCCTGCTTCACCAAAACCCACAGATAGTAAGCCTAAAGATTCAGACCAGCTTGATGGTGTCGATGTGTCTTCTGCTAAACTTAACCATCCCACAGCCAACAGGGCCAAACCTCCACAGAGGAGACCACCAACACACACACCTGTAAGTCTTTCATGTACACATTAAAACTGTCATTTGCTGTCATTTACTAAAATGATTATTCCTATTCCAGGGCCTCCTTTTCAATAACTAATGATAATTTTTTCCCCTGGATTAATTAGGTGTGTTAGGGTCAATAAAACAGATCAGTTCAGCACACTTTGTTCTCAGGACAGTGCTAGTATTCATTGTTACTTGAGATGTGAGAATGTTTGCCCACAGAGGACAGGATAACTGTTAGATTCATTTGGAGTTTACTTCTTGTCGATATTCAGTACAGCATTCAGAACATCAGGAAAGTCAATGTCATATGTGACCATTCTTTTAATCTTATTTCAAATACAATTAAGAGAGATTACTAGCCATTATTAATAAAAGTCTAATAAGATTATTTTTTAAAAATATTTTTGGGTCCGCATGTCCATGCATCCATTAGATATTCTCATTAGTGTGATATCTCAAGAATGAGTGGTTGAAAGGAAGGGCATCCGACGTAAAACTTTTGCCAAATTCAATATGCGAATCACTAAAATGACTTCCATACCAGATCGGTCAGGGCCCGGGTTAACAACGACCGCCATCAGTGCCGTTGACCTACAGGACACTGGTGGAAATTGGGTTACTGTTGGTCGAAGAAGGAGAGGAGGAAGGTGTGTTAGAGGAGGAAGGCGTGTCCGTAGGCAGAGAGAGAAGAGGAAAGGCAGGAGTTTAGGACTGAAAGTAGGGACTTTGAATGTTGGTACGATGACAGGTAAAGGCAGAGATCTGGTAGATATGATGCAGAGGAGGAAAGTCGACATTCTGTGTGTCCAGGAGACCAGGTGGAAAGGGAGCAAAGCTAGAAGCATTGGAGCAGGGTTTAAACTGTTTTATCATGGGGTGGACAGGAAGAGAAATGGAGTAGGAGTGATCCTGAAGGAGGAGTTTGTGAAGAATGTTCTGGAGGTAAAGAGAGTGTCAGATAGGTTGATGAGTCTGAAGCTGGAAATTGAAGGTGTGATGTTGAATGAAAGGAGTACTTTGAGGAACTGATGAATGAGGAAAATGACAGAGAGAGTCGAGTAGTAGAGGTAGTAGAGGCAAATATTGTTGAGCAGGAAGTAGAAAGGATTAGCAAGGGTGAAGTTAGGAGAGCTTTGAAGAGGATGAAGAGAGGAAAGGCGGTTGGTCCTGATGACATACCAGTGGAGGTATGGAAGTGTCTAGGAGAGATGGCAGTAGAATTTTTAACTAGGTTGTTCAACGAGGTCTTAGAGAGAGAGAGGATGCCTGAGGAATGGAGGAGAAGTGTTTTGGTGCCGATTTTTAAGAACAAGGGAGATGTGCAGAGTTGTGGAAACTACAGAGGTATTAAGCTGATGAGCCATACAATGAAGTTGTGGGAAAGAGTAGTGGAAGCAAGGCTAAGGGGAGAAGTGAGCATTTGTGAGCAGCAGTATGGTTTCATGCCAAGAAAGAGCACTACAGATGCAATATTTGCTTTGAGAATGTTGATGGAGAAGTACAGGGAGGGTCAGAAAGAGCTGCATTGTGTCTTTGTAGATTTAGAGAAAGCGTATGAAAGGGTGCCAAGAGAGGAGCTGTGGTATTGTATGAGGAGGTCTGGAGTGGGAGAGAAGTATGTAAGAGTGGTGCAGGATATGTATGAGAGCAGTAGGACAGTGGTAAGGTGCTCTGGAGAGAAGAGGAATGAAGGTTAGTCGCAGCAAGACAGAATACATGTGTGTGAATGAGAGGGATCCAAGTGGAAAAGTGAGGTTACAGGGGGAAGAGATAAAGAAGGTGCAGGATTTTAAGTACTTAGGGTCAACAGTCCAGAGCAATGGGGAGTGTGGAAAAGAGGTGAAGAAGCATGTGCAGGCAGGTTGGAATGGGTGGAGAAAAGTGTCAGGTCTGTTGTGTGATAAAAGAGTACCAGCAAGAATGAAAGGAAAGGTGTACAGGACAGTAGTGAGACCAGCGATGTTGTATGGTTTGGAGACAGTTGCACTGAGGAAAAGACAGGAGGAAGAGTTAGAGGTAGCAGAGCTGAAGATGTTGAGGTTCTCTTTGGGAGTGACGAGGATGGATAGGATCAGGAATGAGTACATGGGGGACAGCACATGTGAGATGTTTTGGAGACAAAGTTAGAGAGGCCAGGTTGAGATGGTTTGGACATGTTCAGAGGAGGGAGAGTTAATATAACGGTAAAAGGATGCTGAGGTTAGAGCTGCCAGGCAGGAGGCCGAGAGGAAGACCAAAGAGGAGGTTTATGGATGTAGTGAAGGAGGACATGAAGGTAGTCGGTCTGAGAGAAGAGAATGCAGGGGATAGGGCTAGATGGAGGGAGATGATTCGCTGTGGCAACCCCTGAAGGGAACAGCCAAAAGGAAAAGAAGATTACACTAGGTTATTATTAAATGTAATATTATGAAATAAAATAATTTTCTCTCAATAACAAAACAATACAATGATGCTACATTATAGTATGTATAATGTGCAGCAAGTGGATTCTTAGAATCATGGTTTCTGATGTCACACCTATGTTCTGCAATTGTTGTTGTTAAAGCTACTTTTGTCTTTCCCATATAAAATGAGATACACTGACATTTCAAACCATAAATCATATTTGGTGCAGTGGAAGGAAAGATGCCTTTAATCTTAAAAACTAAAAACATCTTTGAAAGGATGGTTAAGTTTTACATATATAAGTTGAGTTTCACTTGTCGGTACAAGACCCACAAGATTATAATTTCCATCTGAGATATTATCTTAAAACATATGGGGTCGTATAGTTGGTAAGTCTGATTTAACCACCAGTTGCTTAGTGTTGGGTGGATGTTAGGTAGATTTTAGGTCTGCACAGTATTATAGGAGGCTCTTTAAATTCAGGCAGTAAAGCAGTATTGAGAATATGACAATGGTTAAAATCTTTTGCTAATGGAGAGCACTTTATCACAGGCCTACAACTGCAAATGTAAATCTGTTGGAAATGTGACTACTCCCTTATTTTTCTCAAAAGGCATCTGGTGTCACCAACCAAAATGAGGCATCAGCATCAACACAAACAGACGGAGCTGATAAAAAGCATACAGTTCCTCCCAAGGTTTGGAATCAGAATTTTCATTCACAGCAGGAAATCTATTCCCTGCAGCCAAAATTATCATGAATATATGCATAAAATATGATAATCTAGCAACCAAAAAACATATCATGATCAATTAGGCTGTATTTTTCTCCATGAGGCCTTCGTCACAGTATTTTGAGAACATTTTCAGCTGAAAATTTTTAATGAACTCAAAACATTTTCCATGTACCTTGACACTGCATGTTACAAGTTCTGTGAGCACAGTCAAAACATTACTAGTGTGAAATGGGGGCAAGTGGAAGGGGCTTCCAGAGAGTTTCAGTTAATATCGGAGAGTTCAAAACACCTGCATAAATGTCATCTGTAATTTTATTATGAAAACAGATACAGTGGGGGAAAAAAGTATTTGATCCCCTGCTGATTTTGTACGTTTGCCCACTGACAAAGAAATGATCAGTCTATAATTTTAATGGTAGGTGTATTTTAACAGTGAGAGACAGAATAACAACAAAAAAACCCCAGAAAAACGCATTTCAAAAAAGTTATAAATTGATTTGCATTTTAATGACTGAAATAAGTATTTGATCCCCTATCAATCAGCAAGATTTCTGGCTCCCAGGTGTCTTTTACACAGGTAATGAGCTGAGATTAGGATTACTCTCTTAAAGGGAGTGCTCCTAATCTCAGCTTGTTACCTGTAAAAAGACACCTGTCCACAGAAGCAATCAATCAATCAGATTCCAAACTCTCCACCATGGCCAAGACCAAAGAGCTGTCCAAGGATGTCAGGGACAAGATTGTGGACCTATACAAGTCTGGAATGGGCTACAAGACCATCGCCAAGCAGCTTGGTGAGAAGGTGACAACAGTTGGTGCGATTATTCGTAAATGGAAGAAACTGTCAGTCTCCCTCGGTCTGGGGCTCCATGCAAGATCTCACCTTGTGGAGTTTCAATGATCATGAGAACGGTGAGGAATCAGCCCAGAACTACACGGGAGGATCTTGTTAATGATCTCAAGGCAGCTGGGACCATAGTCACCAAGAAAACAATTGGTAACACACTATGCCGTGAAGGACTGAAATCCTGCAGCGCCCGCAAGGTCCCCCTGCTCAAGAAAGCACATGTACAGGCCCGTCTGAAGTCTGCCTGAATGATTCAGAGGAGAACTGGGTGAAAGTGTTGTGGTCAGGTGTGGTCAGATCTCTTTGGCATCAACTCAACTCGCCGTGTTTGGAGGAGGAGGAATGCTGCCTATGACCCCAAGTCATAACACCATCCCCACCGTCAAACATGGAAATAAATATGGTATTTAATGACCAGCCTCCTGCCTCACCAAAACCCACAGATAGTAATCTTAAAGATTCAGAACAGCTTGATGGTGTCGATGTGTCTTCGATGGTGTCGAGGTGGGAACATTATGCTTTGGGGGTGTTTTTCTGCTAAGGGGACAGGAAAACTGCACTGCATCAAAGGGACGATGGACGGGGCCATGTACCGTCAAATCTTGGGTGAGAACCTCCTTCCCTCAGCCAGGGCATTGAAAATGACCTTTATGACTTGGAGAGGATCTGCAAAGAGGAGTGGGACAAAATCCCTCCTGAGATGTGTGCAAACCTGGTGGCCAACTACAAGAAACGTCTGACCTCTGTGATTGTAAACAAGGGTTTTGCCACCAAGTACTAAGGGGTCAAATACTTATTTCACTCATTAAAATGCAAATCAATTTATAACTTTTCTGAAATGTGTTTTTCTGGATTTTTTTGTTGTTATTCTGTCTCTCACTGTTAAAATACACCTACCATTAAAATTATAGACTGATCATTTCTTTGTCAGTGGGCAAACGTACAAAATCAGCAGGGGATCAAATACTTTTTTTCCCCACTGTAGCTCTTTTGGATATGTTGGATATGTTCCAGCAAACTTGGATGTTAAAATGTGGAGCTCTTATGCAAAATGTGTAATCATTGGCAGGTCTGATATGATCTTTTTTTCTTTCTTCTTCTTCTTCTTCTTCTTCTTCTTCTTCTTCTTCTTCTTCTTCTTCTTCTTCTTCTTTTTTTGTGATAATTTTTGTTTTTTTCCATCTTACCCCTCACTGGTTTAAATACCTCTGCCATACAGCAGCCCAGTGTAGTTTTAGCTATGACAGTGAATCTGCTTATGTCAAATCCCATAAAAGCTGGGCAAGTATTAATTTATTTGGTTAGGATAATACTGATTTCTCTATTTTTCTGATTTTTAGTACAAATTTTGCATATATTACTAGACATGTAATCTTGTCAATGTCATTATCTATGCCAGATATTACTATTTCAGATTTATCATGTGATCATCACATTTTATATTGTTAGCCCTAATTACAATCAAGAAAAAAAATGATGTCTTGCAGGACACAGGAAATAATTTACCATCGAACAACAAGACCTCCACTATTTTAGCACCTCAGCATCCCACTGTGTCTAAAACTCAGACAGAGACAAAACCAACAGAGGAGAAATCAACACTGGATCAGGTTCTTGCTGAACTGAAAGAACTGCGCATGGAAATGGAACTGTTCAAAACCCGACACGAGTGAGTATCACCTATAGACTAGCAAAAGTAGCCATCAGATTTTAGTATTGTAATACCACACTGCAGTATATAGGTCATGTGTAATAATCATGATATAAAATATGTTATTCTTAAAACAGTACAGACATGAAAGAGCTTAAAGGCGAGCTAAATGAGGAAAGGAGCAAACGAATGAAATTACAGGTAAGTGGAGTCCTGGATTCATGTCAAAATATTTAGATCAAAATATCATTCTATTGTTATTACAATATTTAGAAAACATTTAGAATGTTTTCATATTTATGCTCCCTCAGCTATGTGACTGTTCACCTTTTACAGGGCAATAAGACTTTTAAAAAAAAAAAAAATAAATAAAAAAAAAAAAAAAAAAAAAAAAAAAAACACATTATGAATGGAAACAGCTTATCAGGAGTTATGATATTTTACAACAATTTTAACCCAAAACACCATTATCTTCAACCTTTACATTTGTGTCAAGATGAATGTATTCCTAAGGCTTGAGTAATACTGAAAATAGCATTTACATTGAATAATTATACTGAATATTTTAGCTAAAGTTCAGATTAGCTGTTTAATTGTATACTGATTATATAACTGTTTAATCTAGATTAAAGAACCCCTTAAAAGTTCTTAGTGGAGTCTTGTAGAAAATTAGAACCATTTCCTATCAATCAAACCCTTGGGGAACCCTTTTTTCCCCTATGTGTCTGCAATAAGTCAAGGTATTATACAGTCCAGCTATTAAATGATCACTGTTTGCAGGATGAGGTACAAATGTTGAGGAGGCAGAAGTAACTACAACTCAGCGAAGATTTGGATTTGGGATTGTGGTTTTTATGTGCTGTGCTGCTCTCAGTGGAATGCTGAATCAGGATTCCATGACACACAGTATGAGTGAAGAGACAACACAGACTGACCTGGAGACCCACATATCAGACCTCACAGCAGTTACTGATTTAATCTTTATTATATATATATATATATATATATATATATATATATATATATATATATATATATATATATATATATATATATATATATATATATATATATATAATATTTACAAGAGGGAGAACTTAATTGTGCATGTATTCTAATGGGTCTCTGAATAGCAATTATTGGTTATAGAAAAAGATAAATGTCCCTACTTCATAGAACATTTCTATGACATCAAGAACCTTTTTTTTGTGCGCATACAGTCCTCATACTGTGTGTTCCAAAGATCGTAATGTTCTATTTTCATATCTGATGTATAAGCCCATATTTTAAATGGTATTTTATCAGTTAAATCTCATCACATCTATGAATAACTTACATATCATTATCATATCATATCATTATCTTCATTGAAACCTTTGCTAATTAAGGTTTATTCATCTAACATTGTTTCATACATTAGTTAACATGAACACATGAATTGTGTACTGTACTTCAGCAATAATATACCATAAATAACATTAACAAAGTAACTAACACCTGTATTGATTTTTAAAAAATAATAAACCAAATACTCAAAATTATCTACACGTTAACCAATGTTCATACCATTAGTGATTAAAATGATTAAATGAAACAACACCTTAATGAACATGTTTGAGGTTGTTAAGTGAGGCTGAAAAGCAAGTTCTAATACTTACACCTGTAGGCCAGAGTTCAGTTCAAGTTCTAATTAGCATTTAAACAAACCTTGGTTAATACTTTTGTTAACTTGATTTGTTTTTTTCTTGACATTACTTATGGTTTATTAATACTGAAGTTTATAGTTTGTTAATGTTAACTAATGCATTAAATGATGTCAGTTAAGCAAACCTTACTTTAATTTAAAGGTAAGATGTACTTGGCTGAAAAAGCCCCTGAAGCTCAAATGTTATTATTACATGCTGGCTGAACCAGTGTTATATTTTCCCGTATTTCTTGCCTTGCCTCACTTTGAACTGAGTTGTGTTAGAGATGTGTTTATTTAATTGTGGTTAAGGATTATGCTGTGTGCTTTTACAGAACTGCCATGTTTTCTCAGGATTTGTACTGTGACACTAGAGCTTCAATATTAGACTTGTGAATTTAAGGGGATGGAATAAAAGTGGATGTATTGCCATGTAATCAGCCATGTAATATATTTTATTATTTATTCTAAAACTTTCTGGGTACTTGGCATGGTGGCACAGCGAGTAGCATTGCTGCCTCTCAGTGACAGGGTTGCTGGATTCATCCTGAGTTTGGGTTGCTGACTGTGTAGAGGTTTGTTTTTGTGTTCTTTTAAGCTGCTAATAGCTGCTTGTGAATAAATAAATAAAAAGTTCAAAAAATAGCATGCCATCATTGGACTTGCTTATAAATAAGTAGGAAGTGAAATTTTAGTAGTATTTCTGTTTTTTATGGCTCTCTGTGGCAAAGGGACTGACTGCCTTACTGATGTCCTTCAATTCAGCCTTCATCGTGATTGCTTTGGTTAAACTTGTGCTTGCATACTATACATATTCATCCCCACTGGTGTGAAACCCATAGATTAATCCTCTGCCCTCCTGTCCTTCTTACCCTCTTACTGATTTTTGGTGGACAGTCTCCTTTAGGCAGAGTGATGCTTGTACCATATTCTGTCCATTTTTTAAATTATAGATTCAATGATGATCTGCAGAATGTTTATATGGATATATATGGATATATTTTTAAATAACCAAAGCCTAATTGATACTTTTCTAGAACTATGGTCTTACCTATGTTAGGAATGGTCTCTAACAAACTGCAGACTTCCAGGAACATGTGTCTTTATATTGAGATCATATGACACTTTAACTGCACTCCAGTGTGATCCATTCAACTAATTATGCAACTTCTGATGGCAGCTAGTTTCACCAGAACTAATTTAGGCAGTTTCACAGCAATGGAGTGAATATATATGAAAACACAACTATTAAGTATTTTATCTGTAAATAATTTTGCAAATTATGTGGGTTATTTTAGATTCATGACATATAATTTCAATTAAGTCCATTTCAGTTACAATTTGTAACACTCCAAAATGTGGAAAAGTTATGCAAGGCACTATGTTAGACAATACAGATTAAGAAGAATACATAATAAGATACAATACAGAATAAGAAGAAATATTGTGTTTTATTACCCATTAATTTACTATCAATTATTTGCGAGTAAGTTATAGGACAGTGTCATGTGCTATTGAATTGTTTATGCAGTGCACAATGAGATATCACCTTTTAGTGCCTATTACAATATAACACTTGCATAAATAAAAACCCTTCACTAATGGTTCATAAATACTTTATTAGTGTCCCTGCTAGCAATTAACTAGTCTAATAAAAATAGTCTAATTAATCTGATTTATTGGCACACTTCCTAAGTGGCTTGTTGATTTATGAACGTTAAATATTGCAAATAAGTCTATGAGTTTATAAAGATTGTAAAAGATTACAAATACATTACACATTGAATATATCCATCTTTTCTAAGTGACTTACCTTCTTTTTCTTGTAGGGATCTATGCCATGTAACAAACGTTATTTAGGTAGCTGGTACTGCAAACTTTTACTCAGTTGTAATACTCCTTGTTCACATCAAGAGGGTGACATTTATCAGCTATTTTGTGTTGTATAATTAACTTAGGCCTTGTTCAGATCTGATCACACTTGAGACAGATAGACATTCACACCTGACATTATCTCAAATGTGTCTTCAGTGACCTATTGTGATAACATTTCCTGACTAAAAGGGTTCACAGATTTGGTAACTAATTATCACTTCAAAACCACTTCCCAACACCAAAGTCACATTCCCATCTTCCCCTTCCAAACCTTTTACACTATATCACTGCCGACTGTATCAACTGTAACATACAGCTCACACTGCAAATGTAATGAAAAATGTAACAAATGGCACACATCACAGACCACCTCCGCAAGATCACACGATGCATATAACCCTATTCAGACGGTGCTGTCTGAGACAGATAACACAGTTAATACCAGCTCTGAATGGACTCTTTGTGAAAAAGGGATTTAGGGTACAGGGCAAATGTTATAGCTCAGGGCAAATGATATAGCTCTGGATCCAGCTCAATCCAGATTAGGATAAAACAGTTACTGAAAATGAATTAATATATGGATGGATGAATATTACTAAATATTAATCAAATCAAATCAAATGTCTCTCAAACATTTTTCAAATTGGAAGATTTTTATTTTTGGAACATCATTTTGAGACCCTGCACAAGACTGCTGATCTGCAATTTATTATTCATGCTTTGGTGCTTTAGCACACAATTACAACATAATTTGAACCCTGCACTTACTTCAGTCTAGCCTGACATTACAAATCATGTCCATGATCCTCAGAAGGGATTATTAAAAGATTATTATTAAATAAGACATAACTGCATCTTGTTCTTAGCAAGAAACATACCATCATGTTTTATTCCTAAGATAAATTAAATTTCACAATATTAAATGGTTCAACTTGAACATGATGAACACAATAATAACTTCTGTACTTTAACTGTAGTTTAATATATTTTATATTTTAGTGCAGTATTGCAGAAAAAATATTTTGTACTACACAGATAGTGGACCAAGCAAGAGCTCTGGTCTCTGTTCCTCATCAGAACACATCTGTATTTGGATACGTTATAAAAATGGCCTAATATTTCAAACTCCAGCGAACAAATGTGTATTTCTGTCTTGCTTCCACTGTTCCCGGCACAGGCTTCAGATCCATTGTGACCCTGAATAAATGACACTCTCTGTACAGCAACTCCTGAGTTACTCATGTACTGGACTATGAGTTGCAGGTATGCTTTACTGTATGCATTTATATTGGGAGTGCAACATGTGAATTATAGACCTTTGTAAACAGATTCCTTTCATTTCCTGGGAATATAAGTAATTGGATTTTATGGTTCTCACCTGCTTCATGCAGAAAAGAGCAAACATAAACTATGGAGTGGATACTTTAACAAGTGGTCAGACATTGATTGATAACTTACAGACTGAACAGTAATTTAAGAATGTTTATTGGTCTGCTCACAATGAGAACACTGCGATTTTGGCCCATATAAAAATATAACTTAAGCAATGTCTGATCTTTTGATGGAATAAAATGCAACACCAGTGATAGAACATTTGGTATTTGATAGACTACTTTACAAATCCAATTGCCTAAGCTTAGTTAAAAAAAAGATATATGTTGAACAACAAAAAGTAATGCCAATGATAGGGCTCTGATGTCAGACTAAATGTACTGATGTGATATAAGAATTTACTGATGTAATATAAGACTTTGCATAATACTAACAACACTATTTACACAAAACAAAAGGCAGAATGTATTTTTTTTATCAGAACAAAGGGCATAGTGGAGTGGTGCAAATGGCTGACCACTAGAAATCATGATAGCATAATTGTACAAAACCTGATTCTCAACCCTGAAAAAACTTTAAGGTGAATGTGACTTTTATGAGTGCATTTAAAAACAGCTATCTTATCTACTAGGATATTCTCCTCAACATCTGTGCAGTCTCATTGTACAACATAGCACCAAAGTATGCTCTTGTTCAGTAAGTAGGCTTGCCACTGTTCTACATCTGGGCTTGAACACTCTAAATACATTAGTCCAAGATTTTCGTTAAAAGTATTCAATTCTAATGAGTGTTAATAGTAATGCACTCTTCCAATGGTGCTAGTTCCTGTGCCCAGGATGTCTGGTTGTCCATTTCTCCAGATCTCCCTGATGATCCTCTCTCTCTCCTCCAGGCGCTGGGCTCGTTCCAGCTCCTCTGCTGAGGTAAACACATTCACATTTCCATCCAATGTGCTGTGGTGGTTGCCCATGGGGATCTCTGTGCTGCAGTGGGTAATAGTAACCTCCACATCTCCTACTTTGTCCTCATTTTCCTCCTCCTCCTCATCATCATCACTATCTTCATCTTCATCCTCTTCACAAAAGTCCTTCAGCTGTTTTCTCTCTGGAGTGGGTGGCGCAGTCGTAGTCCGAGGCTTGCAGGAAATACGTATTACTAACAGACAGAGGGTAAGCACCAGGCCAAAACACACACCAATGACAAAGTAGAGGCCAAATTTCTCAGGATTATCTGAAAGGTGCAAATATATACATATAACTGAGCTTGTAGCAAAAAGTATACTTATTGATAATTTGCAATAAATCATTTATTTAATAATAATAATAATAATAATAATAATAACAATAATAATAATAACAATAATAACAACAACAAAAATAATAATAATAATAATAATAATAATAATAATAATAATAATAATAATAATAATAATAATAATAATACCTTTTATGTGAGCATAGGCAGCAATACTGTTGCTCAAAAGGTCCATCTCTTTCCTTTTTGCATCCATCCTGGCTTTGTCTTGAGTTTTCACACCTGATAGGAAAATACATAAACACGTTTTTAAAAAAAATATTATATTGTATTGGAATTTATGCCCTCATTTTGGCCAAGAGAAAATCCTTGCACAACTTTACTCATTCACTTATCTTCAATAAAGGCCTTGTCCTGGGCAGGGTGGAGCCTTTCATGGAGACACTGGGTGTGAGTAGGGAATACACCCCTGACAGGATGCTAGTCAATCACAGGGCACCATGCACACACACATTTGCACCTACAGGAATTTATCATAGCCAGTCTGTCAACCAGCATGTTTTGGGGATTGGGAGGACACTGGAGAACCCAGAGGAAACCCACACATACAGTACACAGGGAGAACATCTGCTGATCTGCTTTCATCATGACAGACTTTCAATATGAATCCTTAATTCACTGCATGTGTATGTCTCATGACATGTAGACACAAGAACATACAAATGCACAGTTCCTCTTTTACTAAGTGTATTTAACTGATCTAAATGATGACTGAAAGAGACACAGAGTATTCTGGTGTGTCTCAAACACTTACCTGTGACCATCTCATATAGAGGATATGGGTGTGGAATTTGGGGATTAGGCATTAGACAAAAGGGACTTTGTTGATTCTGATTTTTCAATTAAGTATACAATTCTACAGACCAGAGGACACGTGAAACATTTTTATTGTGGTTATGGGGTTCACTTTTGGCAGGAACCAAGAAAAGCTTCCTCTGCAAATCTCCATGAATCGTAACCGTAATCTATAAGGCAGATGAATGCTTGTTTGCTGGCTGCATTTTTATTTTTGGACACAATTCACTGACTCATCCTCAATGACATACCCGTTTTGTCAATGGATTGTTTGGTTCCATTGTGTTTTAATCCTGCCCAGGCAATGAATAACTTTCCATATTGTAAACATGCTTGAAAGTGTCAAGTTTCCTATTAAGAAAAAAAAAAAAAACCCTGCATAACCACACCCTCTTGTGCTCTATGAGTGGCAGAGTGCTTACAGAGATTTTAGCTTAATTGAGTCAACATGTCTCCATTCCTTTTCCAGTTCTATGATGGGATATATGGCTCTAGTCCAAGCACACTCCTAGGGAGATTGCGTCACAGGATATGTAGCTTCAGGTCATGTGGTCTTACTGGCAGAGCTTTTAATAGGGGGTTATTGAGGACTCTGCTTGCTGGGCCTTACCAGACTTCCTGTGCAGCCCTCACACACATTTTCCCCATCCATCAGCGTCACATAGCATTTCCTACTGACTTTGGCCTTTCTAACCCTACTTGCTCTTGTTTTCAAAGTGTGTCGTTGCTGTACATGGACAGAGAGGCACTGGGGCTACATTTTAAATTCATATAAAATGTAATGCAATACTGTCAAGACAGCAAACATTCACTGTAATAAGGACATGAAATCATCATGCTCTTATTACATAAAATCACTCAGCACCTTTGTAATAAAAATACAGAAAAATACTTTTACAAATTATTTTACTATAAAATTGATGTGTTAGATCAGGTACATTTTCCTATATTATAATTATAAAAACACAAAAACATCAGAAGGCATCATGTCAGTAGGCATAGTGACTTACCATAAACAGATGCCCTCAGAGTATATTCATGATATACTGGTTGATTTGGTTTAAACTTGACCTTTCACCCTGTCTGGATTTGCTCCACCAGCCTCTGATTGGTCAGGTCCTTTGGCTGCACATAGAAAAAAATAATATAAAAAAATGCACAAACGGATGTCTGACCACACCACATTCAAACCCAGTGACACAACTGCAAAGGAAAGAAATGACAGGCTCAGTGCTGGACCTGTGGACACAGGAAGTCAGTACAAGCCTAAGCCTAAATTTACACTGAGAACTTACAGTCATGTGAAAAAATAAGTACACCCCATGGGAATTGTTGGGTTCTTTCTTTCTTTTCTTTTCTTTTTCTTTTTTTTTTTTTTTTTTTACATATTTGGACAAGCAAACATTTGATCATCTTTGAAACAGTGCCTATTAATGAAGTTTATATATTTGAACACACACAAGGAAAATTAGCTTTTTCAATCATTTATGCAACAGAAATATCAACAGATGTGATATTTGTCTGTAGAAAAAGTAAGTAAACCCTTGGCCTCAGAAGCTAGTATTGCCCCTTTAGCAGAAATAACTTCTTGTAGGAGTTTTGCATAATTGTCCACTAGGCTTGCTGGCATTTTTTACCACTCTATCATGCAATATTCTTTCAGTCGCAAGATGTATGAGGGTTTTCTTGCATGTACTGCCCATTTCAAATCCCCCCACAACATGTAAATGAGATTCAAATCCGGGCTTTGACTAGGCCATTCCCACCATTTCGTCTTTTTGAGCCATTCCTTGGTGGATTTGCTAGTGTGCTTAGGATCATTATCCTGCTGAAAGGTCCAACTTCAAATTTCAGACATTATCACAATTATCACATTATCTTCAAGCACTCTTGGATATGATGCAGAATTCATAGTTGAATCAATGAATGCAATCAGTCCAGTCCCTGAGGCAGCGAAGCAACCTTAAATCATAACATTTCCACCACAGTGCTTCACAGTTGGTATGAGGTGCTTCTCCTGAAAAGCTGTCATTGTTCTGCACCAAACATGTCTGCTGTTACTGTGGCCAAACAACTCTATCTTTGATTTGTCTGTCCAGAGCACATTATTCCAAAAAGCCTGGTCTTTGCCTATATGCTCATTGGCTAACTGTTGTCTTGCAATAGCTTTTTTCTGGCACGCCTCCCATGTATGTCAAATTGCGCAATCGTAGAAGTGGGACGGCCAGTCCTGGACAAATTGGCAGTCATTTGAAATCTGCCCCACTTGTAGATTGTTTTCCTTACAGTTGAATGATATATTTCAAATAATTTGGAGATCTTTTTAAATCCCTTGCCAGACTCACAGGCATCCACAACCTTTTTTTCTGAAGGCCTTACAGATCTTTTTAGACCTTGGCATAATGACACAACACACCTCAATAGCAAAGGGAACACCAGACACTAGATATGAGAAGGGTATAAATAAGACAGGTTCCACCTGCACTCCCTAAGCAGCTTCTAATCACTGGCACCCAATCTTGAACACCTGATTCTAATTTTATGGATTTGAAGGTGTGATAAATGTAGGAGTGTACTTACTTTTTCCATCCATTTTTCATGTTTTTTTTAATTTATTTAAATTGTGAAAATTACTACAAAATATCAATTTTATGTAATTTGATAGTGTGCATCACTATGTGTGTATCATAGTAAGGATCAAATGTTTGCTTGTCCAAATATGTCAAAAAAGCCAACAATTTCCACGGGGTGTACTTATTTCTTCATATGACTGTAGGCAAATGAATATAAAATGCATCGTTTAAACAACTGATCCATATTTTATATTGCAGTATGAAGAAAATGGTAGATGAAAGCTTACTGAGTAACATTTTTAATAATGCAATGATTAATAGTACTATTTAACAACATTAACATATCAGTGTCTCTGAACTACTTTTTAGTTGCCAGCAATCTGGACAGAAATATAAATCATAGAGCAGAAGGTTCTGTAGAGAGTATGACTGCTGTTTTATGGTCAGGAGGGGAGTTGGTGGGAGCTGCCAGCACAAGTTGGTTTAACTGAGCCCTTTGGCTGTACTATTCAGATTTGGATCCTGCTGACTCTGAAAATCACTTTGTTCCAGTTTACTCTGTGTTTACTTGAGTGAGAGGTCACCATTGCAGCAGGAGAAGTGGAAATTCCAGGTAACAGGAGTCAAGTACTTCCTACCATTGTGAATGGGTACATTGCCCTAATTAGGAAGGTTAGCAAATACACTGAAGTAAAAACAAAACACCACCAGTTTTTGGACTAACATTTCAATTAAAAATAGAACTACAGCATGAACCAGAAATCAACACCAAATGTCAACATTTTACAGTCTTTCAGCATCCTGTGTGAGTGCTTCTTGCAGCCACACCTGTTTGATATCTCTGTCACAGAGAACCACTATGCCTCTAAATCTGCAGTCATGACATGCTCTCCCATTTGTGTAAAAGGTCCAGATGAAGTTTCTGTTCATTGACAGGCACCATAATGCTGTCTTCTGATCCTGATGTCTTCTATCTTCTGAGGTAATATATGGGGTGGTAATGGGTATGAACCCTATAGATGACATCAGAGGAGTGTGGCCAGATTGTGGTCATCTAGTCAGTGCTGTCTATGCTGGCACAAATGCTTGCCTACAGTGACATTGGAGGCATTACAGAATACACAGGAAACTGCACGTCACATTTTTCAGTGGCCTAAGCTTTGAATTAAGGGCTTTTTAAAGGTTACCTGATTAGACATTGTTCCATCTGGATTTTATTAGGTAAAAAGGAATGTGGGGCCCTTGCTTAAGCCTCATACCACAAGCTGTATTAGTGGTTGTAGTGCTTAAACAAATTGCTGTTAATTTATTCTTTCATTCATTCATCTTCAGTAACCTCTTTATCCTGGGCAGGATCACATTGCATCTGGAGCCTGGATCTGTCTTCCAAACAGTTCCACTTTAGACTCATCAATCCACAGAGCATTCTCCCAAAAGGTTTGAGGATCATCAAGATGTGTTTTGGAAAAATTCAGATGAGCCTTATTGTTCCTGTGTTAGCAGTGGTTTTCACCTCGCCACTCATCCATGTATGCCATTTTTGCCCAGTGTCTTTGTGGAGTCATGAACAGTGACCTTTACTGATGCAAGAGAGGAATGTAGGTCCTTTGATGTTGTCCTTGGCTCTTTTGTCACTTGCTGGATGAGTCATTGCTGTGCTCTTGGAGGAACTTTGGAAGGTCGGCCACTTCTGGGAAGGTTCGCTTCTGTGCTGAGTTTTTCCATTTGGAGATAATGGCTCTCACTCTGGTCCTCCTAGAGCCTTTGAAATAGCTTTGTAACCCTACTCAGACTGATGTATTTCAATCACCTTCTTCCTTATAATTTCGAGAATTTCTTTCAATTTTGACAGTGTGTTACTGGGTAAGACCTTTTAACCAACTTCATGCTGTTGAAAAAGTTCTATTTAAGTTTTGATTTGATTGAACAGGGTTTTCAGTAATCAGGCCCGGTTGTGTCTAGTCCAGCTGAATCCCCTTTATGAATGCACTTTCATAGGTTTTGGAAATTAGTAACTATGGGGGCAAATACATTTTCCACACAAGCCTAGTTGGTATTGGATAACTTTTTTGCTTCAATAAATAACATTATCATTTAAAAATTGTATTTTCTTTTTACTCAGGTTGCCTTTGTTTTATCTTAGATTTTGTTTTAATTTCTGAAACAATTTAGTATGAGATGTACACAAAAACAGAAGAAATCAGGATGGGGCAAATGCTTTTTCATAGCACTGTATTTATGTATTCATTTTTTCAGTTTGTATATTTGTTTTCCTACATGTTTTTTTCCCCTTACTTTTTATTGTGAAATCAAATATAATGGCATTAGATCATTCACTAAACTTGCATACATCCCAGTTTATATATCTGGCTAGCTTCACCAGACTATGATTTTGCAGACACAAATGATGAGGGAATGAGGTTGCACTCCACAGGTCTATTAATCCTGCCATATTGTATTGGCTGGAAACCTTAGCTAGCAGTACCCTAATCCTGAGTGGTGCCCCGGTATCTGTAATGAAAGATAATAGCAGTCAGAGCATTGTTTAAAGCCTATCAAAACATTCATTTACCTGCCCTAAAGTTTTGCTTGAGTTTTGTTTTTCCCATGGGAAGGAACTTATTAACAGACCCCCTGCTGCCCAACCTTCAGCTGCATAGCAGGTATAGTAGTGCATTTGTCTTAGTTTCACCTAATTTGCTTATCCAGAGCAGATGTTGCTACAAGGTTGTATAAAAGCTTAGCATTTTAATGTAATACTCCTACAGTAAGCTTGATCTACACTACTGGTGAGACCAGTAGTTAATGGGAACTTTTTAAGCAGGCAATTATATTTGCTAATATTAACTTTACAAAATGAGTTTTGTTCATAAAAATCAATGTGAAAAACAGCTGAGACAAGGTTACTATCACTATTCAAATCAGTTCCAAGGCAAACACAGAAGAAGTCTGGGGAAAAGGCCAGTCTCTATTTTGGATACTGAGTTGTTTGCTTTGTGTGTGAAAGGAGGAGCAGCAGGGGAAGTCCTAGGACTATCATATCAGGTGATATTTTTGCGGCTTCCCCACAATAAGAAGACCACAATAGCATTTCCTTCCCCTGTCTACATCCAGGTACATGCAACACAATGCTGTAACTTTATTTATGTGTGCTGTATACAAAACTAAACATATCTAACTCTATTTGTCTTTTATTCACTTATCCTTAGACTTTTAGAGTTGTTGTGGATTATTAAGTTGTCAATATAAGTAAAAAGCAAAGTAGATAATTTTTAGCCATAAAATTGTTTGTGGCCAACCTCTAAAGAAGACGATTTCCTCCTCTAAACCACAGAACAGAAGCTCCCCTTTTTACAGAAGCTTAAACAGAGGGCATAAATCATTCAGAAATGATATGACCACATGACTCCCTCACAAAGCCTTGCTAAACATAATAACTGTGAATAAGTGGAATTTACTCAGTGAGTTAGAATGGTAATAGAATTTAGGAATTATGGAGATAGCTAGTGTTTAGTCATCCTTGGCATTTCTGATGCAGTGAAATTACCTTGCAACTACAATGAATTCATTTGCTTTATTACTGCAACAATTGAGTTGCATAAGACCTGTCATATTCCTACTGAGCTATTACAATTGTACATTATGTTTGTTT
Organism: Cranoglanis bouderius; assembly: GCA_023630585.1. Taxonomy (NCBI): domain Eukaryota; kingdom Metazoa; phylum Chordata; class Actinopteri; order Siluriformes; family Cranoglanididae; genus Cranoglanis; species Cranoglanis bouderius. The sequence goes on from CM042564.1 coordinate 18,091,573, forward strand.
TATTATCAGAGTTTGACCTCACATAACTATGATAACTATGATCTGGGAATCTGTATTAAACTCTACCATTCCTTTTCTTTGAAAAAATCATGAATTTGAACATGCAAGGTTAATGTGGCTGAGATTTCATTCAACCTCATTAGAATAATGTAGTAATAATAATAAACATATATATATATATATATATATATATATATATATATATATATATATATATATATATATATATATATATATATATATATATATATATATTTTTTTTTTTTTTACAAGTGGTGTATGTCAGCATGTAGTCTCCAATGACGCAAGACCACCAACCGAGTCCACAAGCACTCAATATGTAAGAAACGGTATAATGGAAGTTCAAGCTTTTGCCTGAAACCACAGTGGTGCTGAGGGTGACTTTCCACTCAATAAACCTGGACACATTTCTGCAACACAAGGACGTACTGTTTTACCTGCAAAAACATTCAGTGGAGGCCCATGGCAGAAGCATTAGCTGCCCGAGTTTCATTTTAATTCTTTTACAGCCCTGGCTACTACTGACTGAGAGAAGATAGATCATACTGCGCTGGCGGTTTGTAGTGGTTCCCATACTCTGAGCTCTGCCAATGACTCTTTTGTGAGGGTGGTATTTCACTTGGAACTAAGTCAGACATGTGGTTGCCATCAGCTTCTTGACCCCGACACACAAGATGGAGCTGACCCTGAAGCTGCATGCCAGCTGGGTGAATAGACACCAAACTAATACTACGAGACTACCCTGCTCTTAAATATGCTTCTCTTCAAGTGTGGGTTTGCTTGCATATAACTATGGGTTATTAGCTCTCTTTATTTGAAGATGAAATAGCAGATCTAATGTAATATCAAATTACTGCAAGTCTAGATGAGTACATATGTATTTTCATTGCATTCTTGTTCATGCATTTAACTTTTATGAACAGACACATTTATCTTTGAAAATTTTATATAATTAAATATGAAAAAAACCGATAGAAAAAAGTGATACAAAAAATGGATGGATGGATGGATGAGAAAGACCTCATATACCATACATTAATTACTAGGTACATTTTATATAAAGGATTAAACAATTGCCTTAAAATGTACTGTGAGAGACTCTATAGTACAACAGCTTACAGATTGTGATACATTCATTCATCCCTCTTCAGTAACTGCTTTATCTTGGTCAGGGTCACACTGGATCCGAACTCTATCCCAGGAGCACTGGGGAGTGAGGCAGGAATACACCGTGGATTGGACAACATGCACACACATTAACCTGATGGGACACGATGCACATGCACATTCACATCTAGAGGCAATTTAGCATAGCCAATCCACCTACCAGGATGAAACTGGTATTTTCTCCAAATTTTCCAAGAGAAAATGCACAGAAACTCAACACAGACAGTAATCCAAGCTCAGGATCGAGCTGGGAACCCGCAAAGCAGCAACACTACCCACTGCGCCACTCTGCCAACCAGTTGCGATAGTTTTTTTTTCTGATTTGAAGAATTATTGCTAATCTTACATCTAACAGATTTTGGTCAGTGAATGAGAACAACAAAACACATTACTCCCTTTTCACTCCATGTTGGATAGCTAAGGATATTAGCAAATCTTGAATAGGCTTTGCATTCCTCAGTTTTTTATATCCCTATGGAAACTTGTAACCCAAATATGACATCAATTTTCCATCAGGCACATAAATATTTGTATTTTCCCATCTACTACACACATGCAAATGGAGAACAACAAATATTATGTAAAAAGTTACTTTGAAAAGGATGCATGCGCATGATCTTGTAGACACATTTGCATAGTGAATATCAGGGAAAAATAATCTTCAGGTGATCCCTAGACTCAAATTCCACAAATATAGCATGATTTGATCTGCAGATCATTCACTCTATAGGGACCACAGCAGAGCCACAATAACATATTGGCTGTATTATGCAAACCCTCATATTAATGTACAATGCAAAACATGTGGTCTGCCTTTCTCATGGGCATCATTAGCTTTTTCCTGTCAATGGAGAATGTGCACATAGTACACTACTGCCCTCAAAATTTGACTAAATAGATTTCTTAAACAGCTTGATGATGTTTTGACAAAACAGTGGCTATGAATGATCATTAATTAATTCTGTCATTTTCATCAATAACTGTTTTATCCTATTCAGGGTTGCAGTGGATCCAGAGCCTATCCCAGGAACACTAGGTGCAGGGCTAGAACACACCCTGAATTGGACCCATCACAGGGCACCATGCTCACACATTCACACAACCATTTTAGGGGAAATTTAGCATAGCCAAATGACCTCCAGTCCCCCTACAGTTTTCGGGAGGTGGGAGGAAACCGGAGAACCCGTTGGAAACCCATGTGGACAAGGTGTGTACATGCAAAACTCCACATAGACAGTAACTCAAACTCAGGATTGAAGCAGAGACCCTGGAGCTGTGATGTGGTGGTGTAACCGCACCATGACCAATCATTTACTGTATATTTGGATTTCTTGTAATGAAACAAACCAAAGTTTGGGGTATGCTAAAAAGCCAGCTTCAGGTTCAGAACATGCCTCAAGGAAACAAGGAAGGTTAGGGCCCAAGTTGATTTTAAATCTATCAAACTTTGATTCAATTAATGATCTTATGGTTGTATTCCTCTTTAGGCTGTAAAGATCTCTGCTTCTGCCAACACTGGTTTGTCACATCATTGAAATCTCGCTCACCATGTGTATAAATGTGCAGGGGCATTAACAAGAATGGTGCTACTGGAAGGAATTTAGACAAGCAGTTCAAGAATAAGAGCTGATCTATGGCTTACCTAAATTTGAAGAGCATGTTAACCTCTAGAACCAGATACAGCTAGGGTAGGCAGAGTGAATCACACAGGATTGGGGTTAGGATATGAGTGCTTTCAGAGAGTTGGTTTTGTTATAAGTCAGCCATTCCAAAACAAAAAGCAGATGTAGAGTTTATCTTGACTTTTTATCTCTCCATACAATCAATCAGAGAAAAGACATGTGTCAAAACAAATGTGGCCTCTCAATCACATTCAAATTAAATAAAAGTGTAAAAAACAAAAAACTGATGCACATTTTTATATCAGCTCACCTTCTGTACTTCTGTTTATATTACTATATTATCAGTTCAAATAAGTTCTGGACAGGCAACAGGTTTGTTTTAAGGTTTGTAATAAAGATGATGAGCGCACACACACACACAAATAACTTTTTTACTAGTTCCTACCAGTTCATATGAGATGCAGTGCTAAAAATAACTTGTACATTTTGTGTTATGTGTACTGAACTAAGAGAGACTTTGTGAACACCGCATGTAAGAAGGTCACCTCTTATACACCAGTTGCAAATGCATCATACACAGTGAAATGTGAATGAAATGTGAAAAGTGAAATGTCTCCATGGAATGATGTTCTTCCATCCAGAGCAGCAAATATAGTTGTGGAAAGGATGTTAAATTCATGCTGAACTACCACTGAATATATACAGAATATTACACTGCTGCATGCCACCAGAGCCAGTAGAAGATGAAACATGAAGATAAAAAAAAAAATCACTCACCGTGGAATAACCTTATGATAAATATTCAGCAATTTTTTTTTCATAAAGTTTCTGAAGTCCAGATTTGATACCACACATTTAGCACTTAATCCAAATACTACAGTGTTTCTCCTAATTGTAACCATCCAGCACTGTTGAATACACTCCTAGTGGAACATCCAATCCATGGTCTTCTCAATACTAGGTTAGTATACTTAAAAGGTTTAATTTTGCTGTCCCAGAGCCCAGAGCCGGTGACTTCCTCTAGCAACTAGACTGTAATGACAGATTTCTCTCCTCCCAAATCGTGCCTTACAAACAGCAGGAAGAGTGTCACACAGCCAGTGAGACAGCAAACGGGAGAAAAGGGGGAAAAGGAGGAACGGTCTAAAATGGGCAGGGTTTGGGAAGAGGGGGAAGGAAAGCAGAGAAGGAGGGAGGCTTTATGTGTTGTTAAGGAAACAGAAAAAGAAAGCCAGAGACCAATTATCTAAGATTTTCCACACTGAATAAAACTTCACAGTACAAGTGAATGACTAAAGCATTGACTGAAATGGGTGTGTTCACGTTCAAATACTCTGAAATGTAAAAACACAAGCTTTCTTTGTTTCTTTGTTGTCTTTTCAACAAAGGCTGCATGTGTTTTCTCTACATTTGCTTCAAGCAACAAGTATATCTCTGTAATGAACAATATAAAGATGAAAACACACTCTAACCAACTGGACTATCTTTAGGAGGACACAGACATTATCACTAAAAATATAATTTATATAATAAAAAAAACTATGGCATTCTGACATATATTTAAAGGCATTTAACTTGACTGAAAACCTACATAGAAGTGTTAATCCATGCAGATCCCCTATTGCCCTCCTGATCCCCTATTGCCCCCTATGTAGGTGTGAGTGAGACATGAAACCTGACCATTCTTGCCTGAAGTAAGGAGCATGCATGCATGAGCAAGTCCACCTTTGCATCACTCTGAGCTACACTGCTACCATAATTTAAGCGCCACCATTTAAGACAGTATACGAAGGTCAGGAATGATTCAATCCATTCTGTAATCAAATGGTTCTCATGAAGGCCATTAATTATATATTTTTATTCCTTGAAATGTCCATATGGAATCTGTAAACTATTTGTAATTGATGACTAAGTAACAAGAAAGTTCAAGATCTTAAATTTTATTGGTTGTACAGTATGAAATATGGGGGAACTATATTAGGGTAAATACACTAGGATACTAATAGAATGGTCCAATCAAAACACCTTCATTTCTTCATCTTTTCCTCAACACTTTATTTCTAGCTTGCAGTCAGGTTATAAGAAACAACAGCAGGACCCTTTCAGTCTCTTTAGGATTATCAGGGTAGAACAGAGAAAAAGAAAGACGAACCATGAATTTTGGAGGGCTGTAACAGTATTCCTCCATTTGTTCCAAGAGCGACATTTCTGGATTGCTCACTTCTCAATCTGAGTTGAATCTTCTCTTGGCTGGCAGATGTCCACTTGTCCCCAAGACTGATTTACACTCCAGTAAAAAGCTAATGGGGAATGCGGGGTAGGGGAGAGAGGAGATAGGCTCTGGGATTTGTGGGCTGTCATGGCTGACTTATCATAAACCCAATGCTCCCTTTTATGAGTCACAGAATGATTGCTTGAGCATTCCTTGTATCATGACTCAGTTGATGATGATTTGAATTTGTAATCAGAAAGTGGTTTTTGAAAGGAGAAAAAGGAGCATTATCTTTCAATACTGTCTACCTGTCTCTGTGAGAGATATAATGAGGGATGGAGGTGGTAGGTGAAACAAGACAGTACTTGTCCACGAGGATCAAAAACCAAGGTGAAATAAGGTAAATGCTTAAGAGGCGTATAGGTCTTAAGTGAATGTGGGCTTTAGTTAACGTTTTCAGTGCAGCAGCATATAATGTGGATTGGCTAAGATAAATTGCCCCTAGGTGTGAATAAGTGTGTAAATGTGTGTGTGCATGATGTCTGTGATGGACTGTCTCATTCAGTGCGTGTCCCTGCCTCATGCCCAGAGTTCCTGGAATAGGATTCATATCCACCACAAACCGTGACAAAGATAAAACCGTTATGAAACTGAAGATGAATAGCATAACATAGCATAACATAACAACATAACATATAACATAACATAACATTATTGATCTCAGGAATTGCAGTGAAAATGCTTAATTGATTAATCTCAATGATCTGGGGCATAGAGAACTGCTAAAGTAAAGTAGATTACTAGATTGGTATATTAGTAAACACCAGTTTATACACATACATCATACACCAGACATGCACTAGTTAGCTCTTACTGCAAACTAAAGCTAAACTAAATGCTCTGTGAACCCTAGAATTGAGGGGAGTTAATATTTCTCAAATCAGCTAATAATCTACTAATTGACAGCATAATTGCATTTGCAGTGCAAGCTGTGAAAGTGTAAGAGAGGCATAATAAGAGTGGGTTAATAATCTCTACAAAATGCCATATATTTAAATAGGAGGGGATTTGTGGAAGGCATTCCGTTGCTCTATTTAATCAAGAACTCAAACATTTCGAAACATAAACATGTTCTTCATGACTCTCTCAACTGACATCAAAATTTCAGCACTAGTGCTAATGATGTGGGAGTTTTGGAAAATTCTACCCCACAGCCTATTAGTACACTGGAAGATTCCTGGCTCATTGGACCTACTTATTAAAACAATCCCACCCAAAAAAAGACATCTCCGTACAGGTACAGCCCAATACGTCTTACATAAAGAAACGTGTCTCTGCCAGTTAACCTCTCTATTTCTAGCAAAGTCCACTCTTTAAGAGGTATTTGGATGGAACATGTGTTGTCTGGAAGGGTTCCTGACAGAAGGATGAAAACTTTCAGTGGAATTCATGGCCTGGTGTGCTTAAGAACACATAAATATGTTTTCCACTCTCATGGAACCCTTGTTATTGTAGAAGGAGAGTGAGCTAGTTAAGAGCTCCATGCTGATTGCCTCCCCAATGTTGTTTTTGGTGAATGTGGAAAGAGTTTTGGCATGACTGCTAGGAAAGCGAATGCAGAAGGAGAAGTCTGTTTGGTATTAGATGGGAGGGCTAAGACAGGAAATCTCTTGGGGGGACCGATGTGGTCTGTCCATGTTCGGCAACGCTCCCAGAGCACCAAGACTGGACCAATAAAAGGATTCAGTGTTCTTTCCTTAACTGAGGGAGGAGAGGAAAGGTGGGGGGTGAAGTATAAACATGAGTGAGTATGATGATGGACTGGGAGGGGCAAAGGGCAGCAGGATTACTTAAAATGTTCATCACCTTTTCAGGCAGGCATGCTCCTCCCAGCCATTGCACTGTAAATATAGAGTATCTGAAAAAAAAATACACACTGACTAGTTGTGCATGCAAAATGAAAAGGATTGGGCAGTGAGCAAAAAGAAAGGGCATGTTAGGATCCTTGGAAAATGAATGTCACAATCAATAAACAAACAAACAAGCAAAAGACAGAAAGGGCTATTTAGCTAATTATACTGTATAAATGTGTAGTAATATAAATGTTATGTTGCTGTTCAAAAACCTTTTTGCTGGTAGGCCTTGAGTTTACAGCTGAGTCATTAACAGAATTTACTGGAAACTGGTGCCAAAAATTCACAAGGCTAAAACAGTAATTACACACGAACAAAAAGAGATGGTCCCGTTTCTGTGGAGGATAATTGCAGACAGCAGTCTGAAACAGTGGCCGCTATGTTCATTACTGTCCAGAGCCACTTTGATTTAAACTTTGTTATTTTTAAAAGGTCCAATAAAACTTCCAAAATGAATTATACTAAAAAACTCAAGCTTATTCAGTGTTAGGAAAGACGTAACCATTTCTGAAAAATATAAACCAAGCAGGTCTCTTGAACCTATGAAAGCAGGTCTACTAATGGTGCCTAGAGGCAGGACCAAACAGGGAGAAGCTACATTTAGCTATTATGTTACCCATAACTGGAGCCAACTTTCAGAAGACCCAAGATACATCCCAAATTTAGCTATTTTTAAGTCAAGTCTTTCTGTTCTCTTGCGTCTTTTAAATGAGCACTCAGGGCTAGCACTGCACTGCACTTCATCTTGTCTATGTTACTTTGCATTGCATGCTTTTCTTCCAACTTTATTGTATATTGCTATTTTGTAACTATTTTATTAAGTTTGTTGTGTTTACATCTGTTTTATTCCATTATATCTTGTCTTTTTGCTTTGTGAAGCACTTTGAGTTGCCTCAGTGTATGAACTGAGCTATATAGACAAATTTGCCTAGCCTTTTTGCCTTGCCTATTTAATACACTGTGGATATCCTCACAGAAATGTCTGTTGAGCTACTCTACTTTTGAGATAAATGTTAAAGATTTTATGGAAACCTTCATGTTTGTGCATCCAGCTTCCAAAAAAAAAGCTGGATGCACAGCTTCCAAAAAAGATTCTTGAGCAATGCCTGAGCTGGTGATATTTGCAGATTTATATTTAACAAACAACATTCAAACATTCCCTTATTTCAAAAAGACACTGCAAAATCTACCTCCAGATTCTTTTTTTCCCCAATAATATAGCTTAGTGAGACATGTCTTCATGATAGGAAAAATAAACAATTGGTTTCTCTTTAGAGAATATGAATGTCATTAGAGAATTCTCTAAGGTATATAATCTTTATTTGGTCTCCATGGTGGCCTGCACCTTACATACCAACAATGACCTCTTAACTCAAGGTCATATGTTAATACAATAGGGACTGGCAAATGTGTTACTTATATATGCATTACAGCTTTGTGGTTAGAGGCAACATTTGTACACTTGGTTGTAAACTATGTTTAGATCTTGAAGAGAAAAGTAGTCATAATTGTTACTGTATGACTATACGATTATTACTATAAAGGGAAAAATGTATATATCCACACCCAAGTCAAATGGAAAAAATACACCAAGGAGGATCTAAATTTTAAAGGGTAAAGAGAAAAGAGTGGCGAAGAAGTAACATTTCAGAACAGTCACATGTGCATCCATAAATGATCATGTTTTATATGCGGACAGTGGTGCTACAGTGAGTTGGAGTCTTGTGAGGTTGATCCATGCTGTGGGCCACAGAAAAAAAGAGGACGCTGATTCACCCCCTCCTGCAATTTAACCACAACTGAGAGTCACTCTGTCTCATCCAAATGGAAATCCCAACCATACTGTTTTGTAGCATTCTGGTTTGGTCAACATGTAAACATGGTGGTCTGCCAACAGGAAATTAGTCCATGTACATTTTAAAACTTCCCAAGTATTCCTGTTTGTTGAAAACAAAAAAGGCCAATGGAAAAAATACTTTTCTAAACTTATCACAGTTCACAACGCATCAAGAATGGAGTTTTTATTGGCCTTTCACCTTTTGTTTAGGTCATTATCCTCATTTGTCAGCTAAAGACTTTCTTACTACAGCTTAAATGTGTCTTTGAATGCCTACGTGATGAGAGCCCATTGGCTGTCACTGCTATGATGGACAGAGGACAAGTGAACTTTGCCCACACATCCTGATGACTCAGTTCTGCCTCTTATGACTTAATAGCTCAGTGATCACCCCCGAGGGACATGAGTTAACATTCTGACCATTCATCTCTTTCATTCCTCTACTCTAACCTCTTCACTTTGCTGAACTGCTTCCTGGGTTATTTTTCTTCTCGAAAGGAAGCTGGGCTTTACTATATTTGTTTCGTTAAAAACACACAAACTTTTCCTGAGATACAGTGTACACTGGATAAATAAAGAGATAAACTTTGTAGCTGTCTTACTTCATATGCTGAACTGTTCCACTTCCAGAGTGTACAGTTGCAGACTGCTTTGTCTTGATTATTGAGATTCTTTTTCTGGTATACTGTATAGAGCTATGAGTTGACCTATGAGTATAAGTTTCAACCTGGCACTTTGGTTAAAAATGGGTTAACCACGACTGCTAAGTGGCGCAACAGAAAAGAATTTGTGGCCACGAGAGTGCAAAATTTCTGGGTGGGAGGGATGGCATACTATCTCTCCCCTGTCTATCAAAGCGACACTTATCGGTTGTGGGCATCTGTGAGTTCATGCATGCAGAATCGGGCTTTCCTCGGAATGTGTTACACTGAACTGTGATGCTGTATGAGCAGCAGTTCAAAAAGATGTGGAGCACATGCTAGCCCCACCCTCCCAGGTTGGTAGATTTCTTGTGAAGTTCTGGTAATATTTTAACATTAAATGTCACAGGTAAACTTGGCTTTGTAAGGTTCTGCTGCCAGCCAATCATCATCCAGGATGAAAACAGGTTGAGAGACCTGGATGAGACAGGATGAGAAGATTATAACTAAACCATTCCTAAGTTGTTATTCCCAACATTCAAAACATTTTGAAAGCCCTCCTGGTGACAGATTGGATCCTTCGGACATCTTTGCATCAGCAAAAGTGCTAAATCATCAGAGAATAAGTACAGTGCATCACATCTCTACTATTTTCCTATTTAAGTGTTGCTTTTAACACAACATACTACAATGCACGCTATTATTTCAAGATCCCTTCTACTAGATCTAACGCATTAGTGTTCTGATTTATATCTTATCTTTGAAGCAGTGGTGTGATCTGTGGCTGTCAGATCTGTGATCATGGTAATAACAGGGACACACCAACCTGAGAATGATAGGGGAGAGTCAGAGGAGCAAGGCTAGCAACTTCACTGCATCATAGCACTGCCCTTCCCCCTTGAAAACCAGGCAAGTTAGGACTCAGACAAAAAGCGGTGCATACATGCACACACACACACAGCTGTGAGCACCTGGAGCACCTCTGTGTCAAGCTGTTGTAGTGACCTCGCTCATCACGCTGTCAGATGCACTGCCGGCCTTGATCCCTCCCTGCTGACTACCTCTTCATTAAAACAAACATGCTGTTGGAACTGGATACTGCCCCTCCAGTTATTAACCCTGTACAAATCGATAGTGTTGAGGTTAATGTCCCTTGGGTCCTTCTCCTTAATATAAAATTTGCTTTTATATCCTCACGTGTTGACTATTGCAATTAGTTTACCAGCTAATTCTACTGCTAGGTTGCAATATATTCAAAACTCTGCTGCTAGACTTCTTACACATATCAAGCGCTCTGCTCACATTACTCCTATCCTGTCTGAACTGCATTGGCTACTGGTTCCATTTCGCATTGAATATAAAATACGTTTTTTTATATTCACATTTAAATCACTTCACTGTTTGGTACTTTGCTATCTCCCCTACAAACCGACCCACTCTCTCAGGTCCACTGGGCATGGACTCCTCTCTGTCCCTAGAGCTCATCTCTCTACCATGGGTGGCAGGTCTTTCAGTGTAGTAGCACCCAAGATCTGGAACTCACTCCCTGTGTCTCCCCGCAGCATCACTTCCATCTCAGAGATCAAATCCCAACTTAAAACATATCTGTTTTCTCTGTGTTATTTGTCCTAACGTGTGGCTATGCATTTTCTCTCAGTGTCTGTACTATCTGTGCTGTGTTTTTCATTTTCTGTGTTTGATTGTTCATTGTTTTTCACATTGTATGCTTGTCCATGTTTGTTTATTGTTTATGTATAATTGTATTGCTATTGTAAAGTGTCCTTGAGCTCTGGAAAGGCACTATATAAATTAAACCTATTATTATTATTATTATTATTATTATTATTATTATTATTATTATTATTAAAACATAAAGACTCATTAGTAATGCTTGGCCTGTTTCTGCAGCCAGATGAGATGCCAAGGGACTGGCTGACAAAGTAAATATGTTCTGGGCAAGCCTGGAAATGTTCTAGTCAGTACGGACACAAGACCAACACCATGACATAACTTCTATTAAAAACCATGTAAAATTTCAATAAAAACAAAGCCACATCATCTATCACAGCCTTGATGGACTCTAACTTTCTTTGACATGCATGTCCTTTTTTAAAAGACATGTTTTGCAAGGTTGCAGTAAACTTTGAATGAGTGAACTGTGCAGTTGAAATGCTATGCAATTCAGTTAATTGTAGGGAGTAAGCAACTGCATTTGTCCTGGATACAACTCTAACTTATGATTATAATTCTAAAGGAGGAGTAACCTCAGAATGAGGAATTTTGGGGAGTTTTGTTGTGTTACATGCTGGCACAACACCAGAGTAAGCATTATGCCCCAAAACCTTCTGTTTCTAACCTTCTGTTTCTAAGTACTCCTTCTCCTCTCTCTTGCATGCAAAGACACTGACAATATGTGTATGGCTACAATACCAAGAATGCTTAATCATTAGTTCCCCTCCATGCAGACCGTGGCTCTCAACTTTCCCAAGCAAGTGCTAACATGTTTACCACTGTTCCGATTCTTCCAAAGTTCATGATGTTCAAGAGATAATGCTCAATTGTGGACTAACAGATATATGTTGATGATTTGATGTAACAGTTTGTGGTTGGAGAGAGGCCATGCTTGGAAAATTATTTCTATTACTGTAAGAATGGTATTGTGTCAACAACTAGAGCTTTTTTGACAACATGACAAACAACATAGCTAATAACAGTGGAAGCACCTATTCTGCACAGTAAGTACAATATGTAGTATGTGCTAGGTAAGTATATTTTTTAACAATAGATTTCTGAGAATTTTTTCTATAATTGATTTTAAAGTTGAAAATTACCATGTTTGCATGCAATATGTAATTATGTAGCACTTACAAGTAATAGATGATGCACAAGTTCAATATGTAAGCAGAAAAAAGTAAGAGTAAAAGTAAAAGTAAAAAAAAGTATACATCATCATCATCATCATGATGTAATGCTAAGAAAAAATGTAAATAAAGTCATAAATGTATGCATTATAATTTGTCATTTGGCAAGTATTGTTATATACTTTTTTTTTTAATCATTAGTTACTATGTACTTACATTTCCATCTTTCCAAATTATGCATCAAGTGTTATTTACAGTGGGTATAGAAAAGAATCACCCCCCTTTAAAATAATCACATTTTGTTGCTTTTCAGCCTGAAATGAAGACGGACACAGTTTTTGTTTTATCCAGCTGTATTTACTCAGTGAAAATTATAACATCCAAGTGAAAGATGTCACCAACATGTCAGAAAAATTTTTTAAAAATAAAAATAAAAAATAAAAACCAGAATCACTGAGTTGGAAAAAGGATCACCCCCCTCCTAAAAATGACTTGTAAACTCAATAAGGTGTAGCTAATCACCTTCTCAATGGCACACAAAGCCATTTGACTCTCAACTGTAATCAGCTGTGGTAATTTTGATTAGCTCAGCATGAAAAGAGCTTTCGTGGAGCATTTTGTAGTGCAACTGAAGCAAACAATCAACTATGGGTGGCAATCAACAATTGTCAGAAGATCTCTGCGATAAAGTTGTGGACAGGCACAAGTCAGGAGATGGATACAAAAAATTTCAAAGGCTTTATCAATGCCTAGAAGCACAGTGAAGTCTATTATTAAGAAGTGGAAAGTATTTGGTACAACACACCCTCCCTGGATCAGGACATCACTCCAAACTGGATGAAAGAGCCAGGATGAAACTGGTCAGAGAGGCTACCAAGAGGCCTACAGCAACTCTGAAGCAGTTGCAGGAATTTATGACAAAGAGTGGTCATTGTGTGCATGTGACAACAATATCACAAATTCTCCACAAATGTGGCTTGTATGGGAGGGTTGCAAGAAAAAAAGCCACCCATGACTGAGCTTTGCCAAAACGCACCTTGAAGATTCTGAGGCCACATGGAAAAAGGTGCTATGGTCAGATGAATTATTTGGCCTCAACATCAAACGATATGTCTGCTGTAAATCCAATACAGCTCACCATCCAAATAACACCATTCCTACAGTAAAGCATGGAGGTGGTAATATCCTGTTATGGGGGTGTTTCTCTGCAGCAGGGACTGGAGCACTTGTCAGGATAGAAAGAAAATGGATGGGGCAAAATACCGTCAAATTCTTGAGGAAAATCTGCTGCCCTCTGCCAGAAAGTTGTCAATGGGAAGAAGGTTTACCTTCCAATATGACAATGACCCAAATCACACAGCAAAACTGACCACACAGTAGTTGAAGGAGAAAGAGGTGAATGTCCTTGCATGGCCTAGTCAGAGCCCAGACTTAAACCCCACTGAAAATCTGTGGAATGACTTGAAGACTTTAGTCCACAAACGGTCACCATCAAATTTAACTGAACTTGAGCAGTTCTGCAAAGAAGAGTGGGCAAATATTGCAAAGTCTAGATGTGCAAAGTCAGTAAAGACATATCCCAACAGACTAAAGGCTGTAATTTAAAAAAAGAAGGAAGGCAAATTAAAGCAAGGGGGTGATCCTTTTTACAACTCAGTGATTCTGTTTTTTTATTATTTTTTTTCTGACATGTTGGTGTTATATGTTTCACTTGGATGTTATATATTGCACTGAGTAAATACAGCTGGATAAAACAAAATCTTTGTCCATCTTCATTTCAGGCTGAAAAGCAACAAAATGTGATTATTTTAAAGGGGGGTGATTCTTTTCTATACTCACTGTATACACACTCATAGGTGTGTTTCTATCACTTTTGTGAATAGTCAGGCAAAAGCACTTTGTATAAATATCAGCTTAGCTGTATTCACTGTGTTTTTGGGATGGCATTCTGTGATAAAATGTCTCCCTTGTGTTAAAAAACAAAACAACTATAGCATCCAGACTATCTATAAATTAACCCCATACCATACCAAGTACTGTTGTACATATCTAGTACTATTCTTATAACTTACTATGTACCATGTACAAGGCATTACCTGTCATTATTACATATTTTTCTTTGTTACTGAATAATGTGATACAATAACTATTCATATAAAATAATTATGCCCCGTTGTGTATCATTTTACAGGTTGTTTTTTTTTTTCCTAACACAGAACAAATAAATTTTGGCCTGTTTTATTCATATTAGAAGCATGCTGAATTTTAAAGTTCTGGATTGGAAAATCCACTGGCTAGGGCAGTAAAGCTTGTGACATTGGAATGCACAAGTCCAGCTCCCATGAAAAAAATAATCTGTTTTGTGTGTAATTGAAGTTTGTTGTGCCAGTCTGTTTACACTACTTCCTTGGAGTTTGAAACAAAACTCTAACACACTATAAATAACCAGCACTGTGAGATCTCTTGAGAATTTCTTTCGTTACAATGCTGTGTTTCTTTGTATGTTTATGTACAGGGATACAGCAGTCATTAAAGACATTTGGATGAGAGCTTTCTATTAACTTCACAATCATTACAATAAATATCACCTGCACAAAATATGCTATTTTATCCAAGCACATTATTTAACACTCAGGCAACCTGAATTTCATTAGTTACCTCACTCATCTGAGCCAAGAACAGTAATTGGGTTTTAGGTCATGCTGCCAAATTGGTGGGATTTGCAGATTCAGCACTCAGGACTGTAGACGGCTCATTAAACTCAATGACCTGCAACCAAATGTACTTGGAACAGGACTGTGTGAACAAAAGAAGTGGTGGAATTTAATCATCCCACTAGTCAGTGCAGGCTTTTTTGCTCTTAAGCCAAAGCAGGCTCTCTTTACACTCTGCATTCCAACTATGCAGTTGTGGTTTGAGTGCAAACGAAGCAGGAGTATAGAGCCCCCAATGCTCTCTTACTAAAGAACCCTGCAGATGGTTCCACTCACACAGTGCCGATAGAAGTCCCCTCTTATCATCTGTTACACATCATCATGACACACTATTCCACAGGCGTAAAGAACAATGCTGGTATGAGTATGGAGAAAGTACTCGGTCATAAGTGGATTATTTGTGCTGGATGTGCCAACTTTTAACAAAATGATATTATCAGTAGACTTTGCAGCTACCATATAAACAGGTTTGATTTATGAGAATGACAGAATGAATATGATAAAGGGTAAATGCATGTAGGAATTCTTAGAATTCTGAGAACATTCAGATGTCTCGCAGCACTAGTGCTGGTAGCAAGACAAAAATGATCTCTGAGCCAGCTGGAACACAGACAAACTCCCTCATGCATCACGACCCCAAAACTCACTGGCCCAGCACAGCCCACTGCCATGTTTCCTCCCGAACCATAACATTCACATGCTTATGACACATTAATTATGAGCCACATGGGGAAATTTGTGTCTGTGCTTCTCTGGAAGGATTAATATAAAGCTTTAAGTAAATGCACATGCAAAAATAGAATAAACAACAATTAATTCATACTCCATAAACTTAAACGTTATGCTTTCTTGTGAAGTTCTTAAAGATGTGGACTAAATTTGCCTTTTATATTCTAAAGCAGATATTAATGTATGAGTGCCTTGTAACTTCAAAAGTTGTAATTTATCCTGTCTTGCTTATACCTGACTGTTACAAAACCACAGACGTGTTGGTCGGAAGAGGGAGTCAGGATGCATGCGCTGTGGGGACGTCAGTCGATATAGAAGAGTTTATTCCAAAAAATAAGAATCCATACTATGAACAAAACAAATGATAATCCAGGCTGTAGAAAACAAGAGTAGTGATCTGGGAATCACCGGAACATAGCGTACGGTTAAACACATCTACTAGACTATACAAGACTATCCTATGAATAACTATGACAAGCTAAACAAACGCTAAACTAAACTAAACTAAACTAATCTAATCTAATACTATCTAATACTCCGCGCCGAAGCAGAAACGGAGTGGCGTATTTAAACACAAAGAAAATCACAAACAGCTGAAACTCATGATTACACAGAATGAATTAGACGAACCTGAACCAATAAGAATTAAGGAGGCGGAGACATGACACAAACCAAAACATGAGCACATGGAAACACAGGAGGCGGAGACATGACGTAACCGAAAACATGAGCACATGGCATAGGTAAACAACACGAGAGTCTTTGTGAATGAAATGTCCATCGGAGAGTTTTTGAATAGCGCTGGAAAGCATGCAGTGGAATGCGGAAGTGTTCGAGTCTGCCGGAGACTCGAAAAACGAGGGGAAACTTCTAACAGAGCCCCCCCCCAAAGGCGCTTCTCCCGAAGCGCCAAAAGTTCTGACCGTTCTGGCGGACCCAGGCCCCTGGGCAGGATCATAACATCAGCCCCCCAGGACCCGAGGCTGGCGATGTCCAGTGTCCTGAGGCCAGAGCAGAGCGTGTCGGGCTGTCCCTTAGAACTTGTTCGAGAACTTGTTCGAGAACTTGTTCGAGAACTTGGTGTGATGCTTGATCTGGTGCTTGACTTGGAACTCGGAGTGACGCTTGACTTGGAGCTTGGAGTGACGCTTGACTTGGAGCTCGGAGTGATGCTTGACCTGGTGCTTAGCCTGGATCTCGTAGCTGCGCGTGACCTGGTGCTGGGCATGGATCGCGTAGCTGCACGTGATCTGGTGCTTGGCCTGGAGCTTGACCTGGAAGCAGGATCGGAGTCAGCTCTGGAACCAGGATCGGCATCAGCTTTCGCACCTGAATCGGAATCAGCTTTGGCACCCGGGTCAGGAACAGCTTTGGCACCCGGGTCAGGAACAGTTTGGCACCTGGATCAGAGACAGACTTCGAGAGAGACTTAGAGAAGGACTTCGAGAGAGACTTAGAGAAGGACTTCGAGAGAGACTTAGAGAAGGACTTCGAGAGAGACTTAGAGAAGGACTTCGAGAGAGACTTGGCAACAGACTTCAGGAAGGACTTGGAAATAGACTTAGAGAAGGACTTCGAGAGAGACTTAGAGAAGGACTTTGAGAGAGACTTAGAGACAGACTTCGAGAGAGACTTGGAAACAGACTTCAGGAAGGACTTGGAAATAGACTTAGAGAAGGACTTCAAGAGAGACTTAGAGAAGGACTTTGAGAGAGACTTAGAGACAGACTTCGAGAGAGACTTGGAAACAGATTTCGAGAAGGATTTGGAAACAGACTTCGAGACAGACTTAGAAACAGAACAAAGAACTCGGTTAGACCAAAAACCATAGACAAAATAAAAAACTTGGTTGGAAACAGCATTGGAAATTAAATTGGAGACAGGGCTGGAGACAGAGGAGGAGACAGAGGAGTGAGCTGGGTTGGAGACAGAGGAGTGAGCTGGGTTGGAGACAGAGGAGTGAGCTGGGTTGGAGACAGAGGAGGAGACAGAGGAGTAAGCTGGGTTGGAGACAGAGCTGGGAATCAAATCAGCCTCCGAACTGAGAAGGAGAGCAAACACCTATCCAGAAATTAAATCTATGTAGCTAGCTATGAAATCAGGAACTGAACTAGGAACATGGTCGGAACCTGGACTTGGACTTGGAACTGGACTTGGACAGGAACCTGAACATGGACTCAATTTTGCTCTAACACATGGGCTAGGACTTGGAATGGAGGTCATCCCGTGGACCTCAGATATGGACTGGGATTGAGAAGAGGCCATCCCGTGGGCCTCTGACTTGAACTTGACTTTGGAGGAGGTCAACCCGTGGACCTCAGATATGGACTGGGCTTGAGAAGAGGCCATCCCGTGGGCCTCTGACTTGAACTTGACTTTGGAGGAGGTCACCCCGTGGACCTCAGATATGGACTGGGCTTGAGAAGAGGCCATCCCGTGGACCTCTGACTTGAACTTGACTTTGGAGGAGGTCACCCCGTGGACCTCAGATATGGACTGGGCTTGAGAAGAGGCCATCCCGTGGGCCTCTGACTTGAACTTGACTTTGGAGGAGGTCAACCCGTGGACCTCAGATATGGACTGGGCTTGAGAAGAGGTCAACCCGTGGACCTCTGACATGGATTGGACAGGAGTGGAGGTTTCTTCTAGAACCTCTGGCAGGAATGTGGCTTGGGCGGAGGTTTTCTCATGGACCTCCGATATGAGCAGGCCAGGAGAGGAAGTTTCCTCTTGATTCTCTGGCTGCTGCTTGTCGGGGCTGGAGGTCGCCTTATTAACCTCCTTGAGCCGCTCCCTTGTGGAGACCTTCTGCTGGGCCTCTGGCTGGAGCTCAGGGCTGGAGGTCACCACGTGAACCTCCCTGAGCAGCTCCGCTGTGGAGACCTTCTGCTGGGCCTCCTGCTGGAGCTCGGGGCTGGAGGTCGCCACATTAACCTCCCTGAGCAGCTCTGCTGTGAAGACCTCCTGCTGGGCCTCCGGCTGGAGCTCGGGGCTGGAGGTTGCCACGATAACCTCCAGGGGCAGCTCCGCTGTGGAGACCTCCTGCTGGGCCTCCTGCTGGAGCTCGGGGCTGGAGGTCACTACGTTAACCTCCAGGGGCAGCTCCGCTGTGGAGACCTCCTGCTGGGCCTTCTGCTGGAGCTTTGGGGTTGCCCGCCTGTGGAGCCGTTTGAGTGCTCGCCAGCTGCCCTTAAAGCAGTCCTGGGAGCAGAAGTAATAGCTCCTAGTTCCCTGTTTCCTGCAGGTGGGGCACTGGAGAATGGCTGGTCGGGTGCAGCCCTCGGTTGCACACTCCTGAAACTGGGGCTGAGAGGTGCAGACCGCCACATTAGCCTGCTTCCTCTCGTAATACTCCAGGAATGACTGACTGGACCAATGACCCAGACGGTCCTTCCCCAAGAATGTCCTGAGGTCGGGCATGAATTCTGGGCTGCCAAATACCTGAATCAGTAGATCCACAAAGCCGGAAACCGAAGAGATCCTGGTGGACCCACTGGCAAGGTGAAGCTCCGCCCACTGACGGGCAGAACCGACCAGGCGGGACAGGAGGAACCCCAACCACTGTTCTTCGGTGGGCAAGGGATCCTTTACACTGAGAAAGTACATTTGCGCCTGCCACAAAAAACTCTGAGGCCACACGGAGAAGCCATCATATGCCGCCGGGGCATAAATAAAAGTCCACTGTTCGAAGGAAACTGAATCAAGGGGAGGAACAAAAAATTTGGCGTGGCAGGCCCAAGATTTCCCCGCTGCATCCATGTTAGGCGGAGTATTCTGTTACGAAACCACACACGTGTTGGTCGGAAGAGGGAGTCAGGATGCATGCACTGGGGAGATGTCAGTAGATATAGAAGAGTTTATTCCAAAAAATAAGAATCCATACTATGAACAAAACAAATGATAATCCAGGCTGTAGAAAACAAGAGTAGTGATCTGGGAATCACCAGAACAAAGCGTACGGTTAAACACATCTACTAGACTATACAAGACTATCCTATGAATAACTATGACAACCTAAACAAACGCTACGCTACGCTAATCTAATCTAATCTAATCTAATACTCCGCGCCGAAGCGGAAACGGAGTGGCTTATTTAAACACAAAGAAAATCACAAACAGCTGAAACTCATGATTACACAGAATGAATCAGACGAACCTGAACCAATAAGAATTAAGGAGGAGACATGACACAAACCAAAACATGAGCACATGGAAACACAGGAGGCGGAGACATGACGTAACCGAAAACATGAGCACATGGCATAGGTAAACAACACGAGAGTCTTTGTGAATGAAATGTCCATCGGAGAGTTTTTGAATAGCGCTGGAAAGCGAGCAGTGGAATGCAGAAGTGTTCGAGTCTGCCGGAGACTCGAAAAACGAGGGGAAACTTCTAACAGTGACTTTTTCATGATTTGTAATTCATTGTGTAAATGATGCAATATTAATGCTCCATATTGGTGACTTATTGTATGCTTGCTGACCCGAATGTGAAATGCAAAAATATGGAAAAACTCATGAACTTACTAACTTCCCAGAGGTCTCTAGTTCAATATCTTTTCAACTGGATTGCAAATATGAACACCACAGTGAGGATAAATCAGCTGACTGTCATCTATCATTCACAAGCTTCCTACTAAATTAGACAACAAATAAATGCCTTACCTGTCCTTCAAGGAAAAAAAGCGAAAATCTCATTAGTCCTAATTCCCTTTCCCTTGCAGTATATCAGACTTTTTCACGCTCTCACTCACATCTGTTTACCTCTCTCTCTCTCTCTCTCCCTCCTGATTGGCTGCCAGGTCCCATCTGCTACTTTGTACTCGGAAATTGTTCCTGCCTAAAGCTGAGGCGTGATGACATTGGGTGTATCTGAGCTGGTGTATAATGTATAAGTACAAATTTTCCACCAATTATGATCCAACACCCTTCATACAGCGCAGACTGGGAATTATATTTTTACTGTACTGTCACAGCAGTTCAAGAACATCAATAATCATATCAAATAATCATATTTGTCTTCATATTTAGCAAAAACAATCATATGTACTGTAGCTTTAATATCATGCACAAATCCCTGAGGTAAATGAAAACCTTTGAAATATGAGGCAATAATTGTTGGATTAAAAAAATAATCAAAATTCAAAAGTAGCTGGGTGAGTGGTTGCTTTTAAAGGAGATGTGTAAACACAGCTGACACTTTGTCTAAGCGAAAAAATAAAGGGAAAACTTCCTCCCACCCGCCAAAGCTTTACTGACTCTGGCATTTCTCCAACCAGGGAAAAAAAGTCATCTCTACAAGCCAACAAGAGTTAAGTGATATTCCAGAGATGTTATTGATAGGCAAAAGTACATATTCCCAGGGTTGACATACCATAACAAGAAATGCATACACATAAGGAGAACAATGCCTTATTATATAAGTGATTATAAAAATAAGACTCAAAAAATCTGTTTCTCTCATTTTTGGAAATATCTGGACCAAAATAGAAATCAAATCTCTTTCCAAGTAACCTTTGATTGAAATAGTTTATAGCAGGATATTCTGCATGTGTAAAGAATATGTAAGGTGTGCCATTTGTCTCTAAACAGAGGTTCATGTTCGCAAGCACTTCCCTGCTAATTTGGCAGTCTAGCCAGGTGTGGAGGCTCTATATGTGCTGGTTAATCCAGAACAGAAGCTCCTAATATTGCCTTTAAAGCTTATTTTACACACGGACCTTCTTTCAGCTCCAAATCCCAGGCAGAAAAATACAGTTCAGGGCTGGAACAAAGACATAAAAGCAGTTTACCAGATGTTAAAGTTAAATTATTATTGCTCTGGCTAACAGCAGGGGGGCGCTGCTTTTCTTACTACACAATATAAGATGAAGTGTTTCCATTTTTGTCCCTGGAGGAGTATTATGGTCCAATTGTTTGGGCATTTTCTCCAGCTATATACATAATTCAGAACTTTCTGTTCGATACTGATTTACAACTGTTTCAGCTTCCAGTCTGGATCTACATTCTCTCTCTGTTTTCTAAAATCTACCTAAAAACATTCCATATTTGGTAGCTGGATTTAATTATGGCAGGAAGAGATTTTATCAAACTAATACTGTAGATCTTCAACAGATCCCTTACTGTTGTTATTTTTTGCTTTTTAATTTGAACCGTCTGTGACTTCCAGAAGTTCTTTAAAGATATATCGTTCCCTCTGCATATTTCAAATATGTGCAATAACTCAGGAAATTGTTTAGGGGAAAAAACACATTTTTTTAGCCCCCCAACCCCCCACCCCCCACATAGCTTGTAACGTATAAAAACCCATTCCAAATTTCATCTCTAATACATTGTATCACCAAACATATCATATTTCAATTTCCATTCTCACTGTGCTATTAGGCACTCTGCTCAGACAGGGGGAGTTTACAGAATAGAAATGGTGGAATATAATTTATGTACAGCCGTGGCCAAAAGTTTTGAGAATGACACAAATATTAATTTTCACAAAGTCTACTGCTTCAGTGTTTTTAGATCTTTTTGTCAGATGTTACTGTTACTGAAGTATAATCACAAGCATTTCATAAGTGTCAATGGCTTTTATTGACAATTACATGAAGTTTATGCAAAGAGTCAATATTTGCAGTGTTGACCCTTCTTTTTCAAGACCTCTACAATTCACCCTGGCATGCTGTCAATCAACTTCTGGGCCACATCCTGACTGATGGCAGCCCATTCTTGCATAATCAATGCTTGGAGTTTGTCAGTTTGTGGGTTTTTGTTTGTCCACCCGCCTCTTGAGGATTGAC
Source organism: Cranoglanis bouderius (assembly GCA_023630585.1). Lineage (NCBI taxonomy): Eukaryota > Metazoa > Chordata > Actinopteri > Siluriformes > Cranoglanididae > Cranoglanis > Cranoglanis bouderius. The sequence continues at coordinate 18,114,081 of CM042564.1, forward strand.
CACAAATTCTCAATGGGATTAAGGTCTGGGGAGTTTCCTGGCCATGGACCCAAAATGTCGATGTTTTGTTCCCTGAGCCACTTCGTTATCACTTTTGCCTTGTGGCAAGGTGCCCCATCATGCTGGAAAAGGCATTGTTCATCATCAAACTGTTCTTGGATGGTTGGGAGAAGTTGCTCTCTGAGGATGTTTTTGTACCATTCTTTATTCATGGCTGTGTTCTTAGGCAAAATTGTGAGTGAGCCCACTCCCTTGGCTGAGAAGCAACCCCACACATGAGTGGTCTCAGGACACTTTACTGTTGGCATGACACAGGACTGATGGTAGCGCTCACCTTTTCATCTTCGGACAAGCTTTTTTCCAGATGCCCCAAAAAATCGGAAAGGGGATTCATCAGAGAAAATGACATTACCCCAGTCCTCAGCGGTCCAATCCCTGTACTTTTTGCAGAATAGCAGTCTGTCCCTGATGTTTTTTCCTGGAGAGAAGTGGCTTCTTTGCTGCCCTTCTTGACACCAGACCGTCCTCCAAAAGTCTTCGCCTTACTGTGCGTGCAGACGCACTCACACCTGCCCGCTGCCATTCCTGAGCAAGCTCTGCACTGGTGGTGCCCCGATCCCGCAGCTGAATCAACTTTAGGAGACGGTCCTGGTGCTTGCTGGACTTCCTTGGGTGCCCTGAAGCCTTCTTCACAACAGTTGAACCTCTCTCCTTGAAGGTCTTGATGATCTGATAAATGGTTGATTTAGGTGCAATCTTACTAGCAGCAATATCCTTGCCTGTGAATCCCTTTTTGTGCAAAGCAATGATGGCTGCACGTGTTTCCTTGCAGGTAACCATAGTTAACAGAGGATAATTTCAAGCACCACCCTCCTTTTAAAGCTTCCAGTCTGTTATTCTAACTCAATCAGCATGACAGAGTGATCTCCAGCCTTGTCCTCGTTAACACTCTCACCTGTGTTAACGAGAGAATCACTGACATGATGTCAGCTGGTCCTTTTGTGGAAGGGCTGAAATGCAGTGGACATGTTTTTTTGGGATTAAGTTCATTTTCATGGCAAAGAGGGACTTTGAAATTAATTGCAATTCATCTGATCACTCTTCATAACATTCTGGAGTATATGCAAATTGTCATCATACAAACTGAGGCAGCAGACTTTGTAAAAATTAATATTTGTGTCATTCTCAAAACTTTTGGCCACGGCTGTATTATCACAAATATGTACTTTTAGATGAATGTTAATGGTTAAATATTAAATGCCAATATAATGTTTGACTATAAAGGGAATGGGTTATTATATGATTACAAAGTTGTAAAGTGGTGCTTGAAAGTTTGTGAACCCTTTAGAATTTTCTATATTTCTGCATAAATATGACCTAAAACATCATCAGATTTTCACACAAGTCCTAAAAGTAGATAAAGAGACCCTAATTAAACAGAAGAACCAAAAATATTATACTATGTATAATATTATACATAAATATGACCTACAAAAAATCTGATGATGATTTAGGTCATATTCATGCAGAAATTTCTAAAGGGTTCACAAACTTTCAAGCACCACTGTATTTACAGAAAACCACTTAGTTTTGGGGATATGTGCAGCCTGTGGGCCCTCAGAATCATCTCAAAGGCATGTTTTTAATGAGTCACACCAGACTGAGTCCAGTGTCCTCAGAGACACGGCCTTTATGACAAAATACTGAATTCTCAGGCTGAGCAGTGACAGGCTTATCCTCTTGTTATGGTTACAGACATTCCATAATATTACAGAGATTCTGAGTTCTACCCAGTTTCTCTAAAGTACTGTAGTTCTGTGTGATTATTTAATACTCCAGTGTGATATCGTTGAACATGATGTATGCTAAAATTACACAACAGATAAATGTCAAATAAAGATACTGAACAACAGATAACGGAATCATAATCATAGTGAAATTTTAAGAAGCAGAAATGTTTCTCTGAAAGCACAGTGAATAAGAGGGTAGAAGTAAGAGTCATATTACTTCTGCTATTAATTACTCACAGTCATAAAGTATCTCCATCTTTTCATACATTTACGCTAAAATCACTATATATCCAGCCCCAAAACTCATTATTCATTTAATGCTCTCATTCATAGATGATTGATTTGGATCAGAGCCAACTGGCTATCCTAGCATTTCAATCACATGATTTTTCTGTTGCAGTCACCATGTTTGGGTATATCTCCAAATATGCACCGAACAGCCAAAACATTAAAACTACCAGCCTAATATTGTGTAAGTCACACTTGTGCTGCCAAAACAGCTCTGACCCATTGAGGCATGGACTCCACAAGACCTTTGAAGGTGTGCTGTGTTATCTGGCACCTACATTGGGCACATGAGCATCAGAACCGGACCATGGAGAAATGGAAGAAGGCAGCCTGGTCTGATGAATCGTTTTTCTTTTACATCATGTGGATATGCTTACCTGGGGAATACAGAATAAATGAAAATTAATGAAGCACAGATACAATAACATTGATGCAGTCAGTCCCCTATTTGGTCCTCAAAATGATGTGACATCACATGAAATGCAAGGATAGAACAAAAACTGATGATCCTTTTGCACCTGACAAACCAGCTCTCTTTGTATAGCAACGAACTTGCCGATGTGACCCAGAGATCCTAAAGACAAGTTACACATTCATGTGGCAAGCCACTGGAATGCACACAGTAGATTTTGTCCTCGCAATCCCCAACTATATCTGTCTCCTTTGTGGCTTCTAAGGATATGCTAGCATCTCCCCCCAAAAGCACTGTGTAACAAAAGTGGCAACAAATGAGGCCACCATCACTCCACCCAAGCTACATTGCGGTGAAGCTGGGAGAAAGAAAGAGAGAGACAATTACACCCAGTGAGGCTGTCCATCACCGTGCCTCATCCAGCCAAACCCACACAGGGCCCGTCACCATTTAGTGTAACCCACGGAATACCATAATGAGCACATAGCTGTACTTTTCGCTCTGTGGGAAGACAGCAGCACCAGAATGGGACCAATAAAAATAGCAGCTTTTGCCACAACGGTTTACAAGTTGTTATTCCCAGCTAAGCTGCAGTAACTCATCTTCTCCCTGACTGGAAACTAAGATTCATCTTCACAGTCACAGGATCTATGGATTGATCCATGCATTTTTACTGAGCAAAACATTGATCATCTACTGTACAGTTTACATCTCAATCACACACACACACAGGTCAGTGGATGACAACATCCACTTATTTTCACTAAGCACTTTATCCTGGTCAGGGTCATAGTGGATCCAGAGCCTATCCAGGAACACTGGAATCAAAGTGGGAATATACCCTGAATGGGATGCTTTTCATGCACACACATTCACACATTCATTCATTCACACAGTTTAGCCAGTCCACCTAGTGGCCTATTTTGGGTGGAAACCAGACAACCCCACAGTATGTTCCATCATTTTACAGTCAGTTTTACAATTTTTTACAATCATCTTTTGTTTTAATATGTTAAATGATTTGATTTGACTGCCTTCAACTGTCAATAACTAAATACATCTTGTTTTGTTTTATTGTCATATACTTGTTGCATGTTCAAAAAATACCAGTTTTTTTTAACACACACACAGACACACACACACACACACACACACACACACACACACACACACACACACACACACACACACACACACACACACACACAGTACTTTGATAGATCTCACAGTGAAGAGATTAATGAGATTAAATGGGACTTTGGCTCTTTCATTAAAGACTGTTTACTGCTTCAAATGACCAGATAAAAGTGTCTTTGTATAGTAAGAACAATAGAGAAAAAGAGGAAAAAGTTGGTACTAATACAGTTGAACATACCGATGCACTAGTTTACACAGTAATATTAATACTCACATACAAACTCACATGTAAACTCTTTTCTGCATAGACATCAAACATAAAAGCCAAGGTCTCTATGGGTCCTGAAAGCTATCCACTGCTGCTGAAGACAAATGAATGCAGACACTTGGCTTTGCTGAAACACATTCCAAAGTGTCACTGATTAAAACTATTGGATTTCACTTGAAGGCTGTTGTTCGTGTCCCATATGGAAGGAATGCTATTTTCTCAGTTGGCCAAAGTGTTATTTTGTTTAAACTCCCAGTGCTGAAGAATTGACCTGAGTGGAGCTGCTGTGTTGAGCATTTCCTGCCGTTTTTTCCCTGCTGGGCTCTCAGTTCTCCTGGAAGCTGAGCATAGTGTTTCCTCTGGCTCACTTTGCACATTGCTGCTTGCATGAGGGAGGACAGCTGGAATCATCTCTCACTCTCTCTCTCTCTCTCTCTCTCTCTCTCTCTCTCACACACACACACACACACACACACACACACACACACACACACACACACACACACACACACACACACACACACACACATCTCAATCCTCATTCTATGATTTTGACCTATTTGTAACCTATTTAGTGTGTTTCTGTGTTTGTTGGAGGAAGCAGGTGGGGTAAAGTAAAACGAGGAAGAAGTTGTTATGCAAGTAAGTACATTGGAACAATACTTATTCCAATACCAATTAGGTGGATAAAGCCAGAAACAGTTTCAAAGATAGATTAAACTGGTGGCACAGATAAAAATTACTAAAAATGCTCATGAGAGAATACAAGTGAAATGATACCAATTGGTACTACTAACTTTCATTCATTATTAGCAACATCCTGTTTAGAGAAAGTGTTTTAAATGAGAATTGTGAAAGCTTTGCTCTAAGATCTGTTACTCTAATATCTTCAGTGTACACTAAATGGCCAAACATTCGTGGACATCTGACCATCATATCCATGTGCGCTTTTTGGATGTCCCATTCCAAATTTAGTCCCCCTTTGCTCATATGATAATGTCAACTCTTCTGGGAAGGCTTTCCACTAGATTTCGGAGCATGGCTGTGGGTATTTGCTCATTCAGCCACTATAGCATTAGTGAGGTCTGGCACTGATGTTGGCTGAGGAGGCCTGGAGTGCAGTCAGCATTCCAATTCATCTTGGTGTTCAGTGGGGTTGAGTTCAGGGCTCTGTGTAGGCAACTCAAGTTCTTCCACTGCCAACCTTGGCAAACCATGGCTAACCCCTCTCATTGTACACAGGGACATTGTTATACTGGAACATTTTGGGCCCCTTAGTTCCAGTGAAGGGAAATTCTAATGCTACAGCATACAGGCATTCTATATAATTGTGCGCTACCAGTTTTGTGGCAACAGTTTGGGGAAGGTCCACATATGTTGTGATGGTCAGGTGTCCACACACTTTTGGCTATATATTATATAGTATACACACTACACAAGCTTCTTGAAGATACTGGCTAAAATATCTTAAAAAATACACATGCAGCCACACATACTGCAATAGAACACCATCCAAGTCCACCTCCCATGGTGTTAGCATAATTTAGTGTTGACAGTAGAAACAAGGGCACCTATTGAAAGAGTCAACCTGTCTCCCCCAAAAACACATGTTCATAGTTAGCAGGCATTTGGAGAAGGGCAGCCTCACTTCTGCTTTGTATTAGCTTTCCCAAGTACACAGAGATACAGTGCATGAGAAGAGGTAAAAAAAACAAAAACAAAAACAAATCCCAGATGAATTAACTGACTCAGAAGACTCAGGGATACGAATCACAGATGATTGCTCTCAATAACTGCCTTTTTCTCTAGCAATGAAAGGAAGAGTGTTTTACAGACTAAGAGTTACCTACTGTGAGCTAGAAGTTAAAAAGGAGTTTAAAAATACCTTTTTAGATTTTTTGGATACACTCATGATCAGTCACTTGTGCCTAGATTCTTCCCCTCACAATCAGGATTTGTCAATGGATTGATCAATTTTATGATCCAACAAGCAAATCACTTGCACTCGGAATGCCAGCAGACACATAAATATACACACACACACGCACACACACTGCATATGGCGTATCTGTAATTATGGCAGCTCAGACACAGCCCTCCGGTGATAGAAGCAATAAATCAGCACATGGAACTCCTCAGAGAACTGAGGACAGTCATATTGTACACATACACATTGTTGGAAGCGGAAAGACCTCGTAGGCAGGGACACGGAGGATAAAACAGCACGGACCCTACAAAGGCAGAAGGCTTTCATTGACTGAGTCTGCATCTGGGCCTCTGTATAATAGAATCAGTGAAGCTTTGGGGTTGAATAGAGGATAGTGCCCCGGAATGGGGCACTGGATAAACCAACTACAAAGACAGTCCTCTACAGAAACCCACAGGGAATAAACAGCCTTTAGTTCTAACCCTGACATGTTTGTCAATTACACAGGAGATGATTCACTTTAAGAGAGCTGTGTCCATTGAAACTGGAGTCTTTCTTGGACTGCAACCAGTATGCATCACAGAGCTAATGGATACAACTAGCTTGTTAGTGTTCGTGAGGATTCATTACCTAAATGAACAAATACAGTGTAGTGAAAAAATATTTGCCCCATCCTGATTTCTTTTGGGTTTTTTTTTGTACATCTCATACTAAATAGTGCTAGATCTTCAAACAAGATACAACATAAAGGCATCCTGAGTAAACACACAATGCAGTTTTTATTATTATTTTTTTTTATTGAAGTAAAAAAAGTTATCCAACACCTACCTATGAAAAATGAATTGTCCCCTTAAACTTAAAAGCTGGTTGTGCCACCATTAGCAGCAATAGCTGCAACAAAGCGCTTCTGATAACTGGAAATCAGTCTTTCACAGCACTGTGGTGGAATTCTGGCCCACTCTTCTTTGTAGAACTGCTTCAGTTCAGCCACACTGGAGGGTTTTCGAGCATGAACTGCCCGTTTAACGTCCAGCCACAGCATCTCAGTTGGTTCAAGTCAATATGTTGACTAGGCCACTCCAAAACTTTAATTTAGCTTTTTTGAGCCATTCAGAGGTGGACTTACTCCTATGCTTTGGAGTAAGTTTGCTTTTGCCTTACTGCATAATCCAGTTGCACTTGAGTTTCAGTTTACAGACTGCAGATTGGATATTCTCCTTTATGTCATGAACAGTGACCTTTATTGATGCAAGACAGGCCTGTAGGTCCTTTAATGTTGTTGTTGGCTCTTTTCTGACTTTCTGGATGAGTAGTTGCTGTGCTCTTGGAGGAATTTTGGAAGGTCTGCCACTTCTGGGAAGGTTCCCTACTGTGCCGAGTTTTTCCATTTGGAGATAATGGTTCTCACTGTGGTTCTTTGGAGCCCCAGAGCCTTTGAAATAGCTTTGTACCCCTTCCCAGACTGATGTATTTCAATCACCTTCTTTACTTATCATTTCTGGAATTTCTTTCAACTTTGGCATAGTGTGTTACTGGGTAAGACCTTTTAACCAACTTCATGCTATTGAAAAAGGTCTATTTAAGTGTTGATTTGATTGAACAGGGTTTGCAGTAATCAGGCGTGGTTGTGTCTAGTCCAGCTGAACCCCATTATGAATACACTTTCACAGATTTGGGGAATTAGTAACTACGGGGGAAAATACATTTTCACACAGGCCCAGTTGGTATTGGATAACTTTTTTTGCTTCAATAAATAATGTTATAATTTAAAAACTGTATTTTGTGTTTACTCAGGTTGCCTTATATCTTAGACTGTGTTTTAATTTCTGAAACAATTTAGTATGAGATATACACAAAAACAGAAGAAATCTAGCAAATGCTTTTTCACAGCACTGTATTGTGTATTATATAAACTGACTTTGATTGTTGCACACAAAAACACGGAATGATATAAACAACATGTGAACAAATGAATTCAAACTTTTTCTGACAGGATGCAGTGGAATCAGCGATATTTAGAGAAAAACACTCAGGCATCCTCGCATCCTGCCAATTTTCAGTTAAAAATAGAATTCACATTACATCCGGACAGGCTGACAACTCTATTGTTTAGGCCATTGGAGCAAAAAATAGTAGTGCTTACCGATTTAAGACCAGCTTTATGGTTATATGGGTTCTTGTACTATGGGTACATTCGAAAGCTTCCTACTGATACTGGAGGAGTATTTGATGCTCCTCCCCTCGTGGGAGTCGAAGCAACTGAAATCCATCACTGCTAAATATGTTTCTTATTTAGCAGAAAGGGGGTGAGTGAGTCACAAATAATCCTAGAGGCCATTCTGTCATGGATGCTTTTTTTTTACCCCTACACATTCCTTCTCACCTTTGCAAATGCTTTGGATGGACAAATCTAAGATTAATGCCATATGCCAATAAGCAAAGACTGTACTATTGGGTAATGAGTCCAAGTAACAAAGAAAAGCAAGCAAATATAAAAGTTTTAAACTCATATCATATACTATACTGTGAGTAAATTATTTACCACTGCCCCACAGACAATTGATGTTTCAGACAAGTTAGAGTTACTTTGAGTTTTCTCAAATCAATCTGTGTGCCAAGGCATTGGAAACTCCCATGTCAGCAACTCTCAATAGATTACCAAGCCACAACAAAGCATTTTTTTGCAAGCGTGTTCAACTGAACAACAGGATATCAGATCACTGAGAGATATTTCTGATCTCTGTCTTGAGCAGCAGGTGGAGGGGTGGAAGTGGGTAGAGCATGAATTTCATTCAGGAAAGTCTGTAAGCATCATGGTGGCAACTCCAAACAAACCAACCCAATCTCATACAATATTTGTAGGGATTTTAGCAACTAAGAGTAATTTCAGGGAATTTAATATGAATAAAGTTGAATAATGCTACAACCAATAAAGCTACAACTAATGACCCAATATCAAAAACATTGCATGTCCTTGAATTAATTTAAATACATATTATTGCTAGGGATTTGCATAGTTATTAAAATAATACTATTTGCATGAAATACTCCGTTCATTCACCTGCCAATTCCCTCCCACCAGCCAGCAACTCCCCTATCATACGACAACTATCAACCAGGGAGGGTGAAGGCTAACACTTGCTTCCAGCCACATTCACATGAATCCAGCCAACCACAACTGCTTCCTAAATAATTTATACAAATATAATTTATTAAAAAATGTACAGTTAGTGTTGTAACTTTTGAATTTTACTGAACATTGGTGGAAATCGTGTGTCCCACCTCCCATATATATATATATATATATATATATATATATATATATATATATATATATATATATATATATATATATATATATGTGTGTGTGTGTGTGTGTGTGTGTGTGTGTGTGTGTGTGTGTGTGTGTATATACAGGTGCATCTCAATAAATTAGAATGTCGTGGAAAAGTTCATTTATTTCAGTAATTCAACTCAAATTGTGAAACTCGTGTATTAAATAAATTCAATGCACACAGACTGAAGTAGTTTAAGTCTTTGGTTCTTTTAATTGTGATGATTTTGGTTCACTCTGAACAAAAACCAACCAATTCACTATCTCAACAAATTAGAATATGGTGACATGCCAATCAGCTAATCAACTCAAAACACCTGCAAAGGTTTCCTGAGCCTTCAAAATGGTCTCTCAGTTTGGTTCACTAGATAAGCCACAAACATTCATTGCCAAAGAAGCTGGCTGTTCACAGAGTGCTGTATCCAAGCATGTTAACAGAAAGTTGAGTGGAAGGAAAAAGTGTGGAAGAAAAAGATGCGCAACCAACCGAGAGAACCGTAGCCTTATGAGGATTGTCAAGCAAAATCGATTCAAGAATTTGAGTGAACTTCACAAGGAATGGACTGAGGCTGGGGTCAAGGCATCAAGAGCCACCACACACAGATGTGTCAAGGAATTTGGCTACAGTTGTCGTATTCCTCTTGTTAAGCCACTCCTGAACCACAGACAATGTCAGAGACGTCTTACTTGGGCTAAGGAGAATAAGAACTGGACTGTTGCCCAGTGGTCCAAAGTCCTCTTTTCAGATGAGAGCAAATTTTGTATTTCATTTGGAAACCAAGGTCCTAGAGTCTGGAGGAAGGGTGGAGAAGCTCATAGCCCAAGTTGCTTAAAGTCCAGTGTTAAGTTTCCACAGTCTGTGATGATTTGGGGTGCAATGTCATCTGTTGGTGTTGGTCCATTGTGTTTTTTGAAAACCAAAGTCACTGCACCCGTTTACCAAGAAATTTTGGTGCACTTCATGCTTCCTTCTGCTGACCAGCTTTTTGAAGATGCTGATTTCATTTTCCAGCAGGATTTGGCACCTGCCCACACTGCCAAAAGCACCAAAAATTGGTTAAATGACCATGGTGTTGGTGTGCTTGACTGGCCAGCAAACTCACCACACCTGAACCCCATAGAGAATCTATGGGGTATTGTCAAGAGGAAAATGAGAAACAAGAGACCAAAAAATGCAGATGAGCTGAAGGCCACTGTCAAAGAAACCTGGGCTTCCATACCACCTCAGCAGTGCCACAAACTGATCACCTCCATACCATGCTGAATTGAGGCAGTAATTAAAGCAAAAGGAGCCCCTACCAAGTATTGAGTACATGTACAGTAAATGAACATACTTTCCAGAAGGCCAACAATTCACTAAAAATGTTTTTCTTATTGGTCTTATGAAGTATTCTAATTTGTTGAGATAGTGAATTGGTGGGTTTTTGTTAAATGTGAGCCAAAATCATCACAATTAAAAGAACCAAAGACTTAAACTACTTCAGTCTGTGTGCATTGAATTTATTTAATACATGAGTTTCACAATTTGAGTTGAATTACTGAAATAAATGAACTTTTCCACGACATTCTAATTTATTGAGATGCACCTGTATATTGTAGCGTATGACTATGCCCAAACTGATTTCTAAATTAACCCAAACGAAACATAGAAAGTTTCACCACTCAGGTGACCTAGAGTAACCCCGAGAGGCCTCCTTTGACCAGATGCACCTTTGGGATGCAAAAGACCCACACAGGACTTACCCTTGCAGTAAAAGAAACCTTTGATGACTGAACGTCTGGGAATGTATATATATATATATATATATATATATATATATATATATATATATATATATATATATATATATATATATATATATATATATACATATATCTACACACATATATATACATATATCTACACACACATATATACATATATCTACACACACATATATATATATATATATATATATATATATATATATATATATATATATATATATATATATATATATATATATGTGTGTAGATATATGTGTGTGTAGATATATGTATATATGTATATATATGTATATATATATATATGTGTATATATATGTATATATATATATATATATACAGCCATGGCCAAAAGTTTTGAGAATGACACAAATATTAATTTTCACAAAGTCTACTGCTTCAGTGTTTTTAGATCTTTTTGTCAGATGTTACTAACTGTTACTGAAGTATAATCACAAGCATTTCATAAATGTCAATGGCTTTTATTGACAATTACATGAAGTTTATGCAAAGAGTCAATATTTGCAGTGTTGACCCTTGTTTTTCAAGACCTCTGCAATTCGCCCTGGCATGCTGTCAATCAACTTCTGGGCCACATCCTGACTGATGGCAGCCCATTCTTGCATAATCAATGCTTGGAGTTTGTCAGAGTTTGTGGGTTTTTGTTTGTCCACCCGCCTCTTGAGGATTGACCACAAATTCTCAATGGGATTAAGGTCTGGGGAGTTTCTTGGCCATGGACCCAAAATGTCGATGTTTTGTTCCCCGAGCCACTTCATTATCACTTTTGCCTTGTGGCAAGGTGCCCCATCATGCTGGAAAAGGCATTATTCGTCACCAAACTGTTGTTGGATGGTTGGGAGAAGTTGCTCTCTGAGGATGTTTTTGTACTATTCTGTATTCATGGCTGTGTTCTTAGGCAAAATTGTGAGTGAGCCCACTCCCTTGGCTGAGAAGCAACCCCACACATGAGTGGTCTCAGGATGCTTTACTGTTGGCATGACACAGGACTGATGGTAGCGCTCACCTTTTCTTCTCTGGACAAGCTTTTTTCCAGATGCCCCAAACAATCGGAAAGGAGATTCATCAGAGAAAATGACATTACCCCAGTCCTCAGCAGTCCAATCCCTGTACTTTTTACAGAATAGCGGTCTGTCCCTGATGTTTTTCCTGGAGAGAAGTGGCTTCTTTGCTGCCCTTCTTGACACCAGGCCATCCTCCAAAAGTCTTCGGCTTACTGTGCGTGCAGACGCACTCACACCTGCCTGCTGCCATTCCTGAGCAAGCTCTGCACTGGTGGTGCCCCGATCCCGCAGCTGAATCAACTTTAGGAGACGGTCCTGGCGCTTGCTGGACTTTCTTGGGCGCCCTGAAGCCTTCTTCACAACAGTTGAACCTCTCTCCTTGAAGGTCTTGATGATCCGATAAATGGTTGATTTAGGTGCAATCTTACTAGCAACAATATCCTTGCCTGTGAATCCCTTTTTGTGCAAAGCAATGATGGCTGCACGTGTTTCCTTGCAGGTAACCATAGTTAACAGAGGAAGAACAATAATTTCAAGCACCACCCTCCTTTTAAAGCTTCCATTCTGTTATTCTAACTCAATCAGCATGACAGAGTGATCTCCAGCCTTGTCCTCGTTAACACTCTCACCTGTGTTAACGAGAGAATCACTGACATGATGTCAGCTGGTCCTTTTGTGGAAGGGCTGAAATGCAGTGGACATGTTTTTTTGGGATTAAGTTCATTTTCATGGCAAAGAGGGACTTTGAAATTAATTGCAATTCATCTGATCACTCTTCATAACATTCTGGAGTATATGCAAATTGCCATCATAAAAACTGAGGCAGCAGACTTTGTAAAACTTAATATTTGTGTCATTCTCAAAACTTTTGGCCACGGCTGTAGAGCTAAAGACAATTTTCTCCTTTCCTTGTTGAGCATGAAAAGTTTGGAAAGCAGGAATACAGTTGTCAGTTGACAAATTCTTTTCGAAAGTTTTAGCAAAAATATTTGCAATTTCCTGTTTTGAAGTCAAGAGTGAATCATGCTGTTTAATGTGTTTGAGGACCACTGTTTTTGCCCTTCATTTTTCGTATCAGGTTCCATATTTTGTTTGATGGAGTGCTTGTTGACATGCTGGAAACAAATCTTCTCCAGCTTTCTTTTTTAACTTCATTAATCATTCTTCTTGCTTGTGCTCTACTAATCTTGAGTTTGATAAGATTTTCAGTTGATGGATGTCTGAAGAAAAGTCTTTCGGCTTTTTTCCTCGTTTTTTATAGCTTCCTCACATTTATCATCAAACCATGGAAGTGTCGTCTAGATTTTTTGCTTTGAGATGTTCTTGGGACTGTATCATTTGCTATAGATATGTGTTTTTGTGAAGATTTGTATACCATCTGGGCTGTCCTCCAGAAAGTGAGCAACTCTCTCATAACAGGGAGTTTGAAACTGATACCAGTTTGCTTTTTTAATTTGCCATCTTTGTTTTGTTTCTTCCCTTCCTTTAATGGTTACAGTAATTGGGAAATGGTCACTTCCACAAAGGTCATGATATACTTTCCATGATAGGTCTAAAAAAAATTTCTGGTTGACAAATTGATTGCGGAATATGTTCCATGTCCCGGATGTAAATAAGTATTTGATCCATTATTTAAAAGACATAAGGTATGGTTATCTATAAAATCTTCAATCTTATTTCCTTTTGAATTGCAGTGATTACTGCCCCACAGAAAGTCGTGGCTATTAAAATCTCTCATGAGAATAAAGGGAGATGGGAGCTGAGCGACAAGGTGATCTAGGTCCATGTGTGCCAAATTTAAATCAGGAGGAATGTAAATAGAACAGACTGTAATGGTTTTCTGCAGTGTCAGTCGTACTGCTGTCACCTGTAGATTGCTATTAATATTGATATGACTACGGATCACATCATTTCTTACTAAAATGGCAGTACCACCAGAAGCCCGCTTGTTATTGGGGCAGAAAGTATTAAAAATAATAACATTTTTAAAAGAGAAAGTACAATCTGATGATAATTGTGTCTCCTGAAGACATACAGCAGTAGGATTAATAACTTCAGTTAAACGTTGCAACGCCGTAAAATTTGCCCTGATCCCACGACAGTTCCATTGGATGATAAAATGTTCCATTACCTATTTGGAAGAATAGGAACAGTTGTCCTAATTCTGCCTTTAGGAGATGGACTTCTACTATGGTGTTCATTTTCATTCATTTCCACATCTTTAGTTTGTTTTGTCTTTGAAGTTTCATCTTTTGATTGTGAAGAGCTTGCCTTTTTGTTATTTTTATTTGCCTTTTGGTTCTCAGTTGTTGAACTCTGACTGAGTTGAGTGTCCTTTGAAAGAGTTTCACTCTGAGTTCCGGTATTCTTCATCCTTGAGAGAGGATTATTATAACTAACAGTATGGGGTTTATCTTTATGCATCCAGGTGATGTCTGTCTGACATTCTATTGTTCTCATAGCTTTTTTTTTTTTACAGCCGCGGCAAAACTTTTATTAAGTGAAAATAGGGGCAGCAGCCACCATTTTCTTTGCTTCGGGGTAACTGACCCTCTTTGTACATTTGACCTTCTGAATTTCCTTTTCTTTGATCCACACACATTGTTTTGATGCAGCTGAATGATCACCGGTGCAATTGCAATATTTAGCTGGTTTTTCACAACTCTCCTTGTCATGGCCCTCTTCACCACAGTTACAACAGATGTGTTTATTCTGTTGTATAAAAATACAACAGATTTCTATTAGACCCGTGTCCATACATTTGACAATTAAAACACCATAGAGGATTGGGTACGAATAGGTCTACTGGGACACTTGGATATCCGATTCAAATTCTTTCTGGGAGTATCGGCTTATTAAAAGTGATGATGTACGTGTTTGTTTTAATCATTCGCTCTTCTCTCTTGATTATTATCCTTTTTACGTTCATTACTCCTTGAGTCTTTAATTCAGGTTTTATTTCTTCTTCATCCACATCGTCTAACTCTCTGGTACGGATTACTCCCTTACTGTAGTTTAAAGTCAGATGAGGAGATGTCTTTATATGTACTCCAGCTAACATGTTTGCATGTAACAGGTTTTCGGCATTGGCCTTTTTACAGCATTCCACAAGAATCTGTCCAGTTCGTAATTTTTTCACTTATTTTACTGTTCCTTCTATTCCTACAATGCCCTTTTGTATAGCAGAAGGAGAAAGCTTGGTGATTGGAAGATCTGGAGAAGACGCTTCAATGATGATAAATTTTGGCCAGTCATCATTATTCAACACAGGAACACATGTATTTCCTGAAGTATTATCATTATCCAGGTCCAAGTAACGCTTTTTTGAAATATGTTTTGTAGCCATGTTTTAAGTTTTCAGTTTCATCATCTCTGCTTCCCACCCACCTTGGAGCCCAAAAAAGAGTGACGCACAGTACCGCGGATCTCCAGCAGATTATGCATCATGGATATAGAGATGGTATACTCAAGCAAAATAAGCACCAAGTTGCTCAAATAACTTGATTGACCCTTAGCCAACATCTCCTGGGGGTCTGAAAATTATGTGATGTTCAGTTATCTCAGTCTATTCCCAGTAAATGCTTTGACCAGCCGATTGATTGGATCAAGCCATTCCAACCTCCTGTCTAGGTGAAGTAGGAGCCAAAGTATCGTGTTGAAATAATGGAAGCCACAGCAAACCACATTTCTCAGAGACCAGGCTCTCTTCCTCCACCGACACAGGTCGCAACTCACAGCGAACGAGTCGTCCCTTTACTTGTTTCTTGTAACAATATTGGGATAAAAAAGGATCTATTATACTCCGGTCCCTACGGAGTGATGAGAAATAGGGTTCTACCAAGGGATACAGGAATGTAACAGTAATTTAAATGTAACTGTAACCCTAGCAAGGGAGGCTTGAGGGTTGTTCTCTCTTGCCCAAGGAGAAGACCCTAGCACTACGGAGGGAAGGAGTGTGCCACTGTTCATTTCATGGCTGCCATCATACAGGTGGGTCCCATGCCGGACCCGGGCCAGAGGGGAGTAGAGGCACTATATGAACATGAAGTTCCCATGATCTTTTCTGCCTCTTTCCAGATTTTAATAGAATGACATATAATTGGTCCAAAATGTACCATGGTTTTCTTAGATATTCCTGTAAAGGGTAAGTCCTGCAAACGCAAGGGGTAAGTAATATTAGCTTCTATGGCCTGCCACGACACAAGAGAGTCAGCATTGATCCATGTCCTAAGAGGTCTCATTTGAAATGCTAAATAACAGGACCAAAAATCTGGTAGAGATAGACCCCCATGGGATCATATATTTGTTTAATCAAACAAAGAGAAATATTATTATTTTGTATTATTATATAATATTATTTTTTGCAGTGAGGAAATCCATTACACTATATGTAATAAAGTATATGCACCCCTGACCATCACACCCATATAGTATGAGGTTCTTCCCCATACTGTTACCACAAAGTCTGAAGCACACAACTGTATAGAACGTCTCTGTACGCTGTAGCATCATATACAGTTTCCCTTCACTAGAACTAAGAGGCCCAAACCTGTTCCAGCACAAAAGTGCACAAAGCGAGCTCCATGAAGGCATGGTGTGTGAAGGTTGGAAGAAGGTAGAAGAACTGGAGTGTCCTGCACAGAGCCCTGACCTGAACCCCACTGAACACCTTTGGGATGAACTGGAACTGGAGCCTCCTCACCCAACATCAGTACCTGACCTCAACCTCACTAAAGCTCTTGTAGCTGAATGAACACAAATCCCCACAGCCATGCCCCAAAATCTAGTTGAAAGCCTTCCCAGAAGAGTGGAACGCATTATAACAGCAAAGGGGGAACAACTCCGTAGTAATGCCCATGTTTTTGGAATGGGATCTTCAAGAAGCACATAGGGGTGTGATGGTCAGGGGTACACATACTTTTGGAAATATCGTGCATTAATAAAACACGGTTCTGTTTGGACCTTTGCAGCTTTTGCCGTCTAATGGTTAGAGAGTGAAACCCATGGGACAGCTGCAGCGGACGCCGGTGGACGTGTCCTTACACATACTGTCACATCCTCTGTTATTTACAACACAGGTCTCTAAAAAACAACAACAACAACACACACACACACACACACACACACACACTTCAATACAATTCAATGTATTTATATAACTCTTTGAACAATGAAATCTGGATATAGATTTACATTTAAATTTCTCTCTAATGAAGAGGTCAGAAGTGACTGTGGTGAAGAAAAAGTCTCTGAGATGACATGAGGAAGAAACCTTGAGAGGAACCAGACTCAGAATGGAACCCGTGCTCGTCTGGGTGACACCGGATAGTGTGATTATAAAATCAATATTGCATGCCCGTGATCTTCAGGCCCTCAGGCAGCACTGCATTAAAACAGGCCTGATTCTGTAATGGAAATCACTGCATGGGCAGAAACACCTCCAGAAGTCATTTTCTGTGAACACAGTTCGCCGTGCCATCCACAAATGCTGGTTAAAGCTCCATCATGCAAAGAAGAAACCATATGTGAACATGACCCAGAAACACCACCGTCTTCTCTGGGCCAAAGCTCATTTAAAATGGACTGAGGCAAAGTGGAAAACTGTTCTGTGGTCAGACGAATCGAACTTTGAAATTCTTTTTGGAAACCATGGACGCCGCGTCCTCTAAACTAAAGAGGACTAAAGAGGAGAGGGACCATCTGGCTTTTTATCAGTGCAAAAGTGCATCTCTGATGGTATGGGGGTGCATTAGTGCCTATGGAATGGGCAGCTTGCCCATCTGGAAAGGCCCCATCAATGCTGTAAGGTATATACAGGTTTTAGAGCAACATCTGCTTCCATCCAGATTCCATCCCAAGTCCTCTATACATACTGGATTTTAATTTTGCAAGCATGAAAAGTTACGTAAACTTATCTGACACTTTAGCCAGACGTTTCTAGTGCGATCACTAACGCTCCCACTTCGCACCAATGTTGCATCAAACATGAATAAACAGAATGAAATGTCTCTGTTAGTGAGGCATGTGGACTCACCCCTAGTGTACTTGAGTGTCTGTCCATCTTATCATTAAAAAGCAGAGGATAGTAACACAAATGTCACTTAAGGCAACAAAACGGAGTGAGGCACGCAAAGTTCACTTGGGTGATCAGAACATTTAATGCAAGTATATGTGGATTATGTAAGAGTTTTATAAGAGTCTGTCAGCTATAACCAGTAACAAGGAATAGAGGCAGTGTGATTGTCACATTCTTTGTTTATTTTTGTTTATATTTATCTTTTTGTAACTTATGATGTATGAGGGGTGAAAACTGCATGTGTCTTTTCAGGGTTTTTACTTGATTTGTCAGGCCAGACTTCTTGACCTCCGGCTGTGCAACGGACTCCACAGCTTTCTGGTGTTGCTCCTCAGTATCTGCCAGGGAGCCTGAAAGTACAACAATTAAGGATTATACATTTCTGTAAAAGGACAAATTGTTCCTAAAAAATTAGTACAAACACACACACACACACACACACACACACACACACACACACACACACACACACACACAGTTCACAATAGCAGTCGTAGATTCACGAGAAGGAAAGTTTACCTTCAGTAACTCCTCCTTCTGAGTCAGGGTCTTCTTCATCTCATCGTTCTCCACCTGGAGGACACTGTGAGCCTCCCGCTCTCGCTCACACTCCTAAAACACACACATGGGGAAAAAGATGCTCAAACTCGAGTGCTTAATGTTCACATCTGCATTTCTCTTCTTTTCCTTTCGGCTGTTCCCTTCAGGGGTCACCACAGCGAATCATCTGCCTCCATCTAGCCCTATCCCCTGCATCCTCTTCTCTCAGACCGACTACCATCATGTCCTCCTTCACTACATCCATAAACCTCCTCTTTGGTCTTCCTCTCGGCCTCCTGCTTGGCAGCTCTAACCTCAGCATCCTTTTACCGATATATTCACTCTCCCTCCTCTGAACATGTCCAAACCATCTCAACCTGGCCTCTCTAACTTTGTCTCCAAAACATCTCACATGTGCTGTCCCCCTGATGTACTCATTCCTGATCCTATCCATCCTTGTCACTCCCAAAGAGAACCTCAACATCTTCAGCTCTGCTACCTCTAACTCTTCCTCCTGTCTTTTCCTCAGTGCAACTGTCTCCAAACCATACAACATCGCTGGTCTCACTACTGTCCTGTACACCTTTCCTTTCATTCTTGCTGGTACTCTTTTATCACACAACAGACCTGACACTTTTCTCCACCCATTCCAACC
This sequence comes from Cranoglanis bouderius, assembly GCA_023630585.1. Classification (NCBI taxonomy): domain Eukaryota; kingdom Metazoa; phylum Chordata; class Actinopteri; order Siluriformes; family Cranoglanididae; genus Cranoglanis; species Cranoglanis bouderius. The sequence goes on from CM042564.1 coordinate 18,133,297, forward strand.
TGCCTGCACACGCTTCTTCACCTCTTTTCCACACTCCCCATTGCTCTGGACTGTTGACCCTAAGTACTTAAAATCCTGCACCTTCTTTATCTCTTCTCCCTGTAACCTCACTGTTCCACTTGGATCCCTCTCATTCACACACATGTATTCTGTCTTGCTGCGACTAACCTTCATTCCTCTTCTCTCCAGAGCAAACCTCCACCTCTCTAGAGTTTCCTCCACCTGCTCCCTGCTCTCACTACAGATCACAATGTCATCCGCAAACATCATAGTCCATGGAGATTCCTGGCTGACCTCATCTGTCAGCCTGTCCATCACCACCGCAAAGAAGAAGGGGCTCAGAGCCGATCCTTGATGCAGTCCCACCTTCACCGTGAACTCCTCTGTCACACCTACCGCACACCTTACCACTGTCCTACTGCTCTCATACATTACCTGCACCACTCTAACATACTTCTCTGCCACTCCAGACCTCCTCATACAATACCACAGCTCCTCTCTTGGCACCCTGTCATATGCTTTCTCTAAATCTACAAAGACACAATGCAGCTCTTTCTGACCCTCTCTGTACTTCTCCATCAACATTCTCAAAGCAAATATTGCATCTGCAGTGCTCTTTCTTGGCATGAAACCATACTGCTGCTCACAAATGCTCACTTCTCCCCTTAGCCTTGCTTCCACTACTCTTTCCCACAACTTCATTGTATAGCTCATCAGCTTAATACCTCTGTAGTTTCCACAACTCTGCACATCTCCCATGTTCTTAAAAATCGGCACCAAAACACTTCTCCTCCATTCCTCAGGCATCCTCTCACTCTCTAAGACCTCGTTGAACAACCTAGTTAAAAACTCTACTGCCATCTCTCCTAGACACTTCCATACCTCCACTGGTATGTCATCAGGACCAACCGCCTTTCCTCTCTGCATCCTCTTTAAAGCTCTCCTAACTTCACCCTTGCTAATCCTTTTTACTTCCTGCTCAACAATATTTGCCTCTACTACTCTTCTCTCTCTGTCATTTTCCTCATTCATCAGTTCCTCAAAGTACTCCTTCCATCTTTCCCTCACCCTCCTGTCAGCACATTTCCATCTCTATCTTTAATCACTCTAACCTGCTGCACATCCTTACCATCTCTATCCCTCTGCCTCGCCAACCGATACAAATCCCTCTCACCTTCCTTACTATCTAACCTTGCGTACATGTCCTCATAAGCTTTCTGTTCGGCCTTTGCCACCTTTATCTTAACTTCACGCTGCATCTCCCTATATTCCTGTCTACTTTCCTCCGTCCTCTCACTGTCCCACTTCTTCCTAGCTAACCTCTTCTTCTGGATACTCTCCTGAACTTCCTCATTCCACCACCAAGTCTCCTTGTCTTCTTTCCTCCTTCCAGATGACACACCTAGCACCTTCCTACCTGTCTCCCTGATCACTTTGGCTGTAGTAGTCCAGTCATCTGGAAGCACCTCCTGACCACCTAAAGCCTGTCTCAACTCCTCCCTGAAAACCGCACAGCACTCTTCCTTTTCCAACTTCCACCACTTTGTCTTCTGCTCTGCCTTTGCTCTCTTCATCTTCCTCACCACCAGAGTCATCTTACACACCACCATCCTATGCTGTCTAGCTACACTCTCTCCTACCACTACTTTGCAATCGCTAATCTCCATCAGATTACAGTGTCTACATAAGATATAGTCCACCTGTGTGCTCCTGCCACCACTCTTATATGTCACCCTGTGTTCCTGCCTCTTCTGAAAGTACGTGTTCACCACAGCCATCTCCATACCTTTAGCAAAGTCTACCAACCTCTGTCCTTCTGGGTTCCTTACCTGTAGACCAAACCTGCCCATCACTTCCTCATCCCCACTATTCCCTTCACCAACATGTCCATTAAAGTCTGCCCCTATCACCACTCTCTCCACTCTCTCACCTCTGGGAACACTCTGCATCACTTCCTCAAGCTCGCTCCAGAATCTGTCTTTCTCCTCTTGCTCACAACCTACTTGTGGAGCATAAGCACTAACAACATTCAACATCACACCTTCAATTTCCAGCTTCAGACTCATCAACCTATCTGACACTCTCTTTACCTCCAGAACATTCTTCACAAACTCCTCCTTCAGGATCACTCCTACTCCATTTCTCTTCCTGTCCACACCATGATAAAACAGTTTAAACCCTGCTCCAATGCTTCCAGCCTTGCTCCCTTTCCACCTGGTCTCCTGGACACACAGAATGTCAACTTTCCTCCTCTGCATCATATCTAACAGCTCTCTGCCTTTACCTGTCATCGTACCAACAAAGTCCCTACTTTCAGTCCTAAACTCCTGCCTTTCCTCTTCTCTCTCTGCCTATGGACACGCCTTCCTCCTCTAACACACCTTCCTCCTGTTAGGTTGCGCTACGAGCGTGACTACAATTCCCAGCAGGCACAGCAGCCTCCCTGGCCGCCACGGACTACACTCCCCATAGCACTCCCTCACTCCCACGCTCACAATCACCCGCCTTCTGATGACACACACCTGTAGGCAATCTCAAGTACAATATATAAGGACTATCGTTTTAAACTTCCGGCGCGAAGTATTTGTGCTATCTTTGTATCTGACATTTACCAAGCCTTTATTCTCTGACAGATTATCTCTGGTTTACGAACTTTGCCTGTGTTGAACGGATTTTGGATATTTGTCTCTGCCCTCGGACTGTCTATTTTGGGTTTATGGAACTTTTGCTACGCTTGTGGATTTTGTCTGTTTCTCTGCCTCTGATTACTCTGTTTGTCCGTGATACTGAACGCTGCCTGTTTTTTGACCATTCTTCTGCCTCACATTTTGGAACTGATATTTATCTATATAATACAAATAAAGCATCGAAAGTACTCTGCGCTTGCATCCAGTCAACTGTGCAATTCATAACAGAATACTTCGCTATCATGGATGCAGCGGAGGAAATTCGCCAGGCTATCATCACTCACGGGCAGCTCCTCGGCGAACAACACCGGCGTCTAGGGGAAGTAGACCAAAACTTACAACGTCTCTCCCAAGCTATCAGTGAAAGGACACTGCCTGTCACGCCTGCCTCCTCGGCTACATCTCGGCTGCCCAGGCCTACGCCTCACACATACGCCGGCGATCCTGCATTATGTAAGGGTTTTTTGCTACAGTGTGAATTGTATTTCGACTGTCACGGAAGCATATCCGACACGGAAAAGGTGGCGTGGGTCATGTTGTCATTATCTGGAAAAGCCCTTAGATGGGCCACTGCCGTGAAGGAGCGAGGTGGAGAAGCGCTTACTTCATAGGACTGATTCAACACTATGTTCCGGCGAGTCTTTGATCACGCTCCCTATGACCAGGAAGTAGGAGAGCGATTGCTCACGCTTCGTCAAGGTTCGCTCCGTGTCGCGGAATACGCACTTGAGTTCCGGACCATCGCGGCAGGCAGCGGCTGGAACGACGCTGCTTTAAAAGCCGCTTTCCGCCAAGGCCTGACACCCAGTATTCTCACAGAAATGGCATGTCGCGATGAGCCCCTCACTCTCGATTCACTTATTGATCTCGCCATCCGGCTAGATCAGCTTCTTCACAGCCACAGCTTTTACCGGAACCTCCCGGAGCCTCCAGCTACACTCGCTACCACAGAACCAATGCAACTTGGCCATGCCAAGCTCAACAATGAGGAGAGAGAAAGGAGACGTCAAGGACACCTATGCTTCTATTGTGGTGAAGCCGACCATCTCATCCACCACTGCCCGGTCTGCCCCTCGAGAACCCCCCCGGTGAGGGGCGGACCTCGTCCCCGCTCATCCCTGGTGAGTTGTATCCCAGAAAATGTCTCACATGCTTTCACGCTTCCTGTCATGCTCAAATATTCAGGCACTTCTCGTTTGTTCACAGCTTTGGTCGACTCCGGGGCAGCAGGCAGCTTCATCGACGAGAACACAGTGCAGGAGCTTGGACTACCAACCAGCTCCTTAGCACCCCCGCTCAAGGTCCAAGCCATCGACGGCAACCCCATCGGCAACGGACTCATCACCCACTACACACAACCTTTGGGGCTTCAAGTGAGCGCTCTACACCAGGAGGAGATCTCTTCTGGGTCACCACCTCTGCTCGTTATCCAATCATCTTGGGGCTACCATGGATGGAACAACACAATCCACAGATTTCCTGGGCGGACCATCAAATCACAAGCTGGTCATCCTTCTGCCGACAAAACTGTCTCTGTACACCAATGCTGATGTTGTCAACAACGACCATCGAGAGCCCAGAAACCACACTAAAGGTCCAAATACCCCAGGAATATCAGGAGCTCCAGCAAGTATTCAGTAAGACCAAAGCTAGCAGTCTTCCACCTCACCGTTCCTACGATTGTGCCATTGATCTATTCCCCGGTTGCACTCCACCATGCAGTCACATCTATCCTCTATCCCAAGCTGAACACAAAGCCATGACGGAATACATTCAGGAAGCCCTCCAACAAGGCTACATCCATCCTTCCACTTCCCCGGCATCTGCCAGCTTCTTCTTTGTGGCTAAGAAGGACGGAGGTCTCCGGCCCTGTATTGATTTTAGGGGCTTGAACCAAGTGTCCGCCAGGTACCCTTACCCCCTACCACTCGTCCCCTCCGCTCTGGAACAACTACGAAAAGCACATTTTTTCACCAAGCTGGACTTGCGCAGTGCATACAACCTGGTGCGAATACGAGAGGGTGACGAGTGGAAAACAGCGTTTAGCACAACCACTGGACACTACGAATATCAGGTAATGCCGTATGGGCTAACTAACGCGCCTTCAGTATTTCAATGTTTTATTGACGTACTGAGGGACATGCTGGGGAAGTTCGTTATCGCCTACATTGACGATATTCTTATCTACTCACCCACTTATGACTCCCATGTGACCCACGTGCGCCAGGTCCTTACATGCCTCCTAGAGAAACAGCTCTACGTGAAAGCAGAGAAATGCGAATTCCACAGAAACTCCACGAAATTCCTAGGATATGTCATTAGCCCCGAAGGGGTCGTGATGGATGAAAGCAAAGTGGCGGCAGTAACCCAATGGCCCACTCCCAAAACTATTAAAGAGTTGCAACGCTTCCTGGGGTTTGCTAACTTTTATCGACGATTTATCCGGGGCTTCAGCTCTATAGCTCTACCACTCACCACTCTGCTACACGGCAAACCACGCCGCCTTCTATGGAATCAAGAAGCCGAGAAAGCCTTAACCCGACTTAAAACCGAATTTTCCACTGCTCCTATCCTTAAACAACCTGATCCCTCTCGTCCTTTCGTGGTGGAAGTGGATGCTTCTGAGATGGGAGTGGGAGCCGTTCTGTCCCAACGTTTTGGAGAAAAACCAAAACTTCACCCCATGGCTTTCTTCTCAAAAAAACTATCCCCAACAGAAAAAAACTATGGTGTGGGTGACCGGGAGCTATTGGCCATCAAATTGGCACTGGAGGAATGGCGACATTGGCTCGAAGGAGCCGAACACCCTTTTATCATATTCACTGACCATAAAAATTTGGAATACCTTCGTACAGCCAAACGGTTAAACCCCCGCCAAGCCCGTTGGTCTCTGTTCTTCACCCGTTTCCAGTTCACCCTGTCATACCGTCCGGGCCACAAAAATCACAAAGCAGATGCCCTATCACGTATACACACAGACGAGCATACTCTGGAGAACTCTGATCCTATTCTGCCTTCCTCCTGTTTCTTTGGGGCCATCCAGTGGAAATTGGACCATTTGATAACCCGTATCCCTCGCAACCAAATCCCAGCTGCTTGTCCACCTACTAAACTCTTCGTTCCACCGGCCCATCACAAGCAGCTCATCACCTGGGCTCACACAGCACTGGGCACGGGTCACCCTGGTATTCAACGGACCTACCACCTGTTAGAACCCAAGTACTGGTGGCCCGACATGCTACGTGAGATACAACATGCCGTTAAATCATGCACCGTTTGTGCCCAAGCCAAAGTCCCCAAAGCACTCCCAGTCGGCAAGCTCATGCCACTTCCCACACCTCACCGACCCTGGTCACATCTCGCTGTCGACTTCATCACCAATCTTCCCAATTCACTGGGTAACACCACCATATTCGTCATTATTGATCGATTCTCCAAGTCTCTACGTCTCATCCCTCTCTCTGGCCTCCCATCTGCCTTCTACTCAGCCGAACTTTTGTTCAACCATGTTTTCCGCTATTTTGGCATCCCAGAGGATATAGTAAGTGACCGGGGCCCACAATTTACCTCGCAAGTCTGGTCTAGCTTCATGGAGAAACTGGGAGTTAATGTGAGCCTAACCTCTGGCTACCACCCTGAATCTAACGGCCAAGCGGAATGCACAAATCAAGAAATAGGACGCATGCTACGCTCCTTCTGCAGTCAAAACCCGTCAGACTGGGCTCGCTTCCTACCTTGGGCAGAATATGCCCAAAATTCACTCCGTCACTCAGCCACTCACCTCACACCGTTCCAGTGCACCCTGGGGTATCAACCGCCGCTATTCCCCTGGAACGCCACTGCCACGGATGCTCCCGCAGTTAATGAATGGTTCGAGCGAGTGAACAGGTATGGGCAACCACTCATCGACAGCTCCAGCTAGCGGCTCACCAAGCCAAAACTCAGGCAGACCGTCGGCGTCAGGACACACCCAGATATCAACCAGGAGATCGGGTATGGCTATCTACCAGGAACCTCAAACCCGTGCATCCATGCAAAAAACTCTGCCCCCGATACACTGGCCCATTCAAAATCATTAAACAAATCAACGAAGTGACATATAAACTGGCTCTTCCACAGCACTGGCGCATAGCACCATCATTTCACGTTTCACTGCTCAAACCCATTAATGCCAGTATCCTGGCTACCAATCACCCTCAGGAAACCCCACCACCTCCGCTGGAGGTCAGCGGACAACAAGCTTATCAGGTAAACCGCATCCTCAAATCCCGTCGCCGCCAGGGCAAACTTCAGTATCTCATAGACTGGGAAGGATACGGCCCAGAGGAACAAAGCTGGGTCCCAGCACAGGACATTCTTGACCCTCAACTAATCCAAGAATTTCACCACCTTCACCCGGAATATCCAGGACCTCGACCCAGAGGCCGACCCAGGCAAGGAAATGCTCCCAGAGTGAGCCCTTCGGGGGGGGGGGGGGGGGGGGGCTATGTTAGGTCGCTCTATGAGCGTGACTACAATTCCCAGCAGGCACAGCAGCCTACAAATATGGCCGCCACGGACTACACTCCCCATAGCACTCCCTCGCTCCCACGCTCACAATCACCCTCCTTCTGATGACACACACCTGTAGGCAATCTCAAGTGCAATATATAAGGACTATCGTTTTAAACTTCTGGCGCGAAGTATTTGTGCTATCTTTGTATCTGACATTTACCAAGCCTTTATTCTCTGACGGATTATCTCTGGTTTACGAACTTTGCTTGTGTTGAACGGATTTTGGATATTTGTCTCTGCCCTCGGACTGTCTATTTTGGGTTTATGGAACTTTTGCTACGTTTGTGGATTTTGTCTGTTGCTCTGCCTCTGATTACTCTGTTTGCCCGTGATACTGAACGCTGCCTGTTTATTTACCATTCTTCTGCCTCACGTTTTGGAACTGTTGATATTTATCTATATAATACAAATAAAGCATCGAAAGTACTCTGCACTTGCATCCAGTCAACTGTGCAATTCATAACACCTCCTCTCCTTCTTTGACCAACAGTAGCCCAATTTCCACCAGTGTCGGTGGAAATTCCACTGTAGGTCAACGGCACCGATGGCGGACGTTGTTAACCCGGGCCCCGACCGATCCGGTATGGAAGTCATATTAGTGATTCGCATATTGAATTTGGCAAAAGTTTTACGTCGGATGCCCTTCCTGACACAACCCTCTCTATTTATCCAGGCTTGGGACTGGCACAAAAAGTACACTGGCTTGTGACCTCCTGTGGCTAGATTCACATCTGCATTTCTATTTAGTAAAAAAAAAAAAAAAACTAGCAACTTGAATTCTTTACAAATTTTTGGTTAATTTAAACTCATCATGCAGCAGAAACATGAAAAGTCCTCATATTACTAAATGAGCTGCTTAATGCAAGACTTTTCTCACTTACGTTCGTTAGCTCTTCACACTCCCTCCCCATGTCCTGCACTGTACCTCGCAGTGTCTTCACTTGGTCTTCCAGGTCAGCTCCAGCTGAGCAATGGTCTCCACAGCCTTCTGGTGTTTCTGAAAGTACAACAATGAAAGTTTATTGGCTTTATTTTCTTCTACACACACTTTCAGACACTTTTATGTTCTGGTGACAAAAGAACAAAATGTCCCCCAAATGTGAGGAAACAAGTGCACACACAGTTCACAAATCAGTCATAGTTTCATGAACAGGAAAGTTTACCTTCATTAACTCCTCTTTGAGCATCAGAGTCTTCTTCATCTCATCGTTCTCCATCTGGAGGATACTATGAGCCTCCCACTGGGACAAAAGAGGTTTAAATTTGAGTGCTTAATTCTTAAACATGAATAAAGTCCTCATATTATTACTAAAGGAGCTGCTTAATGCAAGACTTTTCTCACTTACATTCATTAGCTTGATGCACTCCCTGCGAGTATCAGTTAGCATATTCCCCAGGTTCTTCACTGTTCCTGTCAGTGTCTCTACCTGGTCTTCCAGGTCAGACTTCTCCACCTCCAGCTGAGCAATGGTCTCCACAGCCTTCTGGCGTTTCTCCTCAGCTTCTGCCAGGGAGACCTGAAAGTACAACAATGAAAGTTCATTGGCTTTATTTACTTATACACACACTTTCAGACACTTTTAGAAACCGACTCATTACTCATGAGAATAGTCTAAAATGTAATGGAGGAAAAGGACAAAATGTCCCCAAAACATGAGGAAACAAGCACACACACACACACACACACACACACACACACACACACACACACACACACACACACACACACACACACACACACACACACACACACACAGTGCACAATAGCAGTGTTAGTTTCAGGAAAAGGAAAGTCTACCTTCAGTATCTCCTCCTGAATCAAAGTCTTCTTTATTTCGTTGTTCTCTGCCTGGAGGACGCTGTGAGCCTCCCGCTCTCGCTCACACTCCTAAAACACACACATGGGGCAAAAGATGCTCGAACTTGAGTGCTTAATGCTCACATCTGCAATGGGCCACTTCTATTACTTAAAAAAATCTAGAAACTTGAAAATATTATATTAATTTTGGTTAATTTAAACTCATCATGCAACAGAAAGATGAAAATGTCCTCGTATTATTAATAAAGGAGCAGCTTAATGCAAGGATTTTCTTGCTTACGTTCATTAGCTCATCACACTCCCTGTGAGTCTCAGTTAGCAGGTTCCCCATGTCCTGCATTGTGTCTCGCAGTATCTCCACCTGGTATTTCAGGTCAGACTTCTCAACCTCCTGCTGAGCAATGGTCTCCACAGCCTTCTGGTGTTTCTCCTCAGCTTCCGCCAGGGAGACCTGAAAGACCTAAAACAACCAAGATTTATTTACTCGTACACACATTCAGACACTTTTATAGTTTGGAGGCTCACATGCCTAAAACACAGCCATGGGGCAAAAGAGGTTAAAATTCGAGTACTTAATGATCACATCTGCAAGTTGGCCCAACATCATTCTTATTATCCCATGATGATAATAATAATAATAATAAACCTGATCAGAAATAATGAACCTCGTGATATAATATATTACATAATTATCCCTAATAGGTTCATTGCTGAGCTCGTGACAGAGATGAAATTTTAGCCTCCCATCTAATCTAATCTAATCTCACCAGCATCACTGCTCAAACTCACTGCATCAGACTCCAGTGTGCAGATATTTCCTATTCTCAATCATTCCCATCATATGGTGCTCATATTATTTTGAAAAGTAGTTTTTAATCAGAGGTTTATCTCACGTACCTTGCTTTTCATGTCACAGTCTCTGCGTGCCTCACAGAGCAGTTCCTCCAGCTCCCTCACGCTGTCCTCCAGCTGAGTGTTGGACACCACAAGCTTCTGAATCTTCTCCTCAACCTCAGTCACAGCAACCTGAAATTCACCGTGCAAATATTGTTGGCTTTAGGTGTTTGTAGCACTCCTGAGCACTAGCATTCAGTCCAAACATCATGTTTAGTTGCAGCTCTCTGATCTATCTAAAGGGCCACAGAGCCTACAGTACAATGTCTGACACAGAATCCTTATATTCATCAGACTTCTGATCTAATTTTAACACATTGTTTTCCTGACAAAAACTGCAGTTAATGAACATCAGGTCTGGATTGCTGTCCTTAACCTAGTGCTGGAGTACAAACTTCATTTCCTCCTCGATAAGCACCAAACACTTCAATCCAGATATTTCAAATGTTCATATAATGGAAAACTGGATTTTTGGATTTTCACACAACCAAAGTTAGGAGCAGAACAAACTTACCGTGACCTGGTCCCGAGGAACCTCTGTGGGTCGAACCAGAGCCGGTTCCATGGCCTGGTCACACACTGGGTCTAAAAAAAAAAAAAACAAAAAGCCATCAGACATCATCATCATGTATTATTTATGTTTTGAATTCCAGACAAGCAGTATTTTCCACTTCTGATCCAGGTGAAGCTCTACAGCACAAGTATTCCCATTTTCTCACTGGCCTCTGGAATAAATCCACTTTACTGATGTTCAGTATGGACATGTCTAATGTGGGCTAAGGCTAAGAACACACTGACAGATTTTATTACACATTCATGAAGCTAAACTCCTCCATGAACCTGGACAGAAAGAGAGAGTGCTTTCACCCATCAGTGCATCTTTCAAGCAGTGCGAGCGCTGGCCAAAATAGGGCTAAAGCCTGTTAGCTTATGAAGGACTGAACAAATCTACTAAATTCATTTCTTTTAAAGGACAGACGTAAACTTAGCACTGCATGGTTACAGCAGCACAACTGAGAAATAGTTGTACCTTCAGTTGTGTCCTCGGGGTCCGCTGTTGTTTTCTCTCCATCACCTCGTTTAACATAACAGTAAATGCCGGCTGCCGTGGCTGCAGCTCCGGCCATGTACAGCAGGGGGCGCAGTAGAAGATCCGCTACACCAACGCCAAGTGCACTCAGGAACTTATTCATTTTCTCTCCTGATCAGAGCAACTTCAATAATCACCTTAACTCGCCAAAGTTCAGTGAATTTCTGAAAGATCCGCGTTGTTTTTCCACTCTTTAAAGCCGGAGCTCTTCAGTGAATCAGAATCAGAATCAGAATCAGGAATTTGTCTTGGTGACAGGAGCTTCCAGTGCACAACTATACAAAACAGCAACAATACACAGATAATAATAATAAATAAATAAATAAATAAAAGTGTATATAAAATAGAATTTTATATTTATTAAAGTAAATATAAAAGTCACATAATAATAATAATAATAATAATAATAATAATAATAATAATAATAATAATAATAATAATTATATATATATATATATATATATATATATATATATATATATATATATATGTATATAGCTAGCTCAATGGGCAATTTTAGCTGTTCATTAAATGAAAATGATAAATTATATTGTCTCAGGTTTTTTTTTTTTAAACTAATTTTACAATAAATTTGTCTCTTTATCCATTAATTTGCACATTTATAATTGGAAGAGGAAACATTTCTTCGACATGATCTTGATTAAATACATTTATTAATCAATAAATATATAGAATATATAATGAATCTATTTATCTATTGATTTGCACAGCTCTTAATGTTGTACAGTTGGTTACTGATATAGGGAATGATGTAGTGTGTAGGGAAACGGGCGGCTCCACGTGGGTTAAATGTGGGTTATTGTGGAACAGCAGCAGGGCGATATGGAGGCTCCTGCATGGGCTGTACGTGGGCAATTATAACACCAATAATGTCTACAATGTATGTGTTTAATAATCTAACATTTAACCGTGTTTTTCACTCACTTTATTATCTATAGCTCAGAAAATAAAAAGATATTTAAAGAGTTTGAATTCTGACGATGCCACACCCATCAGCAAAATTCTACCTCCTGTGTGTGTGTGTGTGTGTGTGTGTGTGTGTGTGTGTGTGTGTGTGTGTGTGTGTGTGTGTGTGGTGTGTGTGTGTGTGTGTGTGTGGGAGGGGCATACACACTCTCTCTCCTGTTCATCATAGCAACACTAGCCAATCATACGACGGCTAGCGCTTTCCTCTGAGTGTGTTACGCCGCCCCGTGACGCAGCATGAGCAGCAGTTCCAAAAGGTGAGTCTGTCTTCACATGTCTCGGAGGAAGCACATGTTAGCCTTCACCCTCGGCCCTCTGTCACGGGCCCCAGTTAACCACTTATGCTGCTTTTTCAGCTTCTTTCTGTACTTGCACTCTTCTTTAAGCCACCTTCAGGTACAGGGAACAAATTCAAATATTAGGATGAGTTATGTGCAGTCTCATCATATATGCCAACAGTCTACACATCATTTTTAATGATGACAACAAAAGCTAGTCAATATTCTACACAGTAGTACCTACCTGTGAACCTGGAGCTTTCTGTCTCATTACTGAAGAGAACAAAGATGCTGCTGGAGACAAGAGCAGATTTTAAATCTGATTTTAAATACTGAAATGTTTGAATGTTCTTATGCATTTGGTTGTTTGTTCAAAATTATAAATGATAAAATGATTAATAATGGTTTGTTCAAAATGATGTGTGACATAAGGAGAAGAAGAAAGGGCAGAAATAACCTTTTCTATGGGCACAAGTTATTACCAGAAACACGCTATGAGTCTTTGGGCATTCGTAACCGAACCATCACAAAATCAACTAATTAATCTTTCACTCGAGATCAGAAAAAAAAAACAGATCCTTAACATTTCCAACATTTATAACAATTGTACAGACTTTAATCTCAGGCTGTTTGGAACAGGAGGTGCTGGTACCTGTGACGTATTCTTGTCTCGTTACTACTCAGATCCAGTTTCTCATGAAAATACGGTTCTCTGTCGAAAATACACACAGATTAAAAAATGGATAGAGGAAGTGATAGAGGAAGAACTAAAATGTGAAGGACAGAGGTTTCTCCAGGACCAGGGTTGGCAACAGGGACGTTTCTTGAACTTTAAGGTATGAGGGGCTCAGCCCCCAGAGGCTTCACTGTTTTATTATTATTTTCATATTGGTGTCTTCATGGTTTAATTATAGCAAACCCTAATGAATAAATATCAGGATTAGCTGAAGAACAACAGTGTGAAATTATCCACTGAATTTATTGGGTTACTCCCATCTTCATTTTTTAAGGGACGTAATATACCTTGTTGGCTGTCAGTATACTCTGCAGGCCGTCCGTCTTCACCTTGTGTGAGAAACATTGCTAGTAGTTTTGAATACTTACATTACTAAGTACATGAATCCATCTATTTTTTTATATGTTAATGTTAAACAGTACAACAGTCTAATACCTCACTCAACCCAGCTTTTGGAAACATACGGCCTATTACCAGTACAAAGATTACTATTAGGCCAGAGGGGAGTAGAGGCACTATATGAACATGACGCTCCCATGATCTTTTCTGCCTCTTTCCAGATTTTAATAGAATGACATATAATTGGTCCAAAATGTACCATGATTTTCTTAGATATCCTATAAAAGGTAAGTCCTGTAAACACAAGGGGTAAGTAATATTAGCTTCTATGGCCCACCACGACACAAGAGAGTCAGCATTGATCCATGTCCTAAGAGGTGTAACGTCTGAACGTATCAAACTGATTTCTGAATCAGCCTGGGTTTAGCAATGAAATTTCTCTGTCTCCTTGAGCTGTGAATCCTTATCTAACTTCTGCTGCCAGATGCCATTGGAATGCGACACGAGACCCCCTCTTCAGACACACAAACACACACACACACACACACACACACACACACACACACACACACACAAGCTTACCTCACACACAGAATGGAAAAATCTCTCTCTTTTCAATGTAACATGTAATTATATGTAATTATTCGATGTCCAAATAGTTTGATGTTTTCTTATTTGCATGCAGGTGCATCTCAATAAATTAGAATGTCGTGGAAAAGTTCATTTATTTCAGTAATTCAACTCAAATTGTGAAACTTGTGTATTAAATAAATTCAATGCACACAGACTGAAGTAGTTTAAGTCTTTGGTTCTTTTAATTGTGATGATTTTGGCTCATATTTAACAAAAACCCACCAATTCACTATCTCAACAAATTAGAATATGGTGACATGCCAATCAGCTAATCAACTCAAAACACCTGCAAAGGTTTCCTGAGCCTTCAAAATGGTCTCTCAGTTTGGTTCACTAGGTAAGCCACAAACATTCATTGCCAAAGAAGCTGGCTGTTCACAGAGTGCTGTATCCAAGCATGTTAACAGTGAACTTCACAAGGAATGGACTGAGGCTGGGGTCAAGGCATCAAGAGCCACCACACACAGACGTGTCAAGGAATTTGGCTACAGTTGTCGTATTCCTCTTGTTAAGCCACTCCTGAACCACAGACAACGTCAGAGGCGTCTTACCTGGGCTAAGGAGAATAAGAACTGGACTGTTGCCCAGTGGTCCAAAGTCCTCTTTTCAGATGAGAGCAAGTTTTGTATTTCATTTGGAAACCAAGGTCCTAGAGTCTGGAGGAAGGGTGAGGAAGGGTGGGCTCATAGCCCAAGTTGCTTGAAGTCCAGTGTTCAGTTTTCACAGTCTGCGATGATTTGGGGTGCAATGTCATCTGTTGGTGTTGGTCCATTGTGTTTTTTGAAAAGAAAAGTCACTGCACCCGTTTACCAAGAAATTTTGGAGCACTTCATGCTTCCTTCTGCTGACCAGCTTTTTGAAGATTCTGATTTCATTTTCCAGCAGGATTTGGCACCTGCCCACACTGCCAAAAGCACCAAAAGTTGGTTAAATGACCATGGTGTTGGTATGCTTGACTGGCCAGCAAACTCACCAGACCTGAACCCCATAGAGAATCTATGGGGTATTGTCAAGAGGAAAATGAGAAACAAGAGACCAAAAAATGCAGATGAGCTGAAGGCCACTGTCAAAGAAAACTGGGCTTCCATACCACCTCAGCAGTGCCATAAACTGATCACCTCCATGCCACGCCGAATTGAGGCAGTAATTAAAGCAAAAGGAGCCCCTGCCAAGTATTGAGTACATGTACAGTAAATTAACATACTTTCCAGAAGGCCAACAATTCACTAAAAATGTTTTTTTTTTATTGGTCTTATGAAGTATTCTGATTTGTTGAGATAGTGAATTGGTGGGTTTTTGTTAAATGTGAGCCAAAATCATCACAATTAAAAGAACCAAAGACTTAAACTACTTCAGTCTGTGTGCATTGAATTTATTTAATACACGAGTTTCACAATTTGAGTTGAATTACTGAAATAAATGAACTTTTCCACGACATTCTAATTTATTGAGATGCACCTGTATATTGTGTGCCTATGTAGCCAAGCTAGGATGATTTTGGATAGTTTAATTTAGGATATCATTTTAAATGTCTGTAACCATGTTTTACTTGTAATATTCTTATAATTCCATCGAATTTGGTATGTGGTTAATCGTCTTGCGATACCCTGATTGATTATGCATATCATATTGCAGTGGGATACATTATTTCATGCTTTCTCTTAATTTCATTTATAATATGGTATAAACCGGCTCCTCCCTGGACATGCAAATCCAACTTCCTGATTGGCCCATAGCCCAAAGAGGCGTGTGTGTTGGTGTTGTCTTTAAAACAACACCACGCTTTGAAACACTCTCTTCTCTCTTCACTCACACTCTTCAACTTCACTTCGACACTCTTCCGGCTTCTCTCCCCCAAGGAAGCCAGGATCTCTCTCTCCCGGACAAAGGATGCAACCGCTTCACGGCCCACACCTTTTTCAAATGGCACGACGAACCAGTGAACTCTACACAACCTCGCGCGAACTTTCAAACCGAAGCCATGCAAGTATAGTTAATGGATCTATATCTGTGTGTAAGATTGTACCCCTGTTTACAGGAGAATTAAGTTCGTTGCTGGTTTTGAAAAAGGCTAATTAGTTGTGTTTCTGTCTGCCATTCCCTTTTATCTCATTACTTTCTCTCTATACCTTTTCTTTCCTTGTATATAGATGTACATATGTGTGTTTTGCGTAGAGTTAGTCATGTGTATCCATAGTTACATCTAATTATTAAAATCTATTATCACCACGCTTGATTTGTCTCTGTTTTGTCACGTGATGAATCAGTTCTACGCTTCACAAGGTCTTGCTTACCCGCTCTAAAGTTTAATAACAAACTTCATTGGTTAATCCTTCCTGGCCAGAAGGATAAACTCCCTCTTTAGAGTTCATAAGTCCAAACTAGACTACAGCTAATCCTAAAAGCTGATCTAGACCACATACATAGTCATAATTAATTATAATCCATTGTAGTTAATTATCTATATGTATATGTGCACACACATGAATTCCCTTTCATGGCTGATGTATATTTATAACTGGTCACAACACGCGTTGATTAGATATATAGATATATTTCACGTCATTCGAGCTAATTCCTTATATAAATTGGAGAATACATTTAAACGTGTTAAACATCTTTTAATTCGTTACATAAATTGTAACTGGTGGAGAATATTTTTAAACGTTGCAGATTCATCCGATTTACTACACATTCTGGTAGATAATGCGGGCACGCTTTAAAACTCGTCTCCTTTAAAAAGGTGCTTCGAATCCAAGAGTGCGCTTCTGTTTCATTTTTCATGTTTAAAGTTGACCCATTACATTATTCTGGTGGAAAAGAATAATGCTAGTAATGATCGATTCGTTACAGAGGTTTCATTTGAAATGCTAAATAATAGGACCAAAAATCATAATGGGTAGGGCCTGGATCTCTGATTTTGCAGCTAAATTAAGGGGCATAAGTACAGATTTACTCCAATTGATTTTGTATCCAGACAATTTAGCAAATATATTAAACAAGTTTAAGCATTCAGTAACAGAGCCTGTGATATTTGATACATATAACAAAATGTCATCGGCGTAGAGTGTCGATAATAGGACTCAAATACTTTATTGATATCTTTAGGTTGAGTATATAAGGAACCCTTGTGTTTAACAGCAGATATATTGGCCATAGAATCATTATCTTTCAACCTTAGAGCCAACAGTTTACTAGGGCGTTTTCCATTAAAATAATTACATTGTCTAGTACGATGTATAATGAATTCAGATAGATTTTAAATAGATTTTAATTCAGATTTAAGAGCCTTTATTTCCTTATCTTTTTTCTCACAGAAATGACATTTTAATTCCTTCTCTAGCTTCTCTTTGCCTTTCTAATTCAATTTTACGGCTCTCCCTACGCTTTTTACAAAAATATGAGAAACTTATACGTTTACCCCTAATGAAAAATTTTGTGGTTTCCGACAAAATTTGCGGGTTAGAGGCTGAATCCCGGTTAAATTGTAAAAACTCTAACAATTAGCTGCGCAATTCAGCCACAAAGGTTGAATCCTGTAACAAAGAAGTATTCAGTCTCCAGAGATTGCATCCGAATCCCAGCGATACAGGGGTTAAAGAAGTCATTATTGGGGAATGATTCGATAAAAGGAGTAGCAAAATATCAACTTTACTAATAAAGGGAATAAGAGAAGGAGACATGAGTAAGTAGTCAATCCTTGAATAACTCTTATGACGAGCTGAGAAGAATTTATAATCCCGAACACCGTCATTTTGCAAACGCCAGACATCACATATGTTGGAATGTCGTAAAACTGAAGTACTGTGCTGATCAGCTGTCTCAGGTGTTTACAGACATCTTTTAACACCTCACTGGAGATATGCCATGTGCCAGCCTGCTTCAAGACCTCCACTATCATCCCCGTCCCCAAAAAACCCAGGATCACAGGACTTAATGACCTGTCGCTCTGACATCTGTGGTAATGAAGTACTTTGAGCATCTCGTGCTGTCCCACCTCAAATCCATCACAGACCTTCTCCTGGACCCTCTGCAGTTTGCCTACAGAGCCAACAGGTGTGCAGATGACGTGGTAAATATAGCCCTCCACTTCATTCTCCAGCACCTGGACTCCTCAGGAACCTACGCCAGGATCCTGTTTGTGGATTTCAGCTCTGCTTTCAACACAATCATCCCGGCTCTGCTACAGAACAAGCTCTCCCAGCTGAGTGTGCCCGATTCCACCGGCAGGTGGATCATAGACTTCCAGGCAGCACGTGAGACTAGGAAAACATGTCTCTGACTCCTGAACCATCAGTACTGGTTCCCCCCAAGGTTGTGTTCTTTCTCCTCTACTCTTCTCTCTTTACACCAACAGCTGCACCTCCAGTCACCAGTCCGTCAAACTACTGAAGTTTGCAGATGACACCACCCTCATTGGGCTCATCTCTGAGGGGGATGAGTCTGCCTACAGGTGGGAGATTGACGATCTGGTGACCTGGTGCAGTGAGAACAACCTGGAGCTCAATGCTGTGAAAACAGTGGAGATGGTGGTAGACTTCAGGAAGAACCCAGCCCCACTTGTCCCCATCATCCTGTATGACTCCCCAGTTGATACTGTGGACTCCTTGCGCTTCCTGGGATCCATCATCACCTAGGACCTCAAGTGGGAGCCGAACATCAGCTCTCTGATTAAAAAAGCGCACCAGAGGATGTGCGTCCTGTTCAACCTGATGATGGCTTAAACATTTGATATGTTTTCTATGTTCTATTGTGAATAACATATGGGTTTATGAGATTTGCAAATCATTGCATTCTGGTTTTATTTACATTTTACACAGCGTCCCAACTTTTTTGGAATTGGGGTTGTACGCTGTAAAGAGAAAACCTTCAGAATTTTATCAAAACAAAAGAGAAATGTAGAAAGGTAGACTTTTTTCCTTAAACATATTTATATTGATACCATGTTGTGACATCACACGGTAGACTCGGTCTCCAAGGCTCCGCCCACAAGCCACAGAGTGTCTGATATCTTACGAACACTTTTCTGGCCACAAGCTTCAGGATCTTAAAGGTTGGGATCTGATTTTCTCAGATCATCAGATCCAAATGTCTGTGCACTGGATTGTAGTGGAATCTCTAATTAATGCTAGAAGTTGAGCTTCGGGGTTTTTCAGTTTGTGAAAAATCTGCTCGCCCACTGCATCCACATCAACATTATAAACATGTGTGAAGATCAGAAATCAATCACGGGCTGCTGTTCAGACTCATGGAGTATCAGGATCAGGTTTATGTTCATTATTGAACTCTGATGATTTCAGTCTTATTGCAGAGGCTCAGTGTGGAGGATGGAGAGAATGAACCATCATTGACGAGAGGATTTTACAGATCTGATCTTCAGCTGAACTCACACACTGGGGCAGCTGTAAAGAATATTACTCTCATTATCATATGAAAGGAAATCTGTGGTTTTGTAATTTCATACTGTATTCCTCACAGCAAAAGGGAAATCATTTTTATTCAAACAGAAAAATATTTCTCCTGAGTTCCAGGAAAAGCATTTTATAAGATGCTTGGTTTAATCACAGATTTTATTATTATAGCACCAGGAGCTGTACAGGGAGAAGATGGGAGCAAGAACACACATTATGGATGCACAGAAATTTCTAGAACAAAAAGGGACTGAGTCGCGTACTGGGTTGAAGCTTTATCTCCATCCTCAGCTCTTATTCCCTAGAGGACGTTGCCTTTTTCTGCTAATTTGAGAGCAGCTTCAATTTCAGCTAATTGGTCTCAAGACTCCACGCCATCACCAGAGGATGAGGCTCATCACCACTAGATGCAGTGCATCATGGGATGAGCTTGAGGATAAAGATTCAGACTGAAAGCTACTGTAGCAAATCTTCCTGTCTGCACTTAATAATACTCTGCCGCTTATAATATTAACAAGTTCAAGTTCAAGTTCAGTTTATTTGTATAGCGCTTTTAACAATGGACATTGTCCCAAAGCAGCTTTACAGAAGTATATAAATTCAGGACATAGATTTTAAATTTATGTATTTATCCCCAATGAGCAGCCAGCGGTGAAGGTGGCAAGGAAAAACTCCCTGAGATGATATGAGGAAGAAACCTTGAGAGGAACCAGACTCAAAAGGGAACCCATCCTCATCTGAGTAACACTGGATAGTGCAATTATGAATAAATAAATCTCTTCTATAAATGTACCAATACAACACGGTCAGATAGCAGTTGTGAGACCATGAAAAATTCATTACAGTTTTTATATGAAGTCTGTTTTGTTGAACTTCACTTTCACAGAACTTGAACTTCACAGGTCTGTGAGACCTCTAGATCTGCTCCTTTTCCTAAGGAAAAAACTATTCACAAAAGGCTTGAGTAAACAAATTTGTTTTCAGCCTGGACTTAAACACTGAGACTGTGTCTGAGTCCCGAACACTAATTGGAAGGCTGTTCCATAACTGTGGGGCTTTGTAAGAGAAAGCTCCTCCCCCTGCTGTAGCCTTCACTATTTGAGGTACCGACAAATAGCCTGCACCTTTTGATCGAAGTAGGCGTGGCGAATCATAAAAGACCAAAAGTTCACTTAGGTACTGTGGCACTTTATAAGTCAATAGTAGTATTTTATAATCAATGTGAAATTTCACTGGGAGCCAATGCAGTGTGGATAAGATAGGGGTGATGTGGTCATATCTTCTAGTTCTAGTAAGGACTCTTGCAGCTGCATTCTGGACTAACTGGAGTTTGTTTATGCTCCTACTGGAACATCCAGACAGTAAGGCATTACAATAATCCAACCTAGAGGTGACGAAAGCATGGACTAATTTTTCTGCAGTGACAATATATTTCTTATCTTAGCAATATTTCTGAGGTGAAAGAAGGTTATCCTAGTCATATTACCTACATGAGCGTCAAAGGAAAGACTGGAGTCAATAATCACACCAAGGTCTTTTACTGCTGCACATGATGAAACAGAAAGGCCATCCAGAGTTACTATATAATCAGAAAACTTACTTCTAGCTGCATGTGGTCCTAGTATAAGTACTTCTGTCTTGTCAGAATTAAGTAAGAGGAAGTTAATAAGCATCCACTGTCTAATGTCCTTTACACATTCCTCAACTTTATTAAACTGGTGTCTGTCATCTGGCTCTGCTGAAACATACAACTGCAACTACAATCAGCATAACAGTGGAAGCTAATTCCATGCTTACGAATAATTTGGCCCAGAGGTAACATATATAAAGAAAAGAGCAGTGGGCCTAAAACAGAACCTTGCGGAACACCAAACTTTACCTCAGTATGCATAGAGAATTCACCATTTACATCTACGAACTCATGACGATCAGTCAAATAAGACCTGAGCCAGGAGAGGGCCGCTCCCTTAATGCCAACAACGTTTTCTAGTCTACCAAGGAGAATAGTATGATCAATTGTATCAAAAGCTGCACTAAGGTCAAGCAACACAAGCATGGAGACACAACCCTGATCAGAGGCCATCAGTAGGTCATTTACCACTTTAACCAGCGCTGTCTCTGTGCTATGATGAGGCCTAAATCCTGACTGATATATTTCATAAATGTTATTCCTATTTAGGTACGAGCATAGCTGCTGTGCTACAACCTTTTCTAAGATCTTGACGATAAAGGGGAGATTTGATATTGGCCTGTAGCTGGACAATTGACAGGGGTCGAGGTCAGGTTTTTTAATCAGGGTTTGATAACTGCTAGTTTAAATGATTTAGGTACATAGCCAGTGCTAAGGGAAGAATTGATTATTTTTAGAAGGGGTTTGATTATTTCTAGAGTAATCTGTTTGAAGAAACATGTAGGTAAGGGATCTAGTATACAAGTTGATGATTTTGAAATAGAAATTAATGAAATTAGTTCGGTCTCTCTAAGGGGAGTAAAGCACTCTAATCGTTGATCTGATATTGCTATAGTATTATTATCTACAGGGTTAATTAGACTGTCTGGTTTTAAATTAATAGTCTAAATTTCTTGTCTAATATTTTCAATTTTGCCAATAAAAAAACTCATGAAATCATTGCTGCTATATAATGATTGTGCGCCTGATTCTGTGGTGGTTTTATTCCTAGTTAATTTTGCTATAGTATTAAATAAGAATCTAGGATTATTTTTGTTATCTTCAGTTAAGGTAGAGAGATAGACTGATCTAGCAGCACTAAGAGATTTCCTATAGTTCAGGAGGCTCTCCTTCCATGCTGTTTGAAATACTACCAGTTTGGTTTGACGCCATTTACGTTGCCAATAGGACGCCAATTGTCGAGTGATCTGTTTAAAGGTGCGTGTGTGATCATTATACCAGGGTGCTAGCTTTTTCTCTCTAATTATTTTTCTTTTAAGTGGAGCTACCTTATCTAACGTGTAGCGGAACACTGACTCTAAGCTTTCAGTCGCCTGATCAAGTTCTATGGGATCAGACAGTGATCGAATCATAGTTGATATCTCTGGGAGGTTATTGATAAAACTCTGTGCAGTAGCTGACGTGAATGTACGTTTGAGACAGTAGTGTGGCAAAGTGCATATATTATGATCAATACGCAATTTACATGAGATGAGATAATGATCTGAGATAGCTTCAGACTGCGGAAGTGTGACTATTTTCTATATTTAATCCATATGTTAGTATAATATCAAGAGTGTGACCACCATTATGAGTGGGTCCTATTACATTCTGATTGACCCCTACTGAATCTAAAATAGACACAACCGCTGTTCTCAGAGGATCTTCTGGGTTATCAAAATGAATATTAAAGTCAATTAATGCCTTATCTAGAGAAACAACCAGGTTTGAGATAAAATCTGTGAATTCACCAAGAAATCCAGAGTATGGCCCTGGGGGTCTGTAAATAATAATAAGTGGAATCGACTCAATAGGCTTATTTTTAGTGGTTACATATGTTATACTAGTATGAAGAACTTCAAAGGAGTTGAACTTATGGCTAGGTTTTTGTGTGACGCCTAGATTTTCATTATAAATGAGTGTGACATCTCCTCCTCTGCCAGTTAGATGGGGCTGATGTATATAACTATATCCAGGAGGACTGGCTTCATTTAATGCTATGTACTCGTTTGGTTTAACCCATGTTTCTGTTAAACACATTATATTAAACTCCTGATCAGTAATAGTTTCATTAACAATAAGTGCTTTAGATGTAAGAGATCTAATATTTAACAGTCCTAGCTTCAGCTCAAAGGTGCTGGCTGTGCGTTCAGTATGGTCTAATTTTATGTTAATTAGGTTACTCAAACAAACTTTCCGAAAATTTCTACATATTTGTTCAGCTCGGGGAACAGACACAGTCTCTATAGGATAAACTACAGATGTCGTATTGTCATTTAAGTAATTCGAACATTGACTATCATAGCCGTTATTGTTATTTGAAGTAGTACTTACGAGTCATATGGTGTGTAGTGTCTTGGAGATGTTGTCCGAGATCCGCTCCGAGTCTGCTGGGGTGCAGGCCATCAGCGCGGAACAATCTAGGACGCTCCCAGAAAAGATTCCAGTTATTAATAAAGAGCTGTTTCTGTTCATTACACCATGACATTAACCATTCGTTTAAAGCGAGAAGTCTACTGAACCTTTCAAGTCCACGTCTGTATGTGGGGAGAGGTCCGGACACGATGATCTTCGTCGTGGGAAATGCGTTGCGAACCGTAATCATCTGCTCTATGATATTCATTATAAACTGAGATCATTAAATACTCCTCTTTACAAATACACACAGTTGACCTCTTTCCATGAGAGCAATATTCACTTACAGACATATAAAAATACTCATTAACTAGTCCGATAAGAAAATAACGTATAAAAGTATATAGTAAAAACATTTAATCATGTTATTCAGAGGATCACTTCCATCTTTTTTTAATATCTTATATTACAGTGTGAGAAAACAAAAACTATGAGTTTTATCCCTCATACAGAAACATGTGAACGCAAATAGGAAGACAACAAAAGTGAAATTAAAACATGAGACTGTGAAAGTGATGCAAACCCTCGACAAGAATAAACACAGCGGCGTGTGTGAGGATGGAGTCAGTCAGAAATGTTACTGAAACTGAATCTCAATCTGTTTGAAGTACCAGAACACACACTGCATCTGAAACATCTCCCACGATTAATGTACAGAACTGTGCAAAAGTCCAAAAAGATTCTGCAAAGTGAAGATTCCTTCAAAATTAATCACAAAAACGAAATATCAAAGACTTTAAAGTAAAGCAGGTCAGTATTTGTTGTGAGAATTTAAAGCCTTTAAAGCTGCTTCGGTTCTCTCAGCGTCTTATACAGGTGCATCTCAATAAATTAGAATGTTGTGGAAAAGTTCATTTATTTCAGTAATTCAACTCAAATTGTGAAACTCGTGTATTAAATAAATTCAATGCACACAGATTGAAGTAGTTTAAGTCTTTGGTTCTTTTAATTGTGATGATTTTGGCTCACATTTAACAAAAGCCCACCAATTCACTATCTCAACAAATTAGAATATGGTGACATGCCAATCAGCTAATCAACTCAAAACACCTGCAAAGGTTTCCTGAGCCTTTAAAATGGTCTCTCAGTTTTTTCACTAGGCTACACAATCATGGGGAAGACTGCTGATCTGACAGTTGTCCAGAAGACAATCATTGACACCCTTCACAAGGAGGGTAAGCCACAAACATTCATTGCCAAAGAAGCTGGCTGTTCACAGAGTGCTGTATCCAAGCATGTTAACAGAAAGTTGAGTGGAAGGAAAAAGTGTGGAAGAAAAAGATGCACAACCAACCGAGAGAACCGCAGCCTTATGAGGATTGTCAAGCAAAATTGATTCAAGAATTTGAGTGAACTTCACAAGGAATGGACTGAGGCTGGGTTCAAGGCATCAAGAGCCAGCACACACAGACGTGTCAAGGAATTTGGCTACAGTTGTCGTATTCCTCTTGTTAAGCCACTCCTGAGCCACAGACAATGTCAGAGGCGTCTTACCTGGGCTAAGGAGAAGAAGAACTGGACTGTTGCCCAGTGGTCCAAAGTCCTTTTTTCAGATGAGAGCAAGTTTTGTATTTCATTTGGAAACCAAGGTCCTAGAGTCTGGAGGAAGGGTGGAGAAGCTCATAGCCCAAGTTGCTTAAAGTCCAGTGTTAAGTTTCCACAGTCTGTGATGATTTGGGGTGCAATGTCATCTGCTGGTGTTGGTCCATTGTGTTTTTTGAAAACCAAAGTCACTGCACCCGTTTACCAAGAAATTTTGGAGCACTTCATGCTTCCTTCTGCTGAAGATGCTGATTTCATTTTCCAGCAGGATTTGGCACCTGCCCACACTGCCAAAAGCATTAAAAGTTGGTTAAATGACCCTGGTGTTGGTGTGCTTGAATGGCCAGAAAACTCACCACACCTGAACCCCATAGAGAATCTATCTGGTATTGTCAAGAGGAAAATGAGAAACAAGAGACCAAAAAATGCAGATGAGCTGAAGGCCACTGTCAAAGAAACCTGGGCTTCCATACCACCTCAGCAGTGCCACAAACTGATCACCTCCATGCCACGCCGAATTGAGGCAGTAATTAAAGCAAAAGGAGCCCCTGCCAAGTATTGAGTACATGTACAGTAAATGAACATACTTTCCAGAAGGCCAACAATTCACTAATAATGTTTTTTTTTATTGGTCTTATGAAGTATTCTAATTTGTTGAGATAGTGAATTGGTGGGTTTTTGTTAAATGTGAGCCAAAATCATCACAATTAAAAGAACCAAAGACTTAAACTACTTCAGTCTGTGTGCACTGAATTTATTTAATACACGAGTTTCACAATTTGAGTTGAATTACTGAAATAAATGAACTTTTCCACGACATTCTAATTTATTGAGATGCACCTGCATAAGAAAAAGTAGGCAGATTTTTCACAATCACTCTCAGAAACGCATTCAGTCCTCCACCCACACTCCCAGCATGCAACACACACAGAGAGAGAGAGAGAGACAGAAAGAAAGAGAGACAAAGACAGACAGAGAGAGAGCAAGCAAGGGAGAGACAGACAGAGAGACAAAGAGAGAGACAGAGCAAGAGAGAGACACGCAGAGAGAGAGAGAGCGCAAGAGAGAAACAAAAAGCGAGAGAGAGAAAGAGAGAGATTAAAACCAAAATGTGAACAGAACAAATAGAACACAAGATGTTAAGCCTTCAAAATGCAAGTTTTCGTGAAGCAGATTCCCGGTTTAGTGCCACAATCGTGTTGTACACAAAGTTCTTGACATCCTTCCATGATCTTTGACTCAGGGCTTTCTCTTCTTCTATGCACTGAATGCAGGGCCCTTTTCCAGGAACTCTGCGCTCTGCCATATACTTTCCCAAGTGTTTGTTTACTGCACTCCTCTCTGCTTCACTCTATGGTCTCCTCACATTCACTTTGGGCGTCTCTACAAATGACAAAGACAATGTAGATTGTGTAACCTTGAAAACATAGACCAAAAATTTGATTTCTGAAACTGCTGTTTCTTGCTCACAGTCACAGACGGTACCTAAATGTAGGACTGCATGATTTGGACAAAAATTTATTGCATCCTCAAAGAAATGTTTGTGCCAAAGATGCTCAGTATGCTTTAGAGTTAATGAATTAATTATTAATCATTGTGATAATCACTGAATAGTAGGGGTGTAAAAATATATTGTGTATCGTTACATCATTACATTCATTATTTATCAAAATAATTGTTAGTTGCAGCCCTACTGCTGAGTGATGGCCGCTGGTTACCCCTTCGGTTTTTTACTTTCTCCACTACTCAAAATCCTGGCTAGCTTACTCAGAGCTATCTAATTCATAAATGTAATTCATAAAATGCTATACAAATAAAACTGACTTGACTTACGATAAGAATAGTCATTGGTGCTACTCATTTACAGATTTATGGAACTTACCATTTGCTTTTCCACTCTTGGTCTGTTTTCCTTTTTTCTTTTTCGGTGTGGGGCTCTTAACCAGACTTGCTCCTGAGCAGTTATCTGCGACAGCAACAGACAAGCATTAGTAGCTGTTAGTTAGTGAAACCTCAGGTATTGCTGACTCATCATTCATCTGTACTGAAGTGCTAACAGTGAAATCTGACTACCAAAACCCCACTATACAATGAGCCTTCATGAAAAACACTATGACACTACTACTCACAAAATAAAAACAATACTCACCATCTACATCTGAACTCCCATCCTCACGGCATGACTCAAGTCTCTTTTCAGGGGAGAGGAGGTCAGAACCTCCATATGAAAAACAAAAAGTGACACCTCATCCTCTGCATTGTAAGAAAAACATACTGAACATGTAACTGTATCTGTAAGAAGGGCTACAATGATTGATAACATGAGTTTATGATGCACTGATGTTACTCTCAGTTGATTCAAGTCCCATACCACCAATGAGTAGCCCAACAAACCCAGCAATAAAATAATTATGGATTAACAAATATCAGCTGTTTTGGGGTTTCTGCATGCATATACTTAGCACTGGCAGACAGTAACAGAAAGCAGCAAATAGCTGAACTTACCCTTTGCTTTCCCACTCTTGGTCTGATCCCCTCTTTTCTTTTTTGGTGTGGGCCTCTTAACTACGCTTGCTCCTGAGCAGTGATCTGCAACAGCAACAGACAAGCATTAGTGACTGTTACGTAATGAATTATACCAGAGTATAAATGGCCATTCCATAGATGTAATCTGTCAATTATTCAAAAAATATTACAGCAAAGAGTGGCAACAATGGGAACTGCAGAATTCAAAGGTGAAGAACAACTTCTGGTCAGTCATCTTTACCAGTAAAAGGCTCACAATTATGCAGCACCTTACCATCTGATTTAAAATAAAAACCAGAACTTTTTCCACTACATGACTAAAACAGACTAACCAACCACAAAGGTGTAAACACTAAAAGTTTTTTTTATGGATTGTTGGATTCACTATCAAATCTGTTTACAAATTGTATTCATACATTAATGTCATGTACATTACATGCCCACGCAGCCTTGTGGACAAACTCATGCACACATTCGGATTTGTTTTTAAGCCTTTTTTTTTTCATCAATTTTTTTTGGCTGTTTTAATTTTGATTTGAAAAAACCTAACTAGGGACAGGGGCTGCAAATAAGCTACAGCTCAACCCTTTGTTTAAATTACATCTGTTGCACTGCTTTTCTGTATCCAACAATGTCTAAATCTGTATGGTGTACATGTACCCATCTCAAATCTACGAAAATAAGATGAAGAAAAGGTGATAACTGCAGTATACACCTTATTTTGCGACGTGGAAGTAAGTTACTTTCTGTGAAAGTGCAAGACTTCCAAATCATTAGCCGCTATAGGTAAATAACTAGGCTAGAAGAATAACAAATTGCAGTAAACGGTAAAAACTATTTGCACTACAAACCAGTGTGTTTATGATTAGGATAATACATTAAAATAATATGATAGTAAATACCAGTTCACAATATCAAGCACAATAAAGGACCGTTTTTGTACAACTAAAATAACTGGAAGCGAATGACACCAGAAGCCTCGCACATTCAAGTTTTACAAATGGCCGCGCCACTCATACGTTAAAAATAAGATGGATACTTGAGAGTAAAGTAAGACTTGCCTTTTAGCTAATGGGGTGAGTATGAAAAACCTGTAGAGTGCCAGGGTTTTTGTAGATTTTATGATAAACACTATTTAACTCACCATCTACGTCCGAATTCCCATCCTCACTGCAGTGTCTTTTTGGGGTTGAAGAGGTCAGAACATCCATCTGAAAAACAAGAACAAACTAAAAGTGACACCTCTTCCCCCTAATTCCTCCTATGTTGTAGTATTCAGGTCATAGTGGTGGTTTTGTATCGGACTCCATTTTACTGAAAGGTGATTTTAATAGCCCAAATTTTACAAGCATTTATATAGACAAGTTAAAATGTAAAATTTAAAACTTACCCTCTCTTCCTTGTTTCTTGTTTTGTCTCTGCTGGTCACTCACAGAAGTCGATGAGGGACTTTCACCTATAAAAGATAATCAAATATTAGCGCTCGACTGTCCAAAAGTCATAAGTACATAGACTACTTTTGAAGAATAAGTATAGTAATATACAGTTAATAATACATTTATTCTACTGTTGACTGTTGTCCAAAAAAAGTAAATGGTTTTCTCTTAAAAATGACCCCAATGGCTAAGCCAATAGCAACTTCAAATGTAAAGATGTTTGGCTACACAATACAATTGCATTGGCGCTAAAACAGAGTGCATACATACCACAGACAGAAGGATGAAGTGTGCTGAGGTTCTTCCCCCTTAAGGTCTCAGTGCCTTGCTCCATTGCAAACAGAAGCTTACTTATCTTGGCAATTTGAAATGTTTTGTCAGTCTGTCTGTAAAAGTCACGGTGAACTCTGATGTCATGCCCCATGAACCGTGCTACTTGCTCCAGCTCTTGTTCACTAAGGTCCAAGAGTTGGCAGAGTGTGGCAACTCGTTTTCTTAATTTAGTCGACCTTAGGAGTTCAGGGTTTTCTGCTTTGCTTTCTTCTGCATATTTTCGCAGACAGTCACATCACCGTGTGTTTGTCATCACACCAGGTCTTGCAAAGAGATAGGCATTTTCAGCAGGTACAGCCGTGGCCAAAAGTTTTGAGAATGACACAAATATTAATTTTTACAAAGTCTGCTGCCTCGGTTTTTATGACGGCAATTTGCATATACTCCAGAATGTTATGAAGAGCGATCAGATGAATTGCAATTAATTTCAAAGTCCCTCTTTGCCATGAAAATGAACTTAATCCCAAAAAAACATGTCCACTGCATTTCAGCCCTTCCACAAAAGGACCAGCTGACATCATATCAGTGATTCTCTGGTTAACACAGGTGAGAGTGTTAATGAGGACAAGGCTGGAGATCACTCTGTCATGCTGATTGAGTTAGAATAACAGACTGGAAGCTTTAAAAGGAGGGTGGTGCTTGAAATTATTATTCTTCCTCTGTTAACTATGGTTACCTGCAAGGAAACACGTGCAGCCATCATTGCTTTGCACAAAAAGGGATTCACAGGCAAGGATATTGCTGCTAGTAAGATTGCACCTAAATCAACTGTTTATCGGATGATCAAGACCTTCAAGGAGAGAGGTTCAACTGTTGTGAAGAAGGCTTCAGGGCGCCCAAGAAAGTCCAGCACGCACCAGGACCGTCTCCTAAAGTTGATTCAGCTGCGGGATCGGGGCACCACCAGTGCAGAGCTTGCTCAGGAATGGCAGCAGGCAGGTGTGAGTGCGTGTGCACGCACAGTAAGGCGAAGACTTTTGGAGGATGGCCTGGTGTCAAGAAGAGCAGCAAAGAAGCCACTTCTCTCCAGGAAAAACATCAAGGACAGACTGCTATTCTGCAAAAAGTACAAGGATTGGACTGATGAGGACTGGGGTAATGTCATTTTCTCTGATGAATCCCCTTTCCAATTGTTTGGGGCATCTGGAAAAAAGCTTGTCCGGAGAAGAAAAGGTGAGCGCTACCATCAGTCCTGTGTCATGCCAACAGTAAAGCATCTTGAGACCACTCATGTATGGGGTTGCTTCTCAGCCAAGGGAGTGGTACAAAAACATCCTCAGAGAGCAACTTCTCTGTAGCGTATGATCTATGCTCAAACTGATTTCTAAATTAACCCAAACTAAACATAGAGTAACCCCGAGAGGCCTCCTTTGACCCGATGCACCTTTAGGATGCAAAAAGTCTCTCTGGGACCCACACAGGACTTACCCCTGCAATAAAAGAAGCCTTTGATGACTGAACGTCTGGGAAACTTCATGATTAGTTCGTCAGCAGGGGTCCACCAAAACTCCCCGACCAAGGGGCCCTTAAATCTCTAATCTAATCTCGGTTTACGACACACACACATCCACCACACACACACACACACACACACACACACACACACACACACACACACACACACACACACACACACACACACACACTTACCTTACACACACACACACACACACACACCCACCCACGCTTACCTTACACACACAATGGAGAAATCCCTCTCTTTTCAATGTAACGTGTAATTATATGTAATTATTCCATGTCTAAATAGTGTGATGTTATTTTGTTTACATGTATTGTATGTTTATGTAACTAACCGTAATGACTTTAGATAGTTTAATCTAGCATATCATTTTAAATGTCTGTAACCAGGTTTTATTTGTAATATTCTTTACAAATCCATCGAATTTGGTATGTAGTTAATCGTCTCGAGATACCCGGATTGATTATGCATATCACATTGCAATGGGATACATCATTTCATGTTTTTCCTTTAATTTCATTTATAACACGGTATAGACTGGCTCCTCCCTCGACATTTAAATTAGGGTCTGAGACCAGACAAAGAGAGTCATCCGGACATGCAAACCCAACTTCCTGATTGGCCCATAGCCCAAAGAGGCGTGTGCGTTGGTGTTGTTTTTAAAACAACACCACGCTCACTTCACTGGGGATTTGAGAGTTAGACTTCAGAGTTTGACTTCACTTCTCAACTTCACTTCTTCCGGTTTCTCTCCCCCGGGGCCACGTGCCCCGGGAAGAGGAAGCCAGGATCTCTCTCTCTCCGGACACAAGATGCAACTACCTCCGGGCTCACGCCTTTCAAACAACAACGAACCAGCGAACTCTACCCGACCTCGCACAAACTCTCAACCTTGAGGCTATGCAAGTATAGTTAATGACCTATATCTGCGTTTAAGATTGTACCCCTGTGTTACAGGAGAATTAAGTTTGTGCTGGTTCTGAAAAAGGCTAATTAGTTGTGTTTTTGTCTGCTTCCCTTTCTTTCATTACTTTCTCTCTATCCCTTTTCTCTCCCTGTATATAGATGTGTATATATGTATGTTTTGCTTAGAGTTAGTCGTGTGTATCCATAGTCACATATAGCTATTAAAATCTATTGTCCCACGCTTGATTTTCTCTGTTTTGGTCACGTGATGAGTCCATTAAACGCTGCATAAGATCTCCGTTACCCGCTCAAATTTTTAATAACAAACTTAGTGAGTTAATTCTTCCTGGCCAGAAGGATAAACTCACTCTTTAGAGTTCATAAAGCTGATCTAGGCCACATACATAGTCATTTACTACATATTCTGGTAGATAACGCGGGCACGCTTTAAAACTCGTCTCCTTTAAAAAGGTGCGTTGAATCCAAGCGTGCGCTTCTGTTTTGTTTCATGTTTAAAGTTGATCCATTACATTATTCTCGTGGAAAAGAATAATGCATAATAATGCCCCCTTTTTGTAAATTTCGCTACTTCTCCCAACCATCCAAGAACAGTTTGGTGACGAACAATGCCTTTTCCAGCATGATGGGGCACCTTGCCACAAGGCAAAAGTGACAACGAAGTGGCTCGGGGAACAACACATTGACATTTTGGGTCCATGGCCAGGAAACTCCCCAGACCTTAATCCCATTGAGAATCTGTGGTCAATCCTCAAGAGGCGGGTGGACAAACAAAAACCCACAAACTCTGACAAACTCCAAGCATTGATTATGCAAGAATGGGCTGCCATCAGTCAGGATGTGGCCCAGAAGATGATTGACAGCATGCCAGGGCGAATTGCAGAAGTCTTGAAAAAGAAGGGTCAACACTGCAAATATTGACTCTTTGCATAAACTTCATGTAATTGTCAATAAAAGCCATTGACACTTATGAAATGCTTGTGATTATACTTCAGTAACAGTTAGTAACATCTGACAAAAAGATCTAAAAACACTGAAGCAGTCGACTTTGTGAAAATTAATATTTGTGTCATTCTCAAAACTTTTGGCCAGGACTGTACACCAGCTTCTTCTCTCCTTTGAACCAACAAATCGATTGACTCCTTCATTCTCTCGGTCAAGAAAACTGGAACCTTCTTCCCTCATTTCCCCCTGATTTCTATGCGGGTTAATAGCTTGCTTAGCTCCTTTTCTAATGGTGACAGTGTTTCATAAATGTCCTCATTAATGGCACTTGTGCTTGCTGTCATGTAGGTCTCAAGAGTCAAGCGTGATGCTTCCCCTTCACACCGCTTGTTGAAGATAATGACCTGTGCAAGAACTGTCTCGTTTAACATCTTGTATGCACCTAAACTCATTTGTTGCCTCAGTTCCCATCTTGTTTCATCTTCTACCATCCTGAGATGGTATCTCAGCACAATCACATTTTTGGTGAGGGGAATGTCATCTTGTTTATTCCATCTTTTTCTTGTATAGTTTGGTGAGCAGTGATAGAAACACTGTTCCTCCAGTTCTTCTCCAGAAGTTCAAAGAACTTTTTTGCTTTTTACTCTGCCAGATCATCATCATTTATAAGAGTCTGTCCAATCAGGACCTCCGCAGCCCCTTTAAGACAGAATCCAATTTTGACTGCTGTTGAAGGTTTTCCATATTCATTTTTGCCTGGACTAAACTGTGTTAGACACTTGGCAACATTGACAACAAGCTGAAGTTTTGATGGTGCACACAAATCTTCAAGATAATTGACAGTCTTGTCTATATCTTTAGCTACTAACATGAATCGGCCAAGCTCCCTCATTCTCTGTGCAATGTACTGGTGTCTAGACTTCACATGACCATGTTTCGCATACAGTGATTCACCGTATTTGCAAATCAAAGAATCACTCCTGATGTGAAAGGACACATCATCTTGTCTCATGTTGTTGATGATCCTCTGACATCCGTCCGAGGAAGCTGCTATCGGAAGCAGGCATGCAGCACGACTTTGTACTCTCCCTCGTCTAGTTTTTGTTTTTTCAGTTTTTGATTTCTTAGTTTTGCACGAGGACTGATGTCTCCACAGGTCGTTTCTCCTGAACATTCCAAAACAATATGGGCAAGGCAAATAATCCTTAATAGAAGCTTCATTAGACGGCTGCTTCCATGTCACTATCTGTCCTCTGCCTTTTTACAGAACTTTGATGCTGAAGGCATATTCCACATCCTTGACCTCCATATGCTTTCTCTCCAAATGCCTCGATATCTTTCATTGTGATTTGCCACAGTAGAGGCAATAATGTCTTCTGTCCCATGCCCGTTTACGGTCTTCCCTTTTTGGGAAATTTTTAGGGTCACATTTGATTTGCCTTTATTTGTTTTGTTTATCCTGAGTTGTTTATTGTGTAAGTTCTAACGTTCTTTTGTTTTTTAATGGTGCACTCTTTGCTGATTTTCATCGTCACTCAAATTTGTGTCTGGACCTTCTTCATTGGACAGTTTCTTATGCGATGAACCTTTGTCTGGGCTCAAATCTTCCACATCACTGGATGATGATGATGCACTGTGATCTGGATTGTAGTCTGGGTCTAATCCTGTGCAGCTGAATAATTCAGATTCTGAGGAATCCTTCTCTGGCTCCTTCTTGAATATCGACCAGCTGCGAGTTAAAAGTATAATCATCATGAGATAAAGTCTAATGTTAAAGAGACAATTTACCATCATTATTTTGGAGATGGACTATCTAACTTACTGATACTAAATGAGGTCAATTGTAAATGTGCATTATAACAGTACATTACCAAATTAACCCAAGAGTTACCGGGCTTAGCTGACCACTTTATTAAGTGAAATAACATAACACATTTTATTTTCCTTTGCAGAAATATTTCAGTTGCATAAGCAGCTACAAACTTACAAAATTGAAAAGTCTTTAAAACTACAATTATGAGATTAAAATGCACATGTTTTGTTCTTCAGGCTCTGAGTTCCAGCACATTCAGCTTGAAACAAAATATAGTGGACAACATTAAAGACTTTAAGGTTCTATTTCTAACTTTCATAAAATCCTTGTTTCTCAGCAAACTGTGGGTATAAATATAATATAATGTTATATTTATCTTATCAATACTCCTCATTTTTGATATTCAGTGTGGTTCTTTTCATCACTAAATAATGTTTTTATTCTTCTTTTTAAAAAGAATAGATTCAGAATATGATTAGCATAAAACAGAACAATATAAGCAAAGTAACTATATAAACTCACTGTCTTGCAGGAAACCAATGTAAACTGTCAATAAAATAAACTGACATGAACGAAGAACAGCTGTATCAGTCATCTCTCTGTAAGCTGACGCTGATTCACCACCTGCAGGTATCACTGCTAGAGAGAGATGGTGGCTGTAGCTACGTTTAGAAGAATTTGCCAATTTTTTGTTATGTTCCTTCCTGTCTATTACTGTAAAGCAGCTTTGAAACAATCTGTACTGTTTAAAGTGCTATAAAAATAAAGGTGACTTAACTTTTAAGTTACATGGCAAAGTCAGCTATCAGTTAGGCTACATACAGACAGATTTTATTTTAGTGTGATTGTAACAGTTCTTATTAGCTTAATAAGTATGCTGTGGTTGTGTAAAACATACTGCAGTTTTCTCCTGGTGATATCTTTCAAAACATTTAATACATTTCAATTTCTTCACATTCTTAAATATAGAATCTTTAATATAATCTCCATTATTTAATGTCAAATTTAATGTGCTAAAGCACAGAGCCTATGGAACTGTCCAGATATGTGAGGTCTTATGTCTAGACTGTACCTAAAAACACGATTAGTCTTCAATTTGGAATTAAGTATTCATTCATCATAGAGACTGAACCTAGCCTATAACTCTATTAATGTGCAGGAACACCATGAAACTGTACTGCTGCAACTACCATCTACCATCCTGACAATCTGTATCCCCACCACCTGCAAAATGTGACCTCCACTGTAGCCTACGTAAATGTAGCTGGCTCATGACAGACATCAACAGACATGAGTATCCAATCAATAATGCAGATTAAGTACTTTCTACAAGAATTACACTGGATCTCATCCTTAACCAGATCTGAAATTAATTTGTGCTATGTAATCACTTCATGTTTCATTTGCAAAATTCCTCCTCAAAATTTAAATACAATTATGAACAATTTTATAAATTAATAATGATTTTGTAAAGGCACATACCTGTGTTGAATATTCTTCCATCGTTTCCTGGACACCAAAGAGAAGATATATATATATATATATATATATGTATATATATATATATATATGTGTGTGTGTGTGTGTGTGTGTGTATATACCACTAGACAGTCATGTTTTAGTACCTCATTCATCTTTTTACATGACAATTAAGACCTTAAATATAATGATATACTACATTAAAAATTACATTCGTATATATTATGTATAATTGGCAATACATCATTTGGTCACTTCTTAATTTATATATATATGCATATATATATATATATATTACAAAAGGTCCTCCACTGACTTGTCTTGATTATTACTGCAGTTCAAGTTCACTCACTAGTAATTCTGTAGTTTATTACTTTTTCTACTCGATTTCAATTTGTTCTTAAACATTACTATAGACTAGCTCTCGAATGTTCCGTGAGACTCCCGCATACCGATAGCTTCTGTCCATATGCATACTGCGATCTCTAAACCCCCCCACCCCCACACGACAAAAAAAAAGAAAAAGAAAAAGCTACGTGTTTACAAAAATACTCGTAAGCGAGGATTATAAAATCTTACCTGCACTGTAAAGGTTTGTGAAAAACAGCTTGAGCATCGATTATGATGAAGTCTCAGGCGCTCCAGTCTTCTCCTAAACCTGTCCAGACCACTGCTCCCCTCATCCATTAGGTCAAGATGCACGTGCTGTACAAGTGCAGGTGCAGGAGTGGGGGATGGGAAGGGCGTGGCTACCAATTAAGGCTGTGCTGAAGGCAGCTAAAAGTGTATCACAATATTCTCCACTTTTCAACTCTGACTCACAGGCTTAGTGTTTGAAATAAAGGAAGGTTGACATTTATTAATGCAGTTAACTTAAAAGTAAACTTTAACCATGCACCTAAATTTCACTGTATGTATATCAGTAGTGAAAAGGGTACTCATATTTTATTTAACTAGAAGAGCATCACATTGTATTAATACTGTTACAAGTCCTGCATTTAAATTTGAACTTCAGTAAAAATACAAAAGTATAAGCAGCAAAATATACTTAGTTCCAAACGTATGAGTTTGTATTACACACAACTCAGTAATTATAATCCAGTAATTAAATTACTAGATTATAATTACTGATGCATTAATAAAACAATACTTTTAAAATTGCAGATAGTAAAGGCGGAGCTAATTTTAATGATGTTATGCCATCTGAAATGTTCTTGGAATGGAAATACTCTAAACTAGTACCTCAAATAAGTACCTCAACACTGTACTTAATTACATGACCTATACAAATATATATACAGTTCCCTCCACTAATATTGACACCCTCAGAAAACCTGTGGGGTGAACTGAAGAGGAGAGTCCACCAGTGTGGACCTTCAATTTGAAGGATCCTTCAATTTGAAGGATCTGGAGAGATTCTGTATGGAGGAATGGTCTCAGACCCCTTGCCATGTATTCTCCAACCTCATCAGGCATTATAGGAGAAGACTTAGAGCTGTTATCTTGGCAAAGGGAGGCAGCACAAAGTATTGACTAAAAGGGTGCCAATAATTGTTGCACACCTATATTTAACAAAGATTTTTTTTGGATAAACTTATGTTGTGTTTGCAATTGTTTGATATCCATGAGAGCAGATAATTTTTGTGAATTTTTTAAACAAAAGATCAAAAGGTTAAACAATAAAGACAATTTTTCACAGCCATCTTTGCTCATATTCACCGAGGGGGCCGATATTAGTGGAGGGAACTGTAGTTACTTTCTGCCACTAATGTATTATGTAAATATCAAATATGAGCGGCAAATGTGTCTATGGTATGAATACTAAGGTTCATTACATGGGCTCACTGAGTTACTAGTTTGTAGGCTTATATAAAGCCAGCTAAATGACAAAGTAATGTGGACATACATTTACTGATGAGCTACTGTGAAGGCACAGAGACTCGTAAGATCCAACTGCAGATCACTATGACTAGAAGATGGAATGAGGCCAACAGCTTTCATTGTACCTTCAACACTTAACCAGGTACACTGAAAAAACGAACTTTTTGGTAGAGTAAAATGTACTCTACCAATGTAAATACATACATACATGTAAATGTATGTATGTATTTACTGTCATAATTTCTACATTGTAAAATTAGATTCAGTGAGAACTAGAATTTCTTAAGTAAAAATGTAAATATATACACATTTTATTTATGTAATATATGAACTGTGTTCGAAGACTAAGTTTTATTATATATTTATTCATACTATTTAAATGATATGAATGATATAAATAAGTAAATTCTAATGTAAAAGTATAGCGTGTTTGAATCTGCGCATGCACTTTTAGACATGACACGCTTCCCGCTTAACTTTGAATCAGAGACGGTTGGCCCGGTCACGGAGCTGCTGCACTGCTGCTGGATTTCTCTCTCTCTGTGTGTGAGGTGAGTTATTGCCTTTCTGCTTTAGAGTTGTGATGATACATGGCTACTTGTGAATGTTGACAGTTTGATTCGTTTGCTTGACGCAATATACGTTACTGTTCATAATTAGGTTAAGGATAGTTTTAATCACATAAATTGGGGTGATTTCTCTATAACCTAACATTAACTTTATAACTCTTAGCTTAGCTAACATTACCAGATTAGAGTATTGTCAGTTAAGTCATTTCTATTACTCAGACAAGTTTAAGTTCAAAGTCTTATAAACATATGTTTGTATGGACAGGAAGCAGAACAGTAAGCAGTGAGGTGTGGTATCACACGTCAGGCCCAGGATCCGCTGCAGGATGAACCAGTGGAGTGTAAATTGAGGACTATTTAGGAGGAGTGATTGGTCTAATGCTCTCATTCAGGCAAGTAGAAATCTATACATAGATTTGCATGATATAATATTGCTGCTGTTATTTTTCTCTATTCTTCACTGCTTAATATAAAGTTGTGGTGAAATATTTTAGATAATTGTTTTAATATCACAAATTGTGTCTGTTCATTTACAGGGTGACCTTACTCTTTGGACGTGCCTATACAGTGGACAGTGGAGGTCTAGGGAGGAGGACACATTTAAGGGTTTCAACACTAGTGTCATCAAGGAGAACAGTAGGCCTTCTATTTGAGGTCAAAAGATGGAGATGAGGCGAGAGTTTAGGATTTCAGCTTCTGTTTCTTGGTATTTACATCTAGATGTGTCAAACAATAACATTTTGTATCAGACCATCAGCTGTTTACTGCAGCCTCTTTCAGTTGTTGTTTGTTTTGGGGGGTTTCTCCCTTCAGTCTCCTCTTCAGGAGGTGAAATGCTGCTCAGTTGGGTTAAGGTCTAGTGATTGACTTGGCCAGTCTATAATATACAATGTGTCACTAACGTCTCAGATGCGCAACCTGGCAACAGAGCCTATTATATTGCGTGCGTCCACGTGAGCAAATCAGTTGTCTTGTTATTATAAGTGTGTTATTTTCTTCCCAAATGTGTGTAGGATATGTAGGATATGTGTAGAATAATGTGCATATCACAGAAAATTTGGAGAATACGAAAAAGCGTACTTTTACTTATGAATGTCTGTAACGTGTTACAGGCCTACAGCATTTAGTTATTACTTCAGCAGTCTTGCTTGAAGTTGAGACTTGCATACCTCATATGGATAACATTTCATTATCTATATATTACATGTTCAGAAGCTAAGTGTACCCGTTAGATGAAATGCTAATCCATTACAGAATCCATTCTTGACAGAATGTCCGGCTGAATGAAATTGATCGACTCTCGGAAACCAGGTTGCCTATTGGTGTCATCGATATCATTTGCAATCATTTTACGCAGTCGTCGTTCATTTATTCCTTCTGCCTTTTCAGCTCCAGTTTTTTCCCAGCTAAAACAGAGGGTATTGTTGGTTGTGTAGTTTCATATCCTGTCATGGAGGCTGCTGGATGCACCTTTTCAAATGGTATATCATGGTGCTTGTTTTGGTAGAGGTTAATCTTGGTTCCAGAACTTTTGTGGCTCATCTCTGTATTTCTTTGCAAATTTCAGTCTGGCTTTCTGATTCTTACTGATGAGTGGTTTGCATCTTGGGTGGTACGGCCTCTATATTTCTGCTCTGGAAGTTTTCTTCGGACAGTGGATTGTGATACCTTCACCGCTGCCCTGTGGAGGTTGTTGGTGATGTCACTGACTGTTGTTTTTGGGTTTTTCTTCACAGCTCTCAGTGTTTCTGACCAGCTGCTGTTGTTGTTGTTTTCCTTGGCCGACTCAGTCGGTGTCTGTTTCTCAGTACACCAGTGGTTTCCTTCTTTTTCAGGACATTGCAAATTGTTGTATTGGCTATGCCCAATGTTTGTGCAATGCCTCTGATTGATTTTCCCTCTTTTCTCAGCTTCAAAATGGCTTGCTTTTCTCCCATAGACAGCTCTCTGAAGTTTATGTAGGTTTATCCTTTTTAACAACAAATGCAGTTGTGACAGGTGAAACTGAAGGATAAAATCAAGAGTAGATGTTCAAAGCTATTTATTGTTTAAACATTTTATCTAAAAGGACACACCTGGATATAGGGCTGCAACTAACGATTATTTTCATAATCAATTAATAGGCTTATTTATTTATTTATTTTTAAATAAATTGCTCAGATTTAAAAAAAAAAACAAAACAAAAAAAAAAAACACGTTCAATACATATATACAGGTAACGTTGACTCTGGGTATCTGCTAAAGCTAGCGGCGTCGCATTATGCGCGTATGATGTCATGTGCCATCGACTGGGAAATGGCTTATATTTCCGGTTAGTAAAAAACCGCTCGTGTTCCATTTGAAACAAGACTACCTTCTAAAATTCATACACTAGAAGGTAGAGTAAGTCTCTCTAGAGTAGACACTTCAGTGTAAGTCTATAGTACATCACTTGGGACACAACTTTGGCCTGTACTATCCGAAGCGTGTTTTCGGAACAGAAGTAACGCAATAATGCCCTGTGCCGCACATAGACCAACTAATTGATAAGGAGATTAATTGATGATGATTAGTTGTTGCAGCTTTACCGGGATAACACGAAACACCTGTCAGTCACATGTTCCAATATTTTTGCTTGCCTACAAATTGGCTGGTCTGGTACAAAAGGTGTTATGTTCTATGTTGTTTAACACGTCTACATGTAAATACCAGGAAATAAAAGCTGACGTTCTAAACTCTTCTCATATCCATCTTTTGATCTCAAACCCAAATGCCTTCAGTCTACAGCAAAAACAAATGAATTGGCCTTGCCGTTCAGGGGTGTGGGGTAGGGGTGTGCATGTTTTGTTGATTAATGCCAGTCATGCCACTGTTACATTTATGGCTGCTGAGATTTCACTTGTTTAAAATAAGGGCTCCAGTCCCTGGAGACATTTTTACTGAATGCACCTTTTAAAAACTTGTTTCCAGACTTTACCAGGTCATGTTAACGTGACGGTTTCATTGTTGTTTAATGTTGACAAAATAAACTGTTTAATTGTATTGTGTTTTAGTTGTATCATTTGTGATAAAAGTATAATAAATGCACAGAGAAAATGATTACGTTTATTTGGTAACATTTGTCAAAAGAAAATTAGCAGCATTTTCATACTTATAGTGAGTAATATAACTTCATACAACTAAGTAATTGAAATGTCAAACAGACATAACCAAGTAAGTCATGGACAGTCATTTTTTAGGCAAATTGCGCTTATTTATTTGTTATAAATCAGATAAAAGTGTTCATTTGATTGAGAAGAGTGCCAGAAAAGGTGGTTTAATAAATTCAACCACATCAGTCGTTAAAAACGTCCTCTAACGACAGTGTCCATGGACCATGTATAAATTTTTAAAATTTTGTTTTTTTTCATCCTAGGTCTCTGTTCTCTTAATACATCGTCAAGGGGTATGTTATGCAACACAGTGTCAAATTTGGGGCATCTTGGACCTCTGGGTGCGAGATGTCAATGGGTGTGCATTGTCTAGTGTCCAGCAGTTTGTCCCTGGTAAAAGTTATACTGAAGATAAGACAAACAAACAATAAAAACAGAAACACTGAGGAGCTCCAAACTGAGGTTATGAAACATCTAGAGTTATTCATGACAAATCTAGATGTGAAATGTATTATAATATGCTTGTATAACAATTTGTAGAGGTCTGTTTAAATTCAGACTTGTTAAAACATTGATAATAATCTGTAATCCTTGTTAATAAATGATACCTTTATAAATATTTACCATGGATTTTCTGCAGTAATATTGTAGTGACCATGACTATAGTAAACCTGACTGTAATAACCATGTTATTTTCTTTTAAACAGAAAGCAAGGTTTTAATACAGTTACCCATAATTTTACTACATCATTACTGTAGTATCCAAGAATAATAGTACCTAAATAATATGTATGGTTAATTCTTGCGGTTTTATGTGTTTTATAGTTAATCATTTTTAAAGGGTAATTAAAGTGCATAAAAATATATTGTGTTTTTGTAGAACACAGTAAATATAGGTGTCTTATAGGCGAACACTGTCACTGTGAGGTTGACCTTTGACCTTTTTGATATTAAATGTCAGCACGTCATCATTTTACCCTATTAGATATTTGTGTGAAATTTAGTCATAATTAGCATATAAATTCTTGAGTTGAAATTCTTGAGGCCAAAAAAAGTGTTTTGTGAAATCACAAAGACCTTGACCTTTGACCACAAATTCTAATCTGTTCATCCTTGAGTCCAATTGGACATTTGTCCAGATGAAATTCCCTCCAGCTGTTTCTGATATATCAATATACCAAAATCTAATCAGTTTATGTTTGAGTCCATGTGAACATTTGTACCAAATGTCAAGAAATTCCCTTGAGGCGTTCCTGAAATATTGCATTCACAAGTTGAATTATGGCCAAAATCGGGATTTGTGACCTTGACCTTTGAACATTGCTCTCCAAATCCTGTTCAGTTCATCCATGATTCCAAGTAAACATGTGTAAAAAATTGTGACTAATTTGAAGAAATTCCCTTAAGGCATTCTTGAGATATCGCGTTGACTGTATATGGGCGCAGTGAATGTGGAACGACACTAGGGGCGATAGAGAGCAAAATGTGTGTGTATGCAGGGGACGTACACACACTGATTTGTGTATTTTTTTTTTCCATTTTAACATCTATCTGAGGACCTCTCTAAAACTTAGAGAGAAGCCTATAAATAGCCACTGGAGGCCATTACAGTGAAAATAAAGTGAGGACCGGCCTAAATGTCCTCACTTTGTAAAAACGTCCTCACTCCAAAGGTTAATAACTGTCACTGGTCCTCACAAAGATAGCCATGCAAACACACACACACACACACACACACACACACACACACACACACACACACACACACAGAGCAAAATCACAGTGAACTTCACAGGACAAGTTCTGTCTCATATTGACTTCTCACTTTAACATTTCCTCTTTTTAATCAGGGAAATGTGAGTGTGTTTTGGTTATAATTATAAAAAATAACATCTCTAGAGTTCATCAATGCAACTGTCAATCAGTTAATACATTATGATGAATACTGTATGATCAGTGCTATGTGTTCTTCTGCAGTCAATAATAATTTTGCACATGACATGTAGAAATATTTCTTAACCTCTAAATAGAATTGAGGCTATATAATTTCATCCAAAACTAAAATTTATCCATATTAAAGTTTAATTAAGAGTTTAAATCACATCATTTCAACACACCTCGGACATTGTCACTAATTGTCTGTTACTAACTACGGCTACACTAACAGGACAGACACTAAATCATATGAATTATATGTAAATTAAAATTGCTTTTACATGTGTTGTCAACAAAATTTCAAAAAGTCAAAAATTTTATAAAACATTTTTTTATTTTTTATTTTTGGTAGATTCATGACGTCTGAGTAGTCTGGATGTCTTAGTTGTGTGCTTTCTTTGTCAGATGTCATTTATTAAAATTCAGAAAGCAACTGTGTTGTAGGAAACGTCTCGTGTTGTCACATACAGTCAATGTCATAATTATTGGCACCCATAATGATAATATAAAAAGTGATATCACATGCAATGAGTGATGGAAAAAGGTTTTACCCAAAGGTAGAGAATAGATCAGAGTGCGCCCTCTGCTGGTCATCCAGATTTTCTCAAGCATTTATTTCTTAAAAAGAAGAACAAGAGGCAGAAGGAGAAGAAGAGGAAGAAGAAGAAGAATTACGGTATTTATCTAGTGGACTGAATGTGGTGTTCTAGAAGAGCGAGCACTGAGTGTTTGACACTCCTGCTTTATCTCACCGATGCATTTCCACCTCCTCAGCACAGGTAAGTTTGCTCAGGTGCAGCTTGTGTTTCAGGTGGCCAATATTCAATATCCTGCCCTCATCCATTCACATCACATCTGAAAGAATGCATGCATGCATGAAGTCACTTAGTTTCCATAGCAACGAGTGACCTGCACACGGAAACTGATCTTCACAAGTACAGTGAGTTACTGAATAAAATTGCAGCCTAAGGCCTTTTCTGTGACCTCTAAGTGGAGGATCATCCATG
The DNA here is from genome assembly GCA_023630585.1 of Cranoglanis bouderius. Classification (NCBI taxonomy): domain Eukaryota; kingdom Metazoa; phylum Chordata; class Actinopteri; order Siluriformes; family Cranoglanididae; genus Cranoglanis; species Cranoglanis bouderius. The sequence goes on from CM042564.1 coordinate 18,177,810, forward strand.
CACCTTACAGGCAAACACAGACAGCCTCATTTATCATTTATCAAGCTGGACAGTAATTAATTCATTTGTAAATTGTTCATTCTCATATTTCCCTCCTGAGGTTTTCTGTATAAGGAGACTCACTAATATGAACCTCCACTGATCGGCTTCAAATTGCATAATAGTCGATGAGTTATTGTGATTTTCAATAATCGCTGTTAAGTTTAATACGGAGAAAACAACCATACCAGCTCTACCACCGATCTGTTGTTGTCAAATGTGGTAGAACAAAAAAGCTGATCTTCTTTTCCTTTCGGCTGTTCCCTTCAGGGGTCACCACAGCGAATCATCTGCCTCCATCTAGCCCTATCCCCTGCATCCTCTTCTCTCAGACCGACTACCTTCATGTCCTCCTTCACTACATCCATAAACCTCCTCTTTGGTCTTCCTCTCGGCCTCCTGCCTGGCAGCTCTAACCTCAGCATCCTTTTACCGATATATTCACTCTGCCTCCTCTGAACATGTCCAAACCATCCCAACCTGGCCTCTCTAACTTTGTCTCCAAAACATCTCACATGTGCTGTCCCCCTGATGTACTCATTCCTGATCCTATCCATCCTCGTCACTCCCAAAGAGAACCTCAATATCTTTAGCTCTGCTACCTCTAACTCTTCCTCCTGTCTTTTCCTCAGTGCAACTGTCTCCAAACCATACAACATCGCTGGTCTCACTACTGTCCTGTACACCTTTCCTTTCATTCTTGCTGGTCTTGTTGGTACTCTTTTATCACACAACAGACCTGACACTTTTCTCCACCCATTCCAACCTGCCTGCACACGCTTCTTCACCTCTTTTCCACACTCCCCGTTGCTCTGGACTGTTGACACTAAGTACTTAAAATCCTGCCCCTTCTTTACCTCTTCTCCCTGTAACCTCACTGTTCCAGTTGGATCCCTCTAATTCACACACATGTATTCTGTCTTGCTGCAACTAACCTTCATTCCTCTTCTCTCCAGAGCAAACCTCCACCTTTCTAGAGTTTCCTCCACCTGCTCCCTGCTCTCACTACAGATCACAATGTCATCCGCAAACATCATAGCCCATGGAGATTCCTGTCTGACCTCATCTGTCAGCCTGTCCATCACCACCGCAAACAAGAAGGGGCTCAGAGCCGATCCTTGATGCAGTCCCACCCTCACCGTGAACTCCTTTGTCACACCTACTGCACACCTTACCACTGTCCTACTGCTCTCATACATATCCTGCACCACTCTAACATACTTCTCTGCCATTCCAGACCTCCTCATACAATACCACAGCTCCTCTCTTGGCACCCTGTCATACGCTTTCTCTAAATCTACAAAGACACAATGCAGCTCTTTCTGACCCTCTCTGTACTTCTCCATCAACATTCTCAAAGCAAATATTGCATCTGTAGTGCTCCTTCTTGGGATGAAACCATACTGCTGCTCACAAATGCTCACTTCTCCCCTTAGCCTTGCTTCCACTACTCTTTCCCACAACTTCATTGTATGGCTCATCAGCTTAATACTTCTGTAGTTTCCACATCTCCCTTGTTCTTAAAAATCGGCACCAAAACACTTCTCCTCCATTCCTCAGGCATCCTCTCACTCTAAGACCTCGTTGAACAACCTAGTTAAAAACTCTACTGCCATCTCTCCTAGACACTTCCATACCTCCACTGGTATGTCATCAGGACCAACTGCCTTTCCTCTCTTCATCCTCTTTAAAGCTTTCCATCTCTATCTTTAATCACTCTAACCTGCTGCACATCCTTACCATCTCTATCCCTCTGCCTCGCCAACCGATACAAATCCCTCTCACCTTCCTTACTATCTAACCTTGCATACATGTCCTCATAAGCTTTCTGTTCGGCCTTTGCCACCTTTATCTTAACCTCACGCTGCATCTCCCTATATTCCTGTCTACTTTCCTCCGTCCTCTCACTGTCCCACTTCTTCCTAGCTAACCTCTTCCTCTGGATACTCTCCTGAACTTCCTCATTCCACCACCAAGTCTCCTTAGACTGGTGTCTAATGCATTAAGAAACAGGTACAAAAAGCTATGAAACACTGATTTTAACTTCATCATTGCTTGGTTATTTTTGCTTCTTCCTGAAATGACAAGATGAAAAGGAACTGATCAACACTAGTACAGGTTCCATATCTTCTCTCATCCCTCCTGCTTTCAACAACTTCCTCAGATTGTGTACATCCCAACCCACATCTAAATTAATCCAATATCTCACCGTGGTTCTGTGTCTGCTTCCAATTACACCCTTCACTCCATCGACGTCTGAGTTCCACACTATATACATGATGATGTCTGATGGCTTTTTTTGATTTATTTTTTATTTAGACCCAGTGTGTGACCGGGCCATGGAACTGGCTCTGGTCCGACCCACAGAGGTTCCTCGGGACCAGGTCACGGTAAGTTTGTTCTGCTCCTAACTTTGGTTGTGTGAAAATCCAAAAATCCAGTTTTCCATTATATGAATATTTGAAATATCTGGATTGAAGTGTTTGGTGCTTATGGAGGAGGAAATGAAGTTTGTACTCCACCACTAGGTTAAGGACAACAATCCAGACCTGATGCTCATTAACTGCAGTTTTTGTCAGGAAAACAATGCATTAAACATCAGAATTCTGATGAATATAAGGATTCTGTGTCAGACATTGTACTGTAGGCTCTGTGGCCCTTTAGATAGATCAGAGAGCTGCAACTAAACATGATGTTTGGACTGAATGCTAGTGCTCAGGAGTGCTACAAACACCTAAAGGCAGCAATATTTGCACGATGAATTTCAGGTTGCTGTGACTGAGGTTGAGGAGAAGATTCAGAAGCTTGTGGTGTCCAACACTCAGCTGAAGGACAGAGTGAGGGAGCTGGAGGAACTGTTCCGTGACTGTGACTTGAAAAGCAAGGTATGTGAGATAAGCATCTGATTAAAAAGTACTTTTCAAAATAATATGAGCACCATATGATGGGAATGATTGAGAATAGGAAATATCTGCACACTGGAGTCTGATGCAGTGAGTTTGAGCAGTGATACTGATGAGATTAGATTAGATGGGAGGGTAAAATCTCATCTCTATCACGAGCTCAGCAGTGAACCTATTAGGGATAATAGTTATGTAATGTGTTATGAGGTTTATTATTTATTATCAGGTTTATTATTATTATTATCATCATGAAAAAAAATTTTTTTGTCTCCAAACTATAAAAGTGTCTGAATGTGTGTCGAAGTAAATAAATCTTGGTTGTTAAACATTCAGGTCTCCCTGGCGGAAGCTGAGGAGAAACACCAGAAGGCTGTGGAGACCATTGCTCAGCTGGAAAGCGAGAAGTCTGACCTGAAATACCAGGTGGAGAAGCTGCATTGCAGGACATTGCTCTGCGAGTATCACTGGGCGTTTGATGATCTAACTAATGTAAGCATAAAAAGCTTGCATTAAGCAGTTCTTTTTAACATAAGTAGACTGATATGAGGACATTTTATGTTTATGCTGCATGATGACTTTAATTTAACCAAAATGAAAATTGTATTTTGAAGTTAATAGTTTTTTTTTACTGAATAGAAGTGACCCATTGCAGATGTGAACATTAAGCATTCTAATTTGACCATCTTTTCAACCATGTGTGTGTTTTAGGAGTGTGAGCAAGTCAAGAAGGACAACAAAGACATGAAGCACTGTGAAGGCGTACTGATGGTAAGCTTTTCTTCTCATGAAACTACAACTGCTATTGTGAGCTCTCTCTCTCTCTGTGTGTGTGTGTGTGTGTGTGTGTGTGTGTGTGTGTGTGTGTGTGTGTGTGTATAATCTTGCACAGTCACAGAAATCTTTTCCTTTGGTCACCAGAACATGAACATATCTGAATGTATGTAGAAGTAAATAAAGCCAATGAGTCTTAATTGTTGTGCTTTCAGGTGTCCCTGGCTGAGGCTGAGGAGAAACACCAGAAGGCTGTGGGGACCATTGCTCAGCTGGAGGTGGAGAAGTCTGACCTGAAAGACCAGGTGGAGACACTGCAAGGAACAGTGCAGGACCTGGAGAACCTGCTTACTGAGACTCGAATGGAGTGTGATGAGCTAACAAACGTAAGCGAGAAAAGTCTTGCATTAAGCAGCTCCTTCAGTAATAATATGGGGATTTTTCATGTTTATGCTGCATGATGAGGTTCATTTAACCAAAATGAAAGTTGTATTTTCAAGTTATTAGGTTTTTTTTTTACTAAATAGAAGTGACCCATTGCAGATGTGAACATTAAGCACCTGAGTTTGAGCATCTTTTGCCCCATGTGTGTGTTTTAGGAGTGTGAGTGAGAGCAGGAGGCTCACAGCACCCTCCAGTCCGATCACAAAGACACGGAGAAGTTAAAACACTGTGAAGAGTTACTGAATGTAAGATTTTCTTCTCACTATGCCAACAATGCTTTAGTTTTTTTTTTCTTTCTTTTTTCTTTTTTTTTTTTCAATTTGCAGATGTGAAAATTAATCACTCAAGTTTGAACACCTTTTGCCCTGTGTGTGTTTAGGAGTGTGAGATGAAGAACAATGAAATGAAGGAAACTCTGATACACAAGGAGGAGTTACTGAAGGTAAACTTTCCTTCTCATGAAACTATGACTGCTATTGTGAACTGTGTGTCTGTGTGTGTGTCTGTGTCTGTGTGTGTGTGTGTGTGTGTGTGTGTGTGTGTGTGTGTGTGTGTGTGTGTGTGTGGTGTGTGTGTGTGTACTTGATTCCTCACATTTTGGGGACATTTTGTCCTTTTTCCTCCCCAGTACATTTTAGGATGTTCTCATGAGTAATGAGTCAGTTTCTAAAAGTGTCTGAAAGTCTGTGTAGAAGTAAATAAATCCAATTAGCTTTAATTGTTATACTTTCAGGTCCCCCTGGCTGAAGCTGAGGAGAAACACCAGAAGGATGTGGAGACCATTGCTCAGCTGGAGGTGGAGAAGTCTGACCTGAAAGACCAAGTGAAGACACTGCAAGGAACAGTGCAGGACCTTGGGAACCTGCTATCTGAGACTCAAATGGAGTGTGATGAGCTGACGAACGTAAGCGAGAAAAGTCTTGCATTAAGAAGCTCATTTAGTAATAATATGAGGACTTTATTTACGTTTAAGAATTAAGCACTCAAATTTAAATATCTTTTTCCCCATGTGTGTGTTTTAGAAGTGTGAGCAAGAGCGGGAGGGTCACAGAATCCTCCGGACAGAGAAGAATGAGATGAAGGAGACTCTGATGCACAACGAGGAGTTACTGAAGGTAAACATTCCTTTTCATGAGACTATGACTGCTATTGTAAGCTTTGTGTGTGTGTGTGTGTGTGTGTGTGTGTGTGTGTGTGTGTGTGTGTGTGTGTGTGTGTGTCGTGAGTAATGAGTCAGTTTTTAAAAGTGTGTGAATGTGTGTGTAGAAGTAAATAAAGCCAATAAGCCTTAATTGTTGTGCTTTCAGGTCTCCCTGGCTAAAGCTGTAGAGACCATTGCTCAGCTGGAGGTGGAGAAGTCTGACCTGAAATACCAGGTGGAGACACTGCGAGGAACAGTGCAGGACCTGGGGAACCTGCTATCTGAGACTCAAATGGAGTGTGATGAGCTGACGAACGTAAGCGAGAAAAGTCTTGCATTAAGAAGCTCATTTAGTAATAATATGAGGACTTTATTTACGTTTAAGAATTAAGCACTCAAATTTAAATTTCTTTTTCCCCATGTGTGTGTTTTAGAAGTGTGAGCAAGAGCGGGAGGGTCACAGAATCCTCCGGACAGAGAAGAATGAGATGAAGGAGACTCTGATGCACAACGAGGAGTTACTGAAGGTAAACATTCCTTTTCATGAGACTATGACTGCTATTGTAAGCTTTGTGTGTGTGTGTGTGTGTGTGTGTGTGTGTGTGTGTGTGTGTCATGAGTAATGAGTCAGTTTTTAAAAGTGTGTAAATGTGTGTGTAGAAGTAAATAAAGCCAATAAGCCTTAATTGTTGTGCTTTCAGGTCTCCCTGGCTAAAGCTGTAGAGACCATTGCTCAGCTGGAGGTGGAGAAGTCTGACCTGAAATACCAGGTGGAGACACTGCGAGGAACAGTGCAGGACCTGGGGAACCTGCTATCTGAGACTCAAATGGAGTGTGATGAGCTGACGAACGTAAGCGAGAAAAGTCTTGCATTAAGCAGCTCATTTAGTAATAATATGAGGACTTTATTTATGTTTCAGAATTGAGCACTCAAATTTAAATTTCTTTTGCCCCATGTGTATGTTTTAGAAGTGTGAGCAAGAGCGGGAGGGTCACAGAATCCTCCGGACAGAGAAGAATGAGATGAAGGAGACTCTGATGCACAACGAGGAGTTACTGAAGGTAAACTTTCCTTTTCATGAGACTATGACTGCTATTGTAAGCTGTGTGTGTGTGTGTGTGTGTGTGTGTGTGTGTGTGAGTGTGTGTGTGTGTGTGTTTATCATGACTAATGAGTCAGTTTTTAAAAGTGTCTGAATGTGTGTGTGTAGAAGTAAATAAAGCCTATAAGTCTTAATTGTTGTGCTTTCAGGTCTCCCTGGCTGAAGCTGAGGAGAAACACCAGAAGGATGTGGAGACCATTGCTCAGCTGGAGGTGGAGAAGTCTGACCTGAAATACCAGGTGGAGACACTGCAAGGAACAGTGCAGGACCTGGGGAACCTGCTATCTAAGACTCAAATGGAGTGTGATGAGCTGACGAACGTAAGCGAGAAAAGTCTTGCATTAAGCGGCTCATTTAGTAATACTATGAGGACTTTATTCATGAGACTATGACTGCTATTGTAAGCTTTGTGTGTGTGTGTGTGTGTGTGTGTGTGTGTGTGTGTGTGTGTGTGTGTGTGTGTGTGTGTGTGTGTGTGTGTATGCCTGAACTTTCAAGTCTCCCTGGCTGAATTGTTAAACTGTATTTTAAAGTTACTAGTTTATGGTAAGCTTTTCTTCTCACTAAGCCATGTCTGTTGGAATAAACCGTGCATCACTTATGGGCCAGCAAAAATATGGATATTTTGAAGCTTCATACAATAAATCCGTCTCTCTCTCTCTTTCTTTCTTTTTTTTTTTTTTTTTTACAGAAACATGGCATACCTCTTGGATCAAAGTATTGAGACAGAAGGCAGTGAGAACTGAAATGGGTCCCCATCACAATCAACATGACAGGGGGATGATGGGTGAAAATAAGAAGAAAGTAACACATAATGTAATGTGAAATAAAAAGTCAAGCTGGTCTTAGTATTAAAAAGGGGTTATCTGTGGGGGTGGGGGGGGTCCAAAGACATGCATTGTAGGCTGATTGGCATCTCCAAATTGTCCATAGTGTGTGAATGTGTTTGCAATTGTGTCCTACGATGGGTTACCTCGTCCAGAGTGTTCCCCGCCTTGTGCCCGTGACTCTGTATAATACAGAAAATGGATTGATAGCCTGGGAGCAGTGCCCCAGCAGAGCAAGTCAGGGCACAGGTGGGGCTCCTGTGTGAAGAGCTGAGGGCAGTCTATCTAGCTCTCAAATTCTTCTTACATATGCTGGGCTTTTGGTACAAAAAGGGTCTTCCTGGGTGCAGTGCCCTAGCAGAGTGAGTCAGACATCATGGATGCTTCCCTCACTGGTTAAAGGGTATTATCGTTAATGAAAACTATCATGAAATCTACAGCTATCAGTGAAAAAACATCAGTGTTAACTGAAATAAAAATAAAACTAAAATAACACATAAGCGAAATAAATGAAATACAAATAAACGAAAAGTAAACTGCAACTATAATGCCCACCTACAATACGAAATAGAATTTCAGAGGATAAAACTTATATTTTCGTATTTTAAATGTTGGGTGGTCTGACTTAAGAAAAGGAAAAGAAAGGTAGGAAAAGGTAGACCCCAATTTTTTTTAGTTTGATTCTGCTGCTGATAAAAAGCAGATTCAAAACGAAAATGATACTAAAACTAAATACAAAATAAAAGTAATGACTGTAGAAAAAATAATCAAATCAAAGCTATTTATGCACCATTAAAACTAACTGAAATTAAACTGAAATTGAAAACCAAAATACAAAATGAAATAAAAATAACAACTAGCAATATTTTTAAAACTAAAACTGCACTGGTCAGGGTCATCATCACCTTGGCCCACAAGCAGGCCAGACAAGAAGCCCAATCAGTGACAGGGACTGGTTATACAGGTGATAAACACTGCCCCCTGGGTTTCCTGTCCAGTGCCGACCCAGTGTAAACTCTGTAAGAAAGTTTTTATCAGTACTGTTGAATTTATTACGCTCCCTCACATTTCTTTTTCAGCTTGATTTTAACTTCGCATTTTTCACCCCTCATATGTCATGAGCTACAAGGAAAATAAAAAATAAAATAATAAAAAAGAAATAATAAACAAACAAATAATTAAATAAATGTATTACTCTGGAACAGTTAATTTCATCTCTCCATGGAGCATTTTAATCAGTCAGTTAGTCAGGCAAAGTGTCTTCGTGTGTCTCTCTCAGTGTTTCAGTCTCCTTCTGGAGCCAGGAATTATTTTATTTCTTCACTACTTGCTCTTCCAGGAGTACTTTTTAATCACTCCTTGATGCATTAAGCAATGACTTGTCCTTCAAAATGACTGAAAGTCAGTACAGTGCAGGGCAAAGTTGAGTGAGATCAGTAGCTCATTCCTCATGAGGTCCACAGAGCACTGGTTATGGACATCACTCCATTAATTTGCCATCCTGGAGAAGATTCTCTCCACATACCCTGCTGAGGCCAGTACACACAGGTTGTAGGAAATGATTGACAGCATATTTGGGAAATACAGCCATCCACCCATCCACCTGTGTTATGTACCACAGACGTGTAGGACGGAAGAGGGAGTCAGGATGCATGCGCTGGGGAGACGTCAGTAAATGAAGGAGAGTTTATTCAAAACATAAAAATCCATACCACGAACCAAAACAAACTATAATCCAGGCTGTACTAAACAAGAGTAGTGATCTGGAAATCACGAGAACAAATCACATGGTTAAACACATCTAAGCAAAACTATAATGATTAACTATACTATGATAAACTAAACTATGATTAACAAAACTAATACTCCGCGAGGAAGTGAAAACAAACAGGGGTTTTTAAACACACACAAATCATACACATCTGAAACCAATGAATCAATGAAATAACATGAATCGATGAGAAATAAGGAGGCGGAGACATGACACGAACAACAACAGAAGCACATGGGAAAACACAGGAGGTGGAGACATGACGTGAACACGAAAACAAATGCACATGGCCGAGGTAAACAAAACGAGAGTCTTTATGAATTAAATGTCCATCGGAGAGTTTTTGAATAGCGCTGGAAAGCGCGCAGTGGAATGCGGAAGTGTTCGAGTCCGCCGCTCGCCTAGCGAGCGACTCAGAGAATGAGGGGAAACTTCTAACAACCTGGCAGCCACACATGTGAGATGTCCCTTCCATTGAAGAGTTCTATATGAACTTGAAGAGCTTAAGTAATTAGCAGAAACCTAAAAAAAAAAAAAAATTATATATAGTTTAAAAATGTACCATTAACTGTTTGATGACACAGACAGATTATTATTGCTGGACAAAACACACCTAACATTACATAACCCATATGTGTGCTCAATTTATCCAAAACTGCTTGTTTTGCTAAGCCAATGGACCATTTTCACACTTCCAGGTAAAAGCAAAAGCAGTGCAACCACAAAAAAATAAAGTAACTATGAGACAGTTTTACTTTCACCTAAGCCAAGATTCGTAACTAAACTCAAAACTCGAGAACTAGCAGAAAAGAGGACAACTAAATGACTAAAACACCATTCCCAAGGCAAGATTTTCACCACATCAAGTCAGCTTCATTGTGGGAATGCTAACCTGCTAAACGTTTGCAGCCCTAACGCTAATTTACACTGTAAAATAATAATAATCATCATCCTTTAAATGATATTTTAATGTTTAGTCAGGGTTTCTGTGTTAAAAAAAAACAAACAAAAAACAAACAAAAAAAAACAGACACTATAATTTTTTGTATGTTTTGTTTGTTTTTGTTACTGATTATGCACAAGTATTACTCATAATTTTAGGTTTAGCTCCTCTGTACTTTGTTTACACTTTGCACAGCCACTTTAATCTATTCTGCACTTTACATACCTGAACACTGTGAATGACGTTCAGATTCAAGTAACCTCAGACTAGACCTGCACACTGCCCTGAGAAGTGTTTCTTGTACTGCGTTAACTGTTAAATAAAAACGGGTAAAAGTGTGTGTGTTACTGTGTTACTGTGTCACCTTGTGTATGCTACCAGTGTTGGGGAAGTTACTTCAAAAAAGTAATTAATTACTAATTACATAGTCAATATTGTATGTAAATTACTGATTAATCAACCTGTCTGAAAAGTAATTGCATTACTCATTACTAATTACTTTAAAATCCATATTAACCTTGACCACATGGACAATAGAAATGTAACTTTTCTTTTTAATTCTTTAAATTTGAGTCAAACATGGAATAGTTTAGCCTATTAAGCATAGCTTTATTAAACCATTCTTAATACAAAAATGTAAACAAATGATATAAACAGGCTTAAAAATAAGAGCTACTACTTCGGAGAGAGGCCGATAGAGTTTTCCCCCAGGACATAACTTACATTTTACCGTCATGTTCTTGTCTACGTGTCAAAAAAAATGAAGTAATGGCAATATTTCCATTTACTAAAATAGCCACTTGTTTCTGCTGATATCCTTGAACTTGAGCCACCTGGCGCGAACTTGCGTGCACGTGCACTAGCCTACAGATAACGAATTTAAAGGGGCTGAGTTAAATTAGAAAACAAATGTTATATTTAGATGATAAATTTAGATTTTAAATTGAATATTGCTTTATACAGAATTGTTGAAAGTCTATACAGTATGTA